>PVIU01000893.1:159641-225375 GCA_004026605.1 Ondatra zibethicus
AAAAAAAAAAAAAAAAAAAAAAAAAAAGACAGAGGCAGAACCAACACTGTGACTGGGACAATCGAGCCAGCTCTGAAATGGCAGCTGGGCCCTATGCCAGGTACAGTGGTCACAGGGTACTGAAGCTGAAAAGATGGTCTACATTTAAAATTTTTTGTCTGTTTATTTGATGTACATGTGTGTTTTATCTGCATGTATGTATTTGATGCCTGTGCAAGTCAGAAGAAGGTGTTGGATCCTCTGGAATTGGACTTATAGACCATTGTGATGGTTGCCATGAGGGTGCTGGGAAGAGAACTTGGCTCCTCTGAAAGGGCAGCAAATACTATTAACCACTGAGCCTCAATGCTCTTCATTTTAGAATCTGTGACTCAAGGGATGGAGAGACGGCTCAGCAGCTAAGAACACTTGTTGCTCTTGCAGAGGAATGGAGTTCAATTCCCAGTGTTCACATGATGACTGACAATCATTTGTAAGTCCAGTTCTAGTGGATCCAACAAGCATGCACATGGTTCACATACACGCACGCAGGCAAAACACATAAAGTATACGTTTTTTTTAAAAAAGAATTTGTGACTCCAAATATTTATTAATCAAGACTTCACTAAATGAATAGGGAACAAGGGAACTAGAAAAGGAGACCTTCCCAAACATAAAATCCTGAGCTCTGAAACAGTACTAGCCTTCAAATTGACTGTAAGAGGAACATTTAGCCATATTTCCGGCATTTTTATATAGACGTGCTCACACCCCATCCTCTCCCTCCCCGAGCACCCCAGGGACCCTGTCTACATGCTCCTGCTCTACTGGCTTACTGCAGGGGACAGGACAGAGCTCTTGGCTGTGGGAGCAGATCTCAGCCTCTGGGCACAACTTCACAGCAGCAGTTCTGTAAACACAGGGAACGTGAACTGGCTTCCCCAGCCTTTAAGACAGGATCACCCAGTCCACACCTTTGAGAGGTGCCATAACTCACAGTCACCGAGGACTGAGATCATGCCAGAAATGAAGCTCCTGCCTCTTCACCAGGGCCCTTTCTAAAAGACCCAGCTGACCCCAACCATTATGGCAGGGATGAAGTAAATGGAAAGCACCCAAGAAAATGAAAACCCAAGTCTCCTTGGTGTCAAGACTGAGTTCTAAACTTGAAGAGCCAAATGAACAATGTTAGGGAAAAGTCTGCCAATGAATCTAGCAGAGCATTTTACACCCCAGGGGCTCAATTTCTCCAAGGCACCAGCAGCTCCAATCTTATGACTGACACTTCAAACTGATGGGGATCTCATAAGAACAAAAATAACTGTCTTTTTCAAAGGAGAGATTAAATCAAAAAGAGAAAAAGAATCTGTTTTCCAGCGTAATTCTGCCATCCTGGGACGGGGTAGGAATGCACTCTTATGGAATCTTCCCACACTCCTGAGTAACCAGCAGAGGCACGTCCCATACACTCCCGAATATCTGAGCTGGCAAGAACAAGTGTTATTCAAAGACCTCAGCCCTGGGACAATAGCTCCTGTCAGTCAACTACAGTTCTCACGTCTCTTTCTGTTCTTCGACTCATTCCAACACAAATCACACCTGTCCAAGTACCTGAGAAAACCACACCAATGGATTCACACACTGGCACAGTGATTTTGGACAGGTACCAATACTAATATTGATGATAAAACACAATTTATTTTTATTTATTTATTTTTAAATTTTGATACAGGGTCTCTTTATGTAGTTCTGATTGTCCTAGAACTCTCTATGTAGATCAGGCTGGCCTAACACTCACAGAGACCCATTTGCCTCTGCCTCCCAAGTGCTGGGATTAAAGATATGCTTCACTAAACCCAGCTACAACTTTATTGTCAATGCAAAGACTTAGATGAGCATATGACCCTGGGTATTTACACAGCAGATTTGATAAGGAACCTAAGACACCAGTAACATATGCTGAGTCCATGCCAAGAAGGCTTCTGTGAGAAGGCAGAAATCAGCAGTCCATCACTTACCTGAAGCCAATGGTCGAATCCACTCTTTGCTATTTAGGTCGAGCCTCCAGAGGTCATTGAAGGCAGCATTGCAACTGCTCTGGGTACAGCCTCCAAAGACATACATAGACTGATTGGCGTCATAATAGCACGCACCTACATGGGCGGGGTGGAAGCCAGAAACAAGTGACTGCAGCGTAATTTAGAGGTATTTTTAATAACTTAAATCATTATTTTTCAAAACTCTAATATTCCACATGTTCAACAACTCCTCTGTACCAGACATCAAATTCCGATCTCCACATATCGTCCTCAGATTGATCAATATCACATTATCCTTGCAAAGAAAATCCAGAGAAAAGCTATGATGAACATTTCTATTTTTTTAATTTATTTTGAAATTTTTTAAAGATCTATTTTTATTTTATGTTTATAGGTATCTTTCTTACACGAAGGTAATGTGCGTCATGTATGCACAGTGCTCCTGGAGTTCAGAAGAGGAGGCTAGATCCCCTGGAACTGGAGTCACAGTTATTAGTTGCTGTGTAGATGCTGGGAACTGAACCCAAATCTTCTGGAAGAGCAGTCGGTGCTCTTAGCAGGAAAGCCATCTTTTCAGCTCTAAACATCTTATTTCTGAGCACTAAGCAAACTAACAACATCATGGAACAAGATGGCAGAATTCTAGGAAGAGCAATATGCATTCAGATGGTGGCTGCTCGAGAGTAAAACTTCTTTGAGTCCAGCTATATCACTATCTAAACTGCATCCCGTGTCCTAGAGCAAGGCAAAGCCAACATCCACAGATGTTCTTCCTCTGTCTTCCACTGACTTTGCTCTAAGTTTTGTATTTTCAAATGAAACCTAAAGCACAAGTATTTATATGGAACACAACAACTGTGGAAACATTCTAACCAGTGCCATGAAAACCACACAGATGCCAACATGACTAAAGCAAGGTGGGATTTCATGAAGTGAAAGTACAGCAAAGGAAACAGCAGTTCAAGCCCAGGGCAATCGCAGGGAAAAGTGGAAAGCTATTGGACTCCTAGGCATGCTGGCTGGGGTGGACTAAATCAGAGCAGCAGGAAATACTGGAAGAGAACCAAGGCAATGGATAGCAGTCAATTATATCACCGGAGCTTTCCCAAGAAACAGAGGCAAAGAAAAGGGCTAAAGCCAGAAAGACCTATCCAAGTTCAGATGAGAGGTGGAAAGCTGGGCTCTGCTGGCGTCTCCCTGAAGGCTCATCCAGCTGCTGGCCTTAGGAAAAGATGAACACAAGCCCTGCAGCCTCGTGTTTACCAGCTGGGCTCGGGAAGAGACTGGGCACAGCTCTTTGTGTCTACATCATGCCACACAGGCTGGGGGAAGTTACCCCTCATTTCTCATATGAAACCAATAGCTGGTGTCACATGAACCAAAGGACAGAGTAAAAAAAATGTGGAGTTCTGAGACACTAGTACTTAGCTACAGGGATCACCTAGCTATCTGCAGGTGCAGTTCAAGCTCACAAACCACTACTTTCAGGTCTCTTTTCAATTACAATGCCACTTAGTCAAGTCAGAAAAAGGGAACCGCTTCTACACCACACCCGAGCCAGTATAGTTACAGCAGCAGTGTGCACTAGCTGTGGAAGTTCCCAGTTCTCTTAACTCAGTGGGCTGTCAGGCAGGTAACTAGCTGAATAAAGCTGTGTGCTTTAGTGGCTGCCCCAGTAATGACTGCAGATGTCACAGCAGTAACAATAAATGCAGCCTGTCACAGACTGACTCCACCGCTTGTCCGGCACTCATGGCAAGGATATACGGAGCTTTAAGGGTTCTGGTCTGGTTTGGCTTTTTTTTTTTTTTTTTTTTTTTTTTTTTTTTTTAGACAGCATCTATGGTAGCCCTAGTTGTCCTGGAACTCACTCTGGAGACTAGGCTGGTCTGGATCTCATAGAGCGTCACTTGGCTCTGCTTCCTGAGTGCTGGGATTAAAGGTGCGTGCCACCACAACTGGCCTTTAAATGTTAACCTGTCTATGGACCCTTGTTTTTTGTTTAAAAATAATTTTGAGCAGTTAAAGTAACAGCTTAGAAGTTAAAAGCCCTGATTGTTCTTCCAGAGGACTGAGATTCAACCCCATACCCACAGAGAGGCTCCTAACATCCATAATTCCAGGTCCAGTAATTTGACACTCTCTTCTGACATTCAAGGGCACTGCATGCACATGGCCCAAAGACATACATGTAGGCAAAATATCCATACACATAAAATAAAATAATTTAAAATATTTTAAATAATAATTTTTAAGTTCTATCTAAATGAGTCACTTTGTCTTCACAACAAGAAAGTCTAATTTAAAGTAGAGTCTAGCATGGTCTAACAGCTCAAGTATCAGGCTAGTCAGCTCCCGTCTCAAAATAAAATAAGATAAAGTAATAAAAACAAATACAGTAAAAAGTAGAGTCTAGTAAAATCCCATTGCTCACATTTGCTAAGCACCATAAATAACAAAGAACTAAGTAAAGGGCATTAGAGGAATAAGGAAGATTCCTGGGGCTACATCTGGGTCTCTATTAAAGAAACTCACCAGCTCCAGGTTATCTTGCTCCCACAAAGACAGAGTCTCACTATATAGCCCAAGCTTATCTTGAGCTTGTGGTGATTCTCCTGCTGCAGCGTCCTGAATATTAGGATTACACGTATGGATTACAAACCTGGATTCCCTCAGACTTGGAATGAACTAGTAATTCCAATGATGGGGCAATCATGAAGAACTAACTAGAGCTTTTGAAATATAATATTTATTGCAATGATACTTGATAAAGCAAATCTGGGTTAGCAAGATGGCTCAGCTGGTAAAGGTGCTTTCCAACAAGCCTGATGGCCTGGGAACCACATGGTAGTGCACATGCATGTGCATGCATACACACACACTAAATAAATAATAGATAAGGCAAATCCCTGATTTTCTACTAGGATAGTCAAGGCTAGTTTAAGTTGCCGGAGTCTATATACAGACTCTTAGCAGCAGCTTCCTTCATGTAGCAAAAGAGCAGAGTGCCTTTATTTTTCAAAGAGATAGCAAACATTATTCTCCCCTATTTGGATTGAAAACTCAGCCAGTTGGGCCCCATGAGGTCCTTCACATGTATTTTAACGCAGGCTACATTTTCCTGTTTCTCTCCGAACAAACAAAGGTTTTTGAAGCAGGAACATGGGGCCCAAAGCTAAGGTACTGAGAGTGAAGTGATACACAGCTGAGTTTCAGTGACCACTGGTCAAGTATTAGTGAAGCTGGGAGTAAGGGAGTCAATTTAGAAAACAACGTTTAAAACTCAGATAAAGCAGAACAAGAATATATCACACTATTGGACAAAGTGCATACAGTTTGAGACAACATGATCTATAAAATGAATTCCAGGCCAGCTAGGGCTACATAGCGAGACTCTATCTCAAAATCCAGAAAGAAAATAGGACACTATTTTCTTTCTTTCTTTTTTTTGGTTTTTTGAGACAGGGTTTCTCTGTGGTTTTGGAGCCTGTCCAGGAACTAGCTCTGTAGACCAGGCTGGTCTCGAACTCACAGAGATCCGCCTGCCTCTGCCTCCCAAGTGCTGAGATTAAAGGTGTGCACCACCACCGCCCGGCTAGGACACTATTTTCTAATATTTCTAAATATTCTAATAAACATCCCATTGAACTCTGCTTACAGATTGTCTTTACTTGAGACACGGAAGGGTGATAGCAGTGGGTGAGCAATTCTCAGTCACATACAACTGTTACTTGCCTTTTACTCAAGTTCTCCACCCAAATTCTGGACCTCTGGAATGTCACCATACTTAGAGCTCACAGCAGTGTGAATACTGCACTGGGAAACGGAGAAGCTCTGTGCTCCAACCGTTAAATCTCCACATTTGTCCCAATTAAGTTCATGTATCTCAAATTGTTGACAGTCTCTATTCAAAGACAAACCACACAGCCACAATCTAACTGTACACATGCAAGTCAACAGTTCTTCACAGACCAGAAAAGTCTCCTACTGAACCACAATCATCTCAGGAGCAAGAGCTTCAGGAATCTGGATTTCCAAGGTACCTGGAACAATCCCCAAATGTTCCCTGAGTAAGCTGCACACTCTAGCTTTGCAAACTTTCAGATGTTAAACTCTCTTTTGTTTCCCTACTGTCACCAGGGAAAGGCCCTGAGGCATTTATCCCATGCAGAAAGAGACTATGCTGTTATGTGTCTCCAATCTACAAGCTGGGACATATTTGATAAGGTCTGTAATTACATAACTCAGGACAGGCGAGGGTGGTGATCCAGCCTGGGCCTGCAGACTCCTGCAGGTGCCAGATCAGCAGTGTGTGGAACTGCCTGACTATATGAGAAGTCTAAACACTTCAATGTTGGGGATTCTCTACAGTAATCTGACTAGGGTATCCTCCATTAACCAAGCCTGGCATGAATAGACTTGCAAACATTCACTAAAGATTACAAAACTGGCCTTTTCACTTCACCTGCCTTTTCTATACCAAGCTTTTAACAAAGGAAAGAGCATGTACTGAACATATATTTGTTGTGTCTATGGCTTTTTAATTTTTTAAAATTAATCTTGTGTTTGTGCATGTGTGTGTGTGTATGCATGCCAAGGCAGGTGTGTAGGAGCCAGAGAACTTGCAGGAATTGGTTCTCTGGGAACTGAACTGAGGTCTGTGTCTTAGTGGGCGGTGCCTTTCCCTGCTAAGCCATCTCACTGGCCCACATTTCTTGTGATTAAGCCTACAAATCTCAACAATTATTAAAATGTCTTCATACTGATGTACATACTCCAACAGAACTGACGTTATAAAGGATCTGCTAGTAGATCTGCTTAGGAGACATCAGGACACATAAAACAGAGCTGCTTCCTAAATACCCGAAAGCACAACTTTAGAGTCAGGATGTATTAACCAGCCATTAGGCTCCACTCTTACAACAAAAGAGGCAACCCTGACTTACAATCGGCCATTAGGTCCTTCACCATATGAGTTTGAGGGGGCAACACAGGTTCACAACAAATGTTAAGCCCTGGCCTGCCATATAGCCCCTCAGTTCTCTTTTTGAAAAAAAGCTTAATTCTGCCAGGTGAGCAAGATGACCCTAGGAAACAACAATCTGAAAAATAATAACAATGGTGTATTAAAAATAATCTTGGCAATACCTTTGCTGTGTAGATCTCCCATCTGCCTAAGTGACCAGACTTGCAGTCTCCTGTCTCTATTTAAATTATTCAAAGTGTAACATGGGGCCGGCAGAGAGGTTTACAGATGACAGTGTATGTGAAATGCATAAACCTAAGGTGTGTATAAGCTAGAGAAATCTATTCAGGGCATTAGCCAGAGTCAGGCATTCATTATACTAAAGAGCTTTTCTTTTATTAATCTCTATGTGCATGGAGTGATTTCTCATTAAAAAGGCATAATTCTAGAGCTAGCTATGAACTAGGTGTTAAGAAGTACAAGGGTGTCTCCAATGTCACTATCCTCAAGTACACAACCACCTGTAGAAGAGACATCATACTCACATTCAACAGCCTAAACAATGTTTTGACGAGTGATCTCAACTAATTTTTCAGCAACCTATAGCATCAACAGTATTTGCTACATACATCTTACAAACAAACTGAGTAAGAAGCCCGAGGAATTTGGTCTTTGCTGCTGACAGAGCTTCACTGGCGAAGACAATGTAAAGAGGAAAGTGCAGTGTCAGAAGAACGGAGGGACGGTGCAGTCTCCTCAGTGGAGGGCTCAGGATGGCACGTGAACAGCAAGTCTTTTTCTGTTTTTATAAGGAGCAGGGTCTAGCTTAGTTCCATCCATCTTGAGATGGAGAGAAGGAAAGAGGACACTTAGAAATGTACAGAGGGCAGGGATTACTCAATTCATGTTTGCTTTGCTTGAGGCTCGGGGTTTAATCTCCAGCACAAGAGGAAAAACGAGGGCTATATTGTGATGGCATTGAGATGTAGTATCAGATTATGGATTAAGAGTGACAAGAAAAAAGAAAAGGTTTGAGGCAGAACAGAACCTTAGCTTTTTGTTTTCTGTTTTACACAGAATCTCGGGTAGCCCAGGCATACCTCAAATTCACTAAGTAGCCAGGGCTGGCCTTGAACTCCTGATCCTCCTGGCTCCACCACCAAAAGCTGGGACTGCAAGCATGCACCACCACAGCCAGCTTGGATCTTGAGGGCGGGAACTGAGGGTGAGTCCAATACCTCATTTAAGATGATGGTGACATTCGCTAAATTAAGGAAGGGAGAAAAGTGGAAATAGGGGCCACTGAGCTCTACTTTTAGCTGAGTATGAAACACCTAGTATTTCCATGGTAACAAGTGAGGAATTAAAAATGCAGATCTTGAATCAACATGAATTAGGGATATGAAAGAAAACTGAGGGATCAAAAATAGATACAGAATAGAAAAAGGAAGGTGCCAAGGGGGAAAATTAAACCCTTAATTTTCTTTTAATTTTAAAATTACATTTATTAGCCAGGTGGTGGTGGCACATCCCAGCACTTGAGAGGCAGAAGAAGGCCGATATCTGTGAGTCCAAGGCCAGCCTGGTCTTCAGAGTGAGTTCCAGGATAGCAAAGGCTACACAGAGAAATTTCCTATCTCCAAAAAAAAGTTCTTTCTTTCTTTATTTCTTTACTTATTTATTTATTCTGTGGCCTTAAATAAGAACATGTGCGCCAAGGTGCATGTGTGGAGGTAAGAAAACAATTTTTGGGAATTAGTTCTCTCCATCTACAATCTGGGTCCTAGGGATCAAACTCAGGCTGTCAGGCTTGGCTGCAAGTACTTTTACCTGTTGAGCCTTCTCACCAGTCCTGGAATTCTTGGTTTTTAATCTATTTTGCAAGTTGCCCTTTTTTCTGTAATGGTCCTTTTCAGTTTGTGAGTCAGCTGGGCAGTGTACAGGACACATGGAAAAAACAGACCAGAAGAAAAACGAGATAGGAATTTTTTTTACAAAATTACCTTGTGACTCTTTCCTGGATTTCAAGCAGCATGATGAGCCACCCTTGCCAGAGGCTCATAGTAACAGGGCCTCTAATCTCCAGCTGCAAGGTCCAGCAGTGTGGGGGAAGGAAGCCTCCCCTTCAGAAGCCGACAGCCTCCAGTATGCTGCTGTGGTGGCACAGCTGACTAAAGCAACCAGACTCACTCCTCCCTCACTGTGGGGCAGTCTCAGGGCTCGGGCAGAAATACTGAGAGCTTGCCCTCAGCAAGAAGCCCTGACATCGATCCCCAGCCTTGCAAAATCCAGAGCAACAGTCTTCAGAAGCCCTGTCAGCATCTCTTCCTCTATCTGTAGCAGTAACACACACTGAATCAAATATGGATCCTGACAGAATGTTATTCAGTCTAGCCATTCTGAATCATGATCTGCAAACTCCAGAAACAGTTGAGAACATTTCAAAACTCTTTCAATAACAGCAGAAATGATGATAGCACTTGCCTTCTGCTTCTAAGACAGGGTTCTGCTAAACAGTCCAGCTGGTCTTGAAACTCTCCTGCCCCTGCTGCCCTGATAGGCGTGCATACCACTTCTCTCTGTGCTGGCAATGGCACAAACACCTCAGAAGCACTGGGGTAGACTGCTGTTTCAGTATGGATCAAGGCAGTACCACTAAACTATTCTCTTTTTTCCCATTATATTTATTGATTGATTCACTGGGGGGAAGGGACCCATGCCACAGCGTGAATGTGGAGGTCAGAGGACAACTCACAGTTAAAAGGATAATTAGCAGGAGTCGGTTCTCCTCCACCATGTGGGTCCTAGAGATGGGATGCAGCTTGACAGTGAGCCCCTTTACCCACTGAGCCAACTCACCTGGCCTCAACTACTTTTGTAACCCAGGGTCTTCCACGGTCACACACTCACAGTTTTGACTTCAGTGAGTCCCACAGGTCTCAAGGATGTCCTTCTTCAAACAGGATAGTGCAGCACAAGTATAAAAGTAGCTTTTTGAGAGTGGCACACAACACTTTACCTGTCTCCCTGGTCTGTTTTCATCCAGCCTCAAAGCAATAAATGAATCATAACTATTTCTGAACATCTCCAGACATAAGTATAGCAATCTGGGGTAAGTAGCACTGAAGGATCTTCAACTCCTGGTGTTTACAACCCCTACCGTCCTTGTGTGGCCAAGGGAATAGAAAGGAAGAGATGTACTCACTTCAAAGATCGTGAAGAGATACCCTGGCTTCCTTCTATCTTGGGTACCTTCTCAGCAGCACCTGCTCTACAGTACACAGCTGACAGTGTGCCTGGCTCTAGCTAGAGGTCCATGTAATAAGGCACTGAGGTCTCCTTTGAAGAGGCTGCCCAATCCCAAGTAAAGCTTCAGGACAGGGAACCTCTGGATAGCAATGATAGCCACTCTAGGAAACATTCCTAAACCAGAACTCAGCACACCATCTCCAAGTCCCACACCTTCAAGAACAGGTAAGAAATACTGTTTTAAGCTGCTCAGTTTGGGGGTCACTTTTTTATGACACAGGTAACAACTACATACTCCTTCCTACAAAAAGCTCAAAATATAGCCAGGTATGGAGGCACATGCCTGAAATCCTCACCTTCAGGAGGCTGGAGTTGGTGGAGAATCAAATGAAGCATAATATAAAATTAACAAGCCCCGGCAATTCATTTGTTGAGGTGTCAGGGATTGAACTCTGACCTTGGTGGGCAAGCACTCTGCCACTGAGTTACACGTCAGCCTTTACAACATGTTTAGACTCACTTTTTCCTAACTCTGTTAGAAACTCTCATTTTACATTCTCTTAATTAAAATGCCAAACAAAATGCATGCCTCCAAACCAGTGTCTAGAACACAACCACGGGCACTGTGGGCCTGCTTTCCCATGCGGGTACTCACTGTGGGAGAAGCGCTGCGTGATGGGGGTTCCGGGGTAAGGGTAAGTCCTGCTCTCCCACTGAATGTTTCCTTCCTGGACAGCCTTCATAAAACCATGGTAACACTGGTGGGCTACACCTAAAGATGAACAAAGACAAACACATCAGCTTGGATACCTAACATGTGTGTGTGTGTGTGTGTGTGTGTAGAGGGAACATTAAAATTGTATCTTTTAACTGCTTTATCACTTGTATAGGCCATAATTTGAGGAAGTCCAAATTTCTCTCATTTCCATTCAAAGAAAACGGAATTGAGGAATGTCAAAATTAAAAGATCTACATTTTACCAAGGTACAGGAGATTCAGAGACGTGTGCAAAGTTACTAAATCAGCTCATATGATAACCCTTGTCCACTCTCAGTTATACCCCATGGCAACAAAGATAACTGGTAGCATTTACTACAAAGCAAAGGGGATGGGAGTAATTTATCTTTGTGAAGAAATACGATGAAGCAGTATCTGTAATGTAACAGCTGCTCAAAAAGCTCTGCAGTTAGAGCAGGAATCCTCCAGCTTAAGCAAGAATGTAAAGGAGATTATTATATAACAGATTATGAAATGTTGAGTGTGTGTCTGAGGACTGTGTCTTAAAAGGTAAGAACTTGGGTGGGCTAGAATGATGGCTTAGTGGTTAAGAGCATTTGGCTGCTCTTCTAGAGAATCCACGTTCACGTCCGAGCACCTACATAGAGACTCCGAACAGTCTGTAACTTCAGCTCCAACATATGCTTCTGGCCTCAGTGGACACCTGGCATACATGTGTTACACAGACATACATGCAGGTAAAATGACCATACACATGAAATAAAAATAAATAGATAAAAATTAGGAGCTTAGGGTTGGAGAGTTGGTGCAGAGGTTAAGAGCACTTACTGTCCTTGCAGAGGACCCAGGTTCACTTTCCAGCATGCTGGGTGGCTCAAAACTGCCTGTAACTCCAGTTGCAGAGGATCCAATGCCCTCTGCTGGCCTCCACAGGCACCTGCACACACATGGTGCACATACATACACCCAAGTTACACACACATACATATAAAATTAATAAATAACCTTTTTAAGTTATGAGTTTTCCAGGCATAGTGGTATATACCTTTAGTTCAGCATTTAGGAGGGCAGAGGCAGTTGAATCACTGTGAGTTAGAGGCCAGCCACACTACATGGTGAGACCCTTAACAGGTTGAGAGCTTTACTCCAAAGGTAAATATATGACATTATATACTTGTCTAAATTTATAGTATGGAGACTACCAAGATTGTACTCTGATATAAATGATGGTCTCTGGGTGGTGATGATCTTCCAATACAGGTTCTTCAGCTGCAAAAGGGTACCAACTACCATGGGCAGTGCTGACAAGAAAGGAGGCTATCAGTGAGCAGGGGCATAGGCAGAAAGCAAATTCTGTGCCTACCACTAGTGACAGTGAACCTAAAATTCCTCTTAAAGTAGAGCATTAGGCCAAACTGAGATGTAGGATGATACGGTCAAGTCTAGCCTGGACCATACACAAGGAAACCCTGTGTCAAAAAAAGTATGTGCTTATGCAGTGGATTTTAAAAAGTAAAAGCTTCATGCTTGTGGAACAATCTAGTTTTTAATGCATCATTCTAATAACTAATTTCATTAAAGTCTTATTTTGTTTGCTTTTGTTTTTTGTGTGCATGTGGTGCTTGGCAAAGCCAGAGACTGGTCAGATGCTGTGGAACTGGAGCTTCACATGGTTGTGAACCAACACGAGGGTGATGAAATCCTACTTAGTCCTCTGCAAGATCAGCAAACACTGTGCTTTAGAAGCAGATGGTTGCCAGGTAGTGGTGGCACACGCCTTTAATCTTAGCACTAAGAAGACAGAGGTGGAGTTCGAGGCCAGCATGGTCACAGAATGAGTTCCAGGACAGCCAGCGCTACACAGAGGAAACCTAACATGAAAAACCAAAAGGAAAAAAAATGTATTATGCAGTGAGTATGCATATGGAGCTCTGGGAAAAGCTGACACCTCTGACCTCTGAAGACACCCACACACTGGCATACACTCTGACAGACACACAATCTTTAAAATAAAATCATAAGAGACCTCAAGAGCACAAAGTACTCAGAGACACTGAGAGCACAGGTACACCCAAGTGTGGGCCCGGGCTCAAGGGAGCATTGTAGCCTCACCTTTATATTTTTGAGAAAGGGCCTTTCTTTTTTCCTTATGAAGACAGAGTCTCACTGTGTAGCCCTGGCTGACCTTGAACTCACAGAGATCCAATTATCCCCCATTTCTGCTTCATAAAAAAATTATTTAAAAAATGGAAGGTCAAGAGCACTTGAGGAAAGACATTGGGAGTCCGCCTCAGGCTCCACATCCTTGTACACACATGCATACACCCACACTAACAAGTACATACAACACACAGACACAACTGACACACCAGGCCCACAGCTGTCTGTAACTCCAGTGTTAGGGATATGATGCCCTCTTCTGATCTCCACAGGCACCAGGTATTGTACATGGAGCACAGACAATACATGCAGGCAAAAACACTGATTTTTCCAGACAGGAAACTCGCTTTACTAACCAGGCTGGTTTCAAACTCAGAGATCTACCTGCCTCTGCCTCCTAGAGATGCTGGGATTACAGGAGTGCACTAGCACCACCTGGCCAAATAAATCAATCTTCAAAAACAAAATAACCGTCATTTTGAAACTGCAAATGAATTAAATACTACTACTATTATTAAACAACTGTATTCTATATTAATATTCTAGCTGTTTATAAAATTAACCAAGATAAGAAAAATGAGTTAACTTATCTAATACTAATTTTTACAACCATGTCTTTAAGAGAGAAAAGAAAAAGGGAGCCTAAGAGTTTTCTTCAGTAGCTTTCTGCACAGGCTGTTACTTTTTTGGGGGGTGGGGTAGTGGTTGTCACTGAAGACTTTTATGTCCCTCTTTCTCAACTGTGAGTTTGCAGTCATTGAGACCACCGCAAAGGTAGCTTCCCTGCCTTTACAGTCAGCAAGAGCACAAATCATCGACTTCTACATGGTTTCCAGTGATAGTAAGGACCAAGGACATCCACACAGTCTCTGGCCTCAGCATGGACTCCAGTGGCCATACAGACCACGGATGTCAACACAGCAATCAAAGGGATCTCTTTAAAAAAACTGCAATAAGGGGAGCTGGAGAGATGGCTCAGGGGTTGGGAGTGCTGGCTGCTCTCCCAGGAGTCCTGAGTTCAGTTCCCGGCATCCACATAGTGGCTCATGGCCAGATCTCATTACAGATGGTTGTGAGTCACCATTTGGTTGGTGAGACTTGAACTCAGGACCTCTGGATAAGTAGCCAGTTCTCTAAACCGCTGGACCACCTCTCCAGCACGGATTCAATTTTCTTTAAGGGGCTGGCCACCAGGAGTCTGACCATGCTCCAGTGTATATGGGCAACACACACTGGACATATTTTTTTTTGTTTGCTTCTTCTTCTGGGGGCAGGGGAGGTCACAAAGGCAGAGGGGGGACTCTGGAAGACCGTGAAGTGAAGGTAATCAGAGTGTATGATGCAAAATTCCCAAATAATCAATAAAAATATTATTTTGGGCCTGGCAGTGTTGATGCATGCTTTTAATCCCAGGACTTGGGAGGCAGATCTCTGTGAGTTCAAGGCCAGCCTGGTCTACAGAGCAAATTCCAGGACAGGCTCCAAAGCTACACAGAGAAACCGTGTCTCGAAAAACCAAAACAAAAAAAACAAAAAATAAAAGAAAGAAAGTACGGAAGGAAGAAAGGAAGGAAAAAAGTTGGAAAAAAGAAAGAGAAGGAGTAGTGTTGAAAGAGTGGAAAAGTAGGGTGGATCTGGAAGGAAATGCTAGAGGGGAAATCATGATTAGAATATATCGTATAAATTTTTGATTAATAAAAATAAATACAAATTTAAAAAGGGGGAGTCAAAGCCGGGCAGTGGTGGCACATGCCTTTAATCCCAGCACTTTGGAGGCAGAGACAGGCGGATCTCTATGAGCTTGAGGCCAGCCTGGTCTACAAGAGCTAGTTCCAGGACAGGCTCCAAAGCCACAGAGAAACCCTATCTCGAAAAACCAAAATTTATATATATAGTAATAATAATAATAGTAATAATAAAAAGGGGGAATCTAAAACTAAGTTACTCAATAAAAACTGATATAACCAGGGCTTTGCAGTTAGGAACTCTCGCAGGTCTTCCAGAGGACTGAGTTCAATCCCAGCTCCCACATAGGTGGCTCACAGCCTTCTATAACTCAAGATCTAAGGGATCTGATGCCCTCTTCCGGGACACTTGCACACATGTAGTATATACACAGACACACACACACACACACACACACACACACACACACACACACATCTCTAAAACACTTGAAAGAACCTGTGTCTTTCCCATAGTACCTTTGATCAGCCGATACCACTGTCTGCAGACCAGAGCTGCAGTTTTATGCTCCTGATATGGTGAAAGGAAGGACAGGATATATTCCAAAACTTCTTCTGGCAGCTCAGACATGGACCTATTATGTCTTGTCTCTTCAACTTCCAACACTGGGTGGGATTCCTCATCTTGCTCCATTGTTCCTTCCAGCACAGTTTCTTCTTGGTCCACAACCATGAAACTGTCATCCTCACTGTCCGAGGAGCTGGCCATGACATCCCACTTGAAGCTGTAGTGAGTAAGAAATACGTATTAGGGAACAACTTTCAGAAGCACAGAAGCAACTGAGCACCCAAGTGGCTTGTGGATTACTTCCTACGCAGCATGAAATTGCTCCAGCACTTCCTCACACTAGATGGGACCACTTTAATTTGACAGAGTTCAATTGCCAAGTTCACCATCACATTCTCCTTCCTCAAGTTCTAGTGTAAACCCTAAAACAAGAAAACTGGGGCTAGGGAGAAGGCTCAGCAGTTAAAAGCACTCCACACACAGGGCCCAGGTTTGGTTCCCAGCACTACAAAGTGGCTCACAATACCCTGAACTCCAATTCCAGGGCTCAGCAATATCTCCTGGCCTCTATAGAAACTGCACACATGTGTTGGTACACAGACCACACGTACAGGTAAACACTCAAACACATTAAAAATCATCTTAAAAACAAAAGAAAAAAACCCACTACCAAGAGTGGCATGGTAACACCTTTAATCCTACATAGTGAGTTCTAGGCCAACAAAAACTACATGGTGAGACCTCATTTCAAACAAACAAAAAAACAACTTGGAAAACCTGTTCTTTCATAATTTCTTTAACTCTTTCAGACATGACTAATACATGATTCAAGGAACAGCCAATGACCCAAAACCTTCCACTGAAAAGGAAAAACTAACTCTGGGTTCTACAAAAGAGCAGAAGAACACTGGGAAGATCTGAGTTAAGAAATAGCAATTTAAGCTGGGGTTGGGGGAAGCAGGGAGTTGGGGGTGCACATCTTTAATTCCAACACTCGGGAGGCAGAGGCAGGTGAATGTCTGAGTTGGAGGCCAGCTTGGTCTACAGAGTGAGTTCTAGGACAACCAGGGCTACACAGAGAAACCCCGTCTCAAACAACCAAACCAAACCAGAAAACCCCAGCAGCTTTAAGAGAGGCACAGTGGCAGACACCTGTGTCCAGCAGACTAGCCTAATGTACAGAATGAGACCTGGGATGTGTGTGTGTGTGTGGGGGGGGGTATCAGCTTGAAAGGGGGTGTGGTTCAACAGTAAAGTGCATGCTTAGAGTGCTTGACCTTACACAGGACAATTTAATTAGAGGATAATGACTGTTCTAAGAACAGGCTTAATTGGCTAAACTGCAAACTATAAAGCAATATGGACAACAGAAAATACGACAAATCTAGGCAATAAAAATAAAAACCCAAATGCCTAACAACAGAATCAATAGTGTGAACTGTCATTCACAATGGAAACCCATGAGGTCAAGAATGACAGGTATATGTCACACACATGTCTCACAAGCAACACTCAGCAAAGAGGGCAGAATGCATACTACATGACTATTTACACAAATTCAAAGCTAATCTGTGCTATTATAAGTGAGGACAGTGATTAACACACAAAGTTCCAAAAGTGCTGGTAAAATTCTGTTCCTAACTGGGAACAGGAGTGTTCTGTCTGTGAAAAAATCATGGGCCGCATACTCGTGCACTCACGAAGCTGCTCAGAATAGGCTCTTGCTAGTAGTCATCTCAGGTGGAGAGAGTACAGACAGTTTACATTTCCTTTTGTGCGCAGCTCTATTCCCAGAAATTTCTAAAAAGAAAATTCTATATCATACACAAAGGCAAACAAATCACTTGCATATATAAAGCCTAAGGTTAAAAACAGTAAAATTAAGGAAATGTCATTTATGTAAGAACAGGTGTAGTGGTGCACACCTTTAATCCCAATACTTGAGAGGTGAAGAGGCAGGAGGAACCTGTGAGCTAAGGCCAGCCAGGACGACCCAGCGAGACCCTGTCTCAAAAAGAGAATGGTGTCCCAGTTAGACTAAAAGGAGAAGATACGAAATAGAATTATGACTGAAAAGGTTTAGTGGCAAGTAAATTTTCTAAGGGATGTGGGAGAAGCAGGGCTCAGACAAGAGGAGACACAGATCATGATGCCAAGCTTACCAAGCCTGTCTCGCAGACCTTACTGAGACAAGAAGGGTCTGGTGAAGGATGGACAGGATGAAGCTCCTGTATCGCTACTCGGCTAAGGCACTGGCTAGGGACCACTCCAAGAAAACTCGCAGCAAAGCTCTGGCAAACTTCAAAAAGGCAAAAAATGTAGTTTATTTTTCACAAGGAACACAGCTTTTTTTATTTTCTTTCTTTTGGGAGAGGGTCTTGGTTTTTTGAGACAGGACTTCTCTGTGTAAAAGCCCTGGCTATCATGGGATTCACTCTATAAACAAAGCTAGCCTTGAACTCATAGATCCACTTGCTTCTGCCTCCCAAGTACTGGGATTAAAGGCATTAAAAGAGTGCTTCTGAACCATCTCTAGTCCCTATTGCTTGCTTTTTTTTTTTTTTTGAGACATCCTGTAACCCAGACTCTCTTTGAACTCACAGTTATCCTCCTGTCTCAGCTTCCCAAATGTTAGGATTATAAGGTGTAAGGCACATGATATACTGAGCTCACTGCTTCCCCTACTACTCCCATTCTCACCCCCTCACCAGTTCCCTAAGTTCCTAAAGAGTTTTGTTTCTGTCTTCATTTCCATATGCACACAACTGATTCCCTTCTCTAATTTACTGAGCTACACTAACCTCACTCTACCCTAAACTCACCAAAGAAAAAAGTCCAAGAAAAAGGCCCATTGGGTGAGGCAGTTTTTCATATCTACTTCAGATACATTTGCCAGCCCCGGCACAACACTGACAGTGAGCCCAGGTCGGCTTCAGGACTACTGAATCGGGGGCTATAGAAGGTCACTTCCATTTCCATTTTTCTTATACAGAGTAAACAATTTACCTCCTGTCCAAATCTTCTAAAAGCACAATTAGCAAATCTGTGTAGCAGCATTCCCACTGCCTCTGTAAGTTTTAAGATTTCACTGTCAACCCTCGTATGGTTCAGGGAAGCATCAGTGCCATGCCTTAAAGGCTTGCTAGCTCTGCCCAGACACAGGTGCCAGGCACCTCTCCTTGCCTGCACCAATTCACCCAGTGCTTCCCTTTTCACTTCCTCCATCAAGTACTCACAACCCCTGAGGACATAGAGGTGGTTTTTGATGCTCTGAATTTTGTTTTGTTTTCATTTGGCCTAAAGCATTTCCCACGTAAATGCATTAACTCAAGGAATGTGGTTTTCATGAAGCTATTTAAAAAGACAAGCTCGGGCTGGAGAGATGGCTCAGCGGTTAAGAGCATTGCCTGCGCTTCCAAAGGTCCCGAGTTCAATTCCCAGCAACCACATGGTGGCTCACAACCATCTGTAATGAGGTCTGGTGCCCTCTTCTGGCCTTCACACAGACAGAATATTGTATACATAATAAATAAATATTTTAAAAAAATAAATAAATAAATAAATAAATAAAAAGACAAGCTCTCATCCTCACCAGTGTCAGATCTCTTCATTTCCCCAAAGTCTCTGGAAAAACTCACAATCTCAAGTCAATACAACAGACCTAGACCTCGAAGACAGGCTGTTTAACTGGGCTTCTTTGCCTTCCATGGGGCATCCCAATGTGCATGAGGTTTCTAGATCCTTCCCCCTGGAACTTAAGAGTTTCCACTGCTATGAAGAGATACCATGACTGGAAACATTTAATTGAGGTGTCAGTTTCAGAGGTTCAGTCATCCTGGCAGGGAGCATGGCAGCGTGCAGGCAGACATGGTGTTGGAGAAGGTGGTGAGAGTTCTACATCTTGATCCAAAGGCAATGGGAAATGAACTAAGATACCAGGCATGCCTTGAGCATATTATGAGACTTTACTTCAAAGCCCACCCCCACAGTGACACACTTCCTCCAACAAGGCCACACCTCCTAATAGTGACACTCCCTGTGATCTTATGGGGGGGCAATTACATTCAGACTATTACACACTCAGAGCACCTGTATGCTGATCTTGCATCACTTTACAACAGAACCGAGTCACATGACAGCAAATCCCCTCGTACCTCACTGAGTACCAAGGTTGTCTGCTGGACAAAATTAATATGCATTTATGTCACTTAAGTTCTGAAGTTTAAAGAGGGGAGCAGAAAGAGTGTTTTATTTGTTTGTTGTTGGGTTGTTTGTTTGTTTTTTTTTTTTGAGAATGCCAGTTTTATTTGCCAAGAGGTTGCTAACTGGCCACACTAGTTGCACCACTGAATTCCAGCTTCGATGGGAGGCCCTGTCTCAGATAAGATTGAAAGGTAAGTGAGATGGTTCAGTGGGTAGACACTTTACCCCAAGCTTGATGACCTCAGTCCAATCCCCAGAACCCACATAGAAGGAAAGAGCCAGTTCCCACACATTTCTCTCCTATCTCCCCCACATGCACCAAAGAACAAGCAGACAGACAGACAGACAAAAACTGAAATTCAGTTGATTCGCTTAAAATGTAGTTGAAGATTTAGAGCAGAATTCAGTTAGCTCTTCATAACTTCAAAAGCTTTTTACACAGATGCTGTTAGAAGCTAGGAAGCTCCCACCTCAGAGGTGCCAGTGTGAGCTGAAGACAGTGCTGCTACTGATGATGCAAACACTGCTGGATGAGGAATCTATACACAGTCAGAACATGGTTCACCCAAAGATTATGCTAAACCTTAAGATTACACTGCCATTATCATCCTTATCTTTATGCCAAGTCAAATGAAAAGTTACAGAAAGTAGAAAAATTGTAAGGGATAATATTTTGCCATATTTCACGTGGTCAATAAATATCAACAATATAACATGTACATGTGGTGTGGGAAGTCCTTCTGTCTATGTGTTGATTTTATTGGTTAATGAATATATCTGTTCAGCCAGTGGCTTAGCAGAATAAACCTAGGCAGGAAAACTAAACTGAATGCTGGGAGAAAGAAGGCAGAGTCAGTGAGGCACCATGTAGCTGCCAGAGGGGAAAGCTGCCAGCTGGAACCTTGCTGGTAAGCCATGAGCCTTATGGTAAAATATAAAATAATAGAAATGGGTTAATTCTAGGTATAAGAACTAGTTAGCTATTGGCCAAACAATATTGCAAATAATATAATTTCTGTGTGATTATTTCAGGGCTGAGAACCCAGGAACAAACTAACTGCCTTCTCCCAACATACATGGACCAAAATACTACGTTCAGGGTCACGGAGATGGAAAAAGCACTTGTCATACAAACCTAACAACTTGAGTTCCATCTTTGGGTGCCATGGTGAAGAAAGTCAACTCTCAAAAGCTGCCCTCTCACACCCACTATGGCATGCACATATTGGGACACACACACATAAATATAATTGTTTCAATTATTAATACTGTTTGGATCTCATAGCAGATACAGAGAGAGAATGATCCCACTAATAGCTAATAACACATACATGAGTAATAATAGCACAGAGCAGTATATGCTAAATTGTGTGTGGTATCAAGCTTCCACAGCTCAAAGGAAGTGGGGACCTGACCCACTGTGGTAAGCTGTTAGAGAGATGTGCTGAACTCAACTTGGCTAACAGGTAGGATTTCAGAACATCAAAAGGAAAGCGGAGATGGAAGAGTTTCAAATTATTATTTCTTAAACTGATAGCTTTCCAGTTAGAAAAACACACTAGAGAAAAGGGTAAAATCCATTCGGCACTCAAACAGATGTTATGACCACACGCACAAAATTAAGATATCTTATCTATAGTAACGGAAGCTCATAATCAGGAGACTCCTTCACTCCTGGCAGTCAATGATTTAAGAGCAACAACAGGAATAGAATGTTTTGGCATAACCACTGCTGTACTGTTGCTTTAAGAAACTGAGTTCCTCTGATACAGACACTACTGAGTGGCTCTATAAAGCATCCCACATTTAATAACAGATGTCAGCAAGAGTGAGGGTTTTTTCAATGGTTAACATGTCCTAATTAGGATTCCCTTTAATAAAATAGAAAAATATGTCCTCAAATTACCTATCAGTGTTACTGTACTAACCATCAGTATTCTTTGTGTTTGGTACAGTCTTCTGACATAGTCTAGACCTAGAACTCTCTATGTAGCTTAGATAAACTATCCTCAAATTTGTGATCCTCCTGCCTCAATATCCAAAGCGCTGCGATTTCAAGCAAGTGGCACCATGCTCAAACCATACTTTATACACACACACACACACACACACACACACATAATATTTTATGTGAATGGATGTTTTGTCTACAAGGTATGCCTGTGTACCATGTGTGCCTGATGTTCCATGTCTGTGTCTGGTACCCCTGGAGGTCAAAAAAGAGTGTTAGACCCCCTAAAACTGGAGTTACAGACTGCTGTGAGCTGCCATGTGTATGTGCTAAGAAGGGAACTGTTTCCTCTGGAAAAACAACCACTGCTCTTAACCATATGGCTATCTCTCCAGTCCCAAATCACACTATCCTTTACGATGGTCAATATTAAATAAAAGTACCTTAGGACTTATAAGAGGCTGTAGAAATGGGCAGCCTCGCAGCTACTTGCTCTCCTTGTCTGTATGCAGCAGCCAAAGGATTTGCTACCACTAAGCATATGCTGATATAAAGAGCACTGGTTTCAGCAATCAGTGGACATACTCTAGGTTCCAAATTATTCTTATGAAGAACCATGCATTCTAGACTCAACTTTCTGTACTTTATAGAAAAGCATAATCAAACTGACATGGGATTCCCCACTGCATGCCATGAATATGTTTTATTACCATTGATTAATAAAGAATCTGCTTTGGGCCTATGGCAAGGCAGAATAAAACCAGGTGGGAAATCCAAACAGAGACATAGAGAGAAAGTAAGCAGAGTCAAAGAGACACCATGTAGCTGCCCAAGGAGACAGACACCCCAGAACCTTACTGGTAAGCCATGAGCCTCGTGGTAAAATATAAAATAATAGGAATAGGCTAATTTAAGATATAAGAGTTAGCCAGGAATAGGTCTAAGTCATTGGCCAAGCAGTGTTGTAATTAATATAATTTCTGTGTGATTATTTCAGGTCTGGGCTTCTGGGAAACAAACAAGCAGCTTCCTATTACACCAAACTGTAATGTTAAAACTTTTTGTTGTTATTTTTGTTTTTTTTTATTTTGAGAGAGGGTTTCTCTGTGTATGGTCCTAGCTGTACGGGAACTAGCAGTGTAGACCAGGCTGGCCTCAAATTCACAGAGATCCACTTGCCTCTACTTCCCAAGTGCTGGGATTAAAGGTGAGTGCCACCACCACTTGGCTCAAACTTCTATTTTTTGAGACCTGTACCCCACCCCACCCTTATGCAGTGCTGGGGATTGAACCTGGGATTTTGTACATACCAAGTAACTACCACTAAGTAAGCCACATCTTCAGCCAAAAATGGAGACACTAGCTCTCTCCACTTTTCATATAGGTTTCATATAGCCTAAATCAGTCTTGAACCCATGTTCCTCTTGGATGTGATTAGAGGTTTGTGCCACTACACCTGAGAACTTAATTTTCTTTTTTTATAGGTAAGTTTATTATTGATGGGGGAGGTGCACATGTGTGGAGGTCAGAAGACAACTCTCCTTCCACCCCTATAAAGGCTGAGGGTTGCAGAGACTGAACTCAGGTTGCAGGCTTGTGCAGCAGATGCCTTTACCCGAACAGCCACCTCACTAGCCCTGAATTTCTATATCTAAGAAAAGATGATACAAAGTATAGGAGAACCCTGTTTATAATAATTTGGCATAGAGGGGCTGGAGAGATGGCTCAGTAGTTAAGAGCACTGGCTGCTCTTCCAGAGGACCTGGGTTCAATTTTCTGCATCTTCATGGCAGCTTACAACTGTCTGTAACTCTAGTCCAGGGATCTGATACCTTCACACCAATGCACATAAAATAAAAATAAAGTTAAATAAATTATTAAAAATATACAAAAAATAATAATTTGGTATATAACTTTAACTTTAAGCAGAAGGCTTTGGTTGTAAAATACAGTACAAATCAAAAGGGAAGTTACAAACAGTGCCCCCCCCCTTTTCCAAACTCAGTCTCTATCCAGTCCAGGCTAGTCTGGAACTTGTAATCCTCCTGTCTCAGCTTCCTGACTGCCTGTGCCACCAAATCCAGCTCTCTCACTACATTATTCAGGTCTAGATTATTAATAAGATTTAACTACCTATCACTGTATTTTACTTTTATCTAATAAATGCCAACTGATTATATCAATGGAACTTTATTAAGTCAAGTCACAGAGTTTCATAACCCTATTCCACAGAGCCTGGTGTTTTACTAATAGATTCTCACATAATATTAGTTTAATGCCACTGAAGAAAAAGTCCAAGCCTTATTCCAAAGTTATACAGGCCAGAAAACTCATGGTGCAGAGGAACATGGGACATCATAAGCCTACCACTTCATGGTTTCAGTTTAAGAGGAGCAGAGCAGCTCACTCATCCACAGCAGGTCTGTCCACACAAGGATCAGTTTATTAACCTAATTCACTGTGCTCTGTACACCAGTTCTGCAGAGTGAACTATTTTTTCCTAACATCTCCTAGAGCTGCATCTGCAAATGGCATCCAAGTGGTTTCTGCTACTGCATAGGCATAATGAAAACAGAGGGCAGAAAAGTTTAAGTACTTCATTTGGCAACATTTATCCACTTAAAGATGTAAACAGCAGAGGGGCTTAAGGTAATTTTAAGGCATCTTTCCACTGCAGTCATATACACACAGTACATGTGCAGAGGCAGCTTCGAGCACCTTCCTTATAAAAACCTGCAAAACTGAGGTGGCTACAATGGGAGAAGCAACGCTACAACTGCGTCCCACAGCTTTGGCTGCCCCAGCCTAGAACTCACTACAGTAGCTCTGCTGGCCTCAACTACCCCTTGTTACTCACAGAATTTAAACTGGCCTTAGGTGGAGATGAGTGGGCTCCACAGACAGCTAAAGACTCTTCCACAAGGAACTTGGGCTTACAAACATTTAACATAGATAAACCTTTAACCTTTGCTAATCTCCAACGGATGTCACCAGGAAGCCTGCTTGCCTTTAAAACCTCACCTCTCTAGCATACTAATAAGAATTTATTAATATCAATATTTTGCTTTCTTATAGTATTGGGGATCAAACCCACAGCAAGCGCTCTATCAACTGATTACACTCCCAGGCAATTTTAACACCTTTTTGTTGCTGTTTTATCACCTTGTTTTACATGTATGAGTGTTTTGTCTGCATATATGATTGTGCATCACATATGTGATACGAATTCTAATTGTTCTTAATAAATAAAACCCATAGTCTGATATTAGGGGGTGAAAGCTGAAAAACCAGAGAAGCAGAGCAGCCAGTTAAAAGCGAGACCTTTTACCTCTGCCGAATCCTCAGACTGAAGGGCGATCCTGTCTCTACTAATCCTCAGACTACATGCTCAGACTGCATCCTTAGGCTGTTTCAAACGGCTACTTCGGACTACACTGAGCTCCTGTCTCCTTCTACCTTATGTTCCTTTCTCGGCCCAGCCACATCACTTCCCATCTCCACACCCCTGGCACTGGGATTAAAGGTGTGTGTCACCACTGCCTGACCTCACTTGATCTTCAGGCAAGCTCTATTTGTTAAAACGCAAAATATCATCACACATGTACATCTGAAAAGGATATCAGATGCGCTGGAACCGAAGTTACAGATGGTTATAAGCCACCATGTGGGTGGTGGGAACCAGTGCAACCATGCAGAGAGCTTCTTCTTTTCACCACCTCACAAGTTGGATTCTACCCACTACTCACCTGCCTAATTAAAACCCACACTTCATTTCTCATTGCTATGGTTTCCATGGAAGCAGAGACAAGACAATAAATAGCAGGAAGATAATAAGATGTAACACGCACAGCTAGAATTTTGCTCTAAGGTAGCAAGTAAGCTTCAAGATACAGGGTCTAGCCAGGTGGTAGTCACCCCTTTAATCCCACCCAGCACTTGGGAGACAGAGACAGGTAAATCTCTGTGGTTTGAGGCCAGTCTGATCTACCTAGTGAGTTCCAGCAGAACAGCCTGTGGTACATGGTGAGACTAGTTCAAAAACAAAACAAAACAAACAAACAAAAAGATACAATGTTGAGCTGGAGAGATGGCTCAGTGGTTAAGAGCACTGGCTGCTCTTCCAGAGGTCCTGAGTTCGATTCCCAGCAACCACATGGTGCTCACAACCATCTGTAATGAGATCTGGTGCCTTCTTCTGGTCTGCAGGCACACATGGAAGGAATGTTATATACATAATAAATAAATAAATCTTTAAAAAGAAAAAAGGAAGATATCGTGTCCAGCCTTGACTCATGCTCTAGTCCCCAGGACCAAGGACTACTGCAAATTGAAGGCCAGCTCCATCTACATAACGCATTCCAGTCCAGCTGGGACTACAGAAGGAGACTATCACAAAAAAAAAGAACCATGCCCAGATACATGGAAAGCGCCATTACAGATTGTCCTCAGTTTTCTGTGTCACCCCATATAATGCTGTAGAGATTTGCATGGGTATGGATCTTGGTTTATTGATACAAATTTAAGGTCAACTTTGTTATACTGTACATATATATGTATTTCTGCTCTTGATTAAGGTATTGTGTTTGTGCAGCTCACTTTAAAATGTAATGTAATAGATGGTCATCTATAATAGGCAAACTTGTAGTCATGTTAGTTAGGTTTTCTAGATGTACAGAGATATATTTCAGATAGATAGGCATTCTTCAAAACCTTTCAAGACTACAGAATATGGCATTTAAAATGTTTAAGAACATAGGACTTTTCATGATGAGACACATCTGCTCCAATTACTTCAAGAGGATGATGGGCATCAAAGAGGCTCCTTATGGAGTTAGCTACCCATTTGGGCAAGAAACTGCTCTTGCTTAGACTTCTTGATGAACTGGACATGCAGGACCCGCAGAGAAATAACTGCTAAACTTGCCTAAAGGTGAGACAATCCTTCAGGGTTCCTGCTTCATAAAAGAGTCTGCTAGACATTCTGCAGGACACAGAAAAATGTAGCGGACAAACTGCCAGTATAGGTGGAACTGTCTTTGAAATTTCCTGCTTCGTAGAAAAGTCTGCTGGATACTATGGGCCTGTGGGCTAAAGATGGATACCCCAATGGTACAGAAAACCTTTGGGTGACTGTCCAGGCAGCAAGATGTCTCTGTCAATTCTAGAGTTCTGGAAGTTGCTTACAATGCACTTCCTGTTTACTTAGGTAATATTATATCCTTCTGGTGTCTTTTTTTTAAGATTTATTTATTTATTATGTATACAACATTCCTTCCATGTGTGCCTGCAGACCAGAAGAAGGCACCGGATCTCATTATAGATGGCTGTGAGCCACCATGTGGTTGCTGAGAATTGAACTCAGGACCTCTGCAAGAGCAGCTAGTGCTCTTAACCACTGAGCCATACTCTCCAGCCCTGGTGTCTTTTTTTTAAAAATAAATTTATTCATTATATATACAACGTTCCTCCTGCCTGTACACCTCCATGCCAGAAGAGGGCACCAGATCTCATTACAGATGGTTGCCAGCCGCCATGTGGTTGCTGGGAATTGAACTCAGGACCACAGGAAGAGCAGCCAGTGCTCTTAACCTCTGAGCCATCTCTCCAGGCCCCCTTCTAGAGTCTTTAATGGAGTTAAAAAAAAATAGATAAAAAGTAGATATAAATATCGTAACTGTAATTCTTGCTTGATAACTGTTTTGTTACATGAAATGTTACCATGTAAAAGTTAAAGCCTTCCTTTTTGTTTAAACAAAGGGGAAATGGTGTGGGAGGTCCTTCTGTCTGTGCACTGCTTTGAGCCTATGGCAGGGAAGAATGGAACTAGGCAGGGAAAGCTAGGCTATATGCTGGGAGAAAGAAGGGCAGTTAGCGAGGAGCCATGGAGCCACCAGAGACGAATGCTGGGAACTTTACTGGGTTAGCCACAGCCATGTGGCAATATACAGATTAATAGAAATGGGTTAAACTAATGTAAGAGATAGCCAATAAGAAGTTAGAGCTAATGGGCCAAGCAGTGATTTAATTAATATGGTTTCTGTGTGATTATTTCGGTTCTGGGCAGTCCGGACAAACAAGTGGCCCTTCCTCTTTGCAACAATATAATGCACTTCCACAGGTGGGAAAGCAGGGATGGCTACAGTCAGCAACACTGCAGTTCAGGTTTAAGGGTTAGCATTTAAAGGACAGAATAAGAAATGCTCACTTCCCTCTTGCTGACCAGTTGCCATGTAGATGACACATCAAGGGTCATTTGACAACCAACGACTGAGTTCTATCAACAGAACCCACAAGGTGGAAGAAGAGAAATAACTTCCACAGGTTGTACCATGGCACCTCCACACTCAAAAAATGTAACCAGGCACGGTAGTGCATGTCTTTAATCCCAGCACTCAGGAGGCAGAGGCAGGCGGATCTCTGTGAGTTTGAGGCCAGCCTGATTTCCAAATTGAGTTCCAGGACAGCTAGGGCTGTTATACAGAGAAACCCTGTCTTGAAAATCCAAAAAATAAAAATAAGAAAGTAACAAATTTTAAAAATAATATTTAGAAGAGGGGCAAACATGAGAAGTAAAATGATACATGCATATGAAAATGTCAAAATGAAACTCAGTACTTTATATGCTGAGTGAAAACTTAAAGAAAAAGACAGAACACTTACCATGCAAAGGCCCCAATTCCACTCTAGTATGGAACACACACAGGCAGACAGACATGACAAATTCTTTTTTTTTTTTGGTTTTTTTCAAGACACTGCCTGGCCAAATACTTAAAAAGAACCCCCCAGGTAAGAAAGCGCCCCTACTATAATAAGTACTCCTCGTTTCACTGTTTCACATTCACTACTATGGATCTGTTTACAAACTCTACAGTAACGCTGACACCTCCCACCACAAAAGCAGTCCACACAAGAGAGGGACAACACCGAGATTCTAAGGACTTAGCTATCCTGTTATTATGGGGTTCCCCACCCCCCCCAGACAGGGTTTGTGAAGCCAAGGGTAGCCAGCGACTACCTCAGCCTCCTAAGTGCTGGGATTATAGGTATACGATACCACATTTAGTCTGCTACTTCATTAAAACTGCAAGACATAAATCAAAACTTGAAATGGGGTGGGGTTTAGTTCAGTGGTTACCATGTTCAAGGTACCATGTGTGCTACCATGTTCAAGGCCCTGGGTTCAATCCTCAACACTACAAGAAAATTAAAAACAGAAAACACTTCTAACAGGAGTGATGCTAGATAAACAGAGTGCATCAATGTGGGCTGTATTAGCAAACAAGTAAGTAGAAGCACCCCAAGTTCTAACTGTATCTTTTGGTTTTCTTTTTCAATGCTGGGGAATCAATCTTGGACATACTATGTGAGCTCTCTCTACAGTCCAGAACAGCCAAACCTCCTGCTTCAGCCACTGAGTGAGTGCTCAGATTACAGTCTCATGAAGTATTGTTCCTAGATGATTCCACTAGGTACTTCACACTGAAGAAGTTAACACAAAGACAAAATTAAACACATTGAATTGACACGTGGAAAAGATATAAAGCTGCTAGGATAGTGTCCGCTCATTCCTTCCTGTCAGCTCAGTTTCAACAACACTGATCAGCAAGCAGAGATTTCCCAGACACTCCTCCCGACATGATGGAGTGGGTGAGGTTGAGCCAGGGTCTTACTTTACAGCCCAGTTTGGCCTCAAACTAATAGCAATCCCCTGCCTTAACACCCTGCCTGCTGGGATTACAAATGTGAGAGGCCAGCTGCGCGTGGTGGCACACGCCTTTACTCCCAGCGCTTGAGAAGCAGAGGCTCATGGAGCTCTATGAGTTTGAGACCAGCCTGATCTACATAGAGAATTCCAGGCCAGTCAAAGATACCTGTTTCAAAGTAGACCCTGCTAAAAAAAAAAAAAAAAAAAAGGTTCAAGGTCAGCTTGGGCTACAAAGTCCAAGGCCACTCACACTGAGTAAAAGAGTGAGACACTGTCTCAACACTTGTCCTTTAAATCAAAAGGTCATTAACATGACATTTTATTAAGATTTGTTTTTAGGGGCTGGAAAGATGGCTCAGAAGTTAAGAACACTGGCTGATCTTCCAGAGGTCCTGAGTTCAATTCCCAGCAACCACATGGTGGCTCACAACCATCTATAATGAGATCTAGCGCCCTCTTCTGTCATGCAGGTGTACATGCAGGCAGAACACTATACATAATAAATAAATTAATCTTTAAGAAAAATTTGTAAAAAAAAGATTTGTTTTTAATTAAGTGTATGTGTGGGACTGAGTGCAGGTACCTACAGAGGCCAGAGAAATAAGAGTTGGAGATGGGGTTGCAGGTGGTTGTGAGCTGCCTAATAATGGGTAATGGGAACTGGACCTCAGTCCTCTGCAAGAGCACGACACACTGTTGAGTCATCTCTCCAGCCCTAAATGTTCTTTGTTTTTATTACTTGGGTGGGGAAAGAAGGAATGCTGAGGATTGAACTCAGCTAGGTCCTTGTGCATGCTAGACAAACATTCTATCACTGAGCTACATCCCCAGATCTCTTTAAAAACTTCCTTAGAGCCAGGCGGTGGTGGCGCATGCCTTTAATTCCAGCACCAGGGAGGCAGGTGGATCTCTGTGAGTTCGAGGCCAACCTGGTCTACAAGAACTAGTTCCAGGACAGGCTCCAAAGCTACAGAAGAAACCCTGTCTCGAAAAACCAAAAAAAAAAAAAAAAAAGAATAAAAAAACTTCCTTAGATTAGCCTAGCCCAGCAGTGGTAGAACAGACCTTTAATCCCAGCACTGGGGAGGCAGAGTCTGAGGCAAATGAATCTCTGAGTTCAAGGCCACTCTGGTCTACAGAGTGAGTTCCAGGACAGCTAGGACTACCCAAAGAAATCTTGTCCCCCCCCCAAAAAAAAAGAAAAAAGAAAAACTTTCTTAGATTTACTTTTTATTTATTTTATGTGAATTAATGTGTTGCCTACATGTATGTCTGTACACTTCTTGCATGCAGTGTCCTCAGTGACCAGAAGAGGAGATCAGGTACCATAGAACTGAAGTTACAGACAATTGTTAGCCACCTTTTGGGTGCTAGGAACTGAACCCAGCTCTTCTGAAAGAACAGCCAAGTGTTCTTAATTGCCAAGGCATTTCTTAAGTTCCCCCTCCCTGCCCTGTTTAAACTTTTTCTTGTAATGAACGATTCCACTCACTAGTGTTTTGAGGTCTATAGTTTGGCGGCATTGAGTCCTTTTGCTAATTGTGCACATTACCCATCTCAAACAGGCCACGCTCATCAACTGCACATTCCCCATTCCGCCCTGCCCCAGCTTCTGAATACTGGAGACAGTTCTAACATTTTTAAAGTACATGCCAGGTGACTTACACAGCCTACGTCTAGAAATGTCTGAATTAAACCCTCCCACAATTAAGGCTCAGGAGACAGCTCAGTGGGAAAGTATTGAATTCAGACCACCACCCACACAAAAGTCAGGGCAGAGCAGCATGTACCAGTGCTGGCTTGGGCTTGCTCACCAGACAGTCTAGCCAACTTGTGATTTCCATGTTTCATCAGACAGACAGATAGACAGACAGACACAGACACACACATTCAGAGAGAGAGAGAGAGAACGTGCTTTTTAATTTTTTTCTTTTGGTTTTTCAAGACAGGATTTCTCTATGTAGCTTTGGAGCTGTTCTGGAATTCACTCTGAGACCAGGCTGTCCTCGAACTCACAGAGATCCTCCTGCCTCTCCCTCCCGAGTTCTGGGATTAAAGGTATGCACCACCACCGCCTGGTATTAGATTTTTAAATTTAAATTTTTAAAAGAAACTTTATAATGAAGAGCAAAAAAAAAAAAAAATCTAAACAGCCTAGAGAATAAAGGAGCATTTGGAAGAGCATGGCTAACTAGTCTAAGGAATGTTACTACCTAAAATTAAAACCCGTTTGCCCTTGTAGAAGCTAACTGCCTAAAAACTGCCTATGACTATGCTGAAATGTGAAAGTTACTGCCAGGGGCTAAGGACCTCAGCGGGAAAGGGGCAGAGTGGGGGCTGTGACTAGAGCATGCGCAAGTCCCTGGTTCAATTCAGAAGGAAGGGAAGGAGAGAGTCAAAACAGAAAAGAAAGAAGGCATGTGAGTTATCTAAGCTAAGCTACAATCCAGAACAATAAAATTTTACATAATACCTACATGTTTATCAGATTCAAATATGCACATAAAAACACACCATCTCAGGCTGGAGAGATGGCTCAGAGGTTAAGAGCACTGAGTGCTCTTCAAGAGGTCCTGAGTTCAATTCCCAGCAATCGCATGGTGGCTCACAACCTTCTGTAGTAAGATCTGGTGCCCTCTTCTGTCCTGCAGGCATATATGCAGACAGAACACTGTATACATAATAAATAAATAAATCTTTAAAAAACAAAACAAAACAACAACAACAAAAAAACCACCATCTCAAAGTACCATAAAATACTTCTACCTTTTGAAGCAAAACAGAATAACACTGGGAAAAATAAAATGAATATTTTTTTACAAATCAAGGCATAAAATTTAATACAAGAACATCCAGAATTCACAACAAATTTGCCCACTAACATATGCATCAGTAAGGAAATGCAAAATTCAAGCAACAGGAATGTCACTAAGTCATAATTGCCAAGACTTGCAATGTCACAGGAACAATTTCAGAAATAGCATGTATTATGCACTCAATTCAAGGTAATTTTAAAATGACATATATATATATATATATATATATATATAGGTCATATCCTTCTTCCATGTGACAAACTGTCACAATACAGAATAACAAGATGCTGGGTATGTGGCTCAGCTGGTAAGTGCTTATCTAGCATGCACACACAGCCTACAGCTGGATCCTCAGCTCCAAATAAATCGGGTGTGGTAGTACAGGCCTGCAATCCTAGTGCTAGGGAGGCAGAGGCAAGGGATCAGAAATCTCAGGTCATCTTCTGCTACACAGTGAGTTCAAGGCCAGTGAAAATATACAATGGTAGACATACTGCAGATATCTGTAAGCCCAAACCTACAGAGTTTAGGATGACAGGAAGATGACAAACTCCAGGCCAACTTGGGACCAACTAAACCTGTCACAAACAATCAGGGTTGGAACAACAAAATTAAAAGCATCCTGAATTGGATTTCCAGCACCACATGGCAGCTCAAAACCTTCTGCAACTCCAGTTTCACAGGATCCAATGCCCTCTCCTGGCCTCTGTGGGCACCAGGAATGTACATAGTGCACAAACCTACATGCAGGCAAAAGACCCACACACACTGAAAAAACAAAAATAAAAACATAAAACAGGGCTGGGGATGTAAATCAGTGGCAAAATAGCTGTCTTGTTTGCAAGGCTGGGGCCAGGTCCCCGCACTCTCCATCATCATCATAACCACCCCGTAGAAGCAACTAAAACACAATGCTCATGTGTTAGTTTATCCAAACATAAATAAATAAAAAGTGTAACTGAAGTTTCCTCATTTAGAACCTAAGGGCCCTTCACTGAGGGAATGCTTCCTGCCTGCACCTGTGACTCAATCAGAACGGCTCTCCCAAGGCTGCTGGATCTTTGACAACTCAGAAAGCCCAACTGGGACAGGCATCATGACAGTGAATGAATAAAACGGGAAAGAACCCAGGACAAAAAAAAAAAATTTAAGTTTTCCTAAGCCACGTGTGCCTGTCCACACCTAGAATCCCAGCCCCAGGGAAGGCAGGAGGAGGATGGTGAGGACCTGGGCTGACACAAGCTACATATTGAGACAAGAAATAAACAAATCCCAGAGCTGGAAGAGATGGCTCAGTGGTTAAGAGTACCAGCTGCTCTTCCAGAGGACAAGGGCTGGATTCCTAGCACTTACATGGTGGTTCACAGCCATCCACCACTCCAGTTTTGGGGAGTCCCATGTCCTCTTCTAAACTCTGTGAGGGCACCAAACAAGTATATGGTGAACACACAAACTTTAGAAAAAAATTCATACCCATAAAATAAATCTAAAATAATTTTTAAAGAAATAAATTACTAGTAAAGGGAAGAAAAAAATCACCCCAGCTCTGAGAACCTCCCTTCTCTCCAGGTTGGACAAATGCACTTACTGTACTACAATAAGCAACTGATTTTCTTGTCTGGCTTTCCAAACAGACTCTAGCCAACTTTTAGATAAGAAGTTGTCCTTAGAATCATCAGTACCTCCTTCCTTAAGTACCCAACACACAGAGGGGGCTTTTAACAGAGATAATCTTCTATTTTCCTTGTACTGTACTTTTTTTTTTTAAAGCCAGGGTCTCATTATGAAGTCCTGACTATCCTGGAACTTGGTACGTAGCCCAGGCTGGCCTAGAAAACAGAGTTCTGCCTACCTATGCCTCATGAGTGCTGGGATCAATGGCCTGCACTGTCATGACCAACTATCCTACGTATTTCAAAGTAAACATTTTTCAGAGCGCTTTCACAAACATTATCTTTTTATCTATTTTACGATCTTGTAAAGTGGGAACACCGTTACTGAACCAAGCGGCTTTAGGTTTTATAAAGAATTGCTAATTCACTAACTGAGACACCCTGAAAACACATGATCACGCACTCTTCACCTCTAGGTCTTTCTTTCTTTGCCTGCTGCTTACAGAAGGCAGCTATCACACAGCTACATAAAATGGTATTTGATAAAGCCCTTCCAGAAATCAACATGAAGAAGCGTCCTAGGGTTAGAGATGGCTCAGTGGTTAAAAGTGCCTACTGCTCGTGCAGATTCAAGTTCAACTCCTAGCGTCCATACCAGATGGCTCACAACTGCCTGCAACTCCAGCTCCAGACACGTGGATTATCTCTATCCCTGTCCCTCTCTTTCTTTCTGCCTTTCTCTCTCATGCGCAGGCACACATGTACACATTTTTTAATAAAAATCTTTAAAAAAAAAAACAAATTCAGGGGCTGGAATGATGTTCGGCAGTTAAGAGCCTCTAGAGGATCGGGATTCAATTCCCAGCACCCACATGGCAGCTCACAACTGTCTACAACCCCAGTTCCAGGGGATCCATGGCACCAGGCATGCACATGGTGCACATAAATGTGCATTCATGCAGAAGTCGGGCAGTGGTGGCACACGCCTTTAATCCCAGCACTCAGGAGGCAGAGGCAGGTGGATCTCTGTGAGTTCGAAGCCAGCCTGGGCTACAAGAGCTAGTTCCAGGACAGGCTCCAAAGCTACAGAGAAACCCTATCTCGGAAAAAAAAAAAAAAAAGAAAAAAGAAAAAAAAAGTGCATGCAGACAAAACACCTGTACACATAAAATGAAATATATAATTTTTAAAAAAGCGCATCCTCAGCTGTTTTTCCTGATCTTTCTCTTTTTGTACACGAGACAGGTAAGGAAATAAAGCTGAAATGTTGTCACAGAGTTTCATTAATACCTGATGATTATGAGCACAGCAGCATAGCAGATGATGCCAAGGAGCATGTCAAACCACTGCTGACTCCGGGCAGCACGCAGAATGACCCTCCGATTTCCTACTTCTAGTTCAAGTCTACAGTTTTAGCAAAGATACTGAGGAAATCTACACATTTCTATAGAAAACGCTGATTTAGGGAAGGGGGGGAATAGCCAAAGAACTAGCTAATATTAAATGAAGTAATTGTCATTTTAACTTAATAGTTGTCCTTAAAAGCTGGCTGAAGTGCAAAAAACACTCATGACTTAATGTAGATTGAATGTTATATTAAGTTGGGTTTATCTAAAGCAAACAGTTATAGGATATAAACTGATCAACATGCAACAGAAGAGACACCCAGCCACACTAGATAACTGAATAAGCTCAGTTGGAAATCTGACAGAGAACATCCCTGTCCAGCTTAAGAGCTACAGACTGAATTCTAAGTGATGGTGTCTCCGGCAATTTCCCTTGTCCCTTTAAATCCATGATGTCATCATTCTTAAGCACAAGCAAAGCCCGATTTGTTATAAAAGACGCTTGGTGTATCCAAGCAAAAGAGATGGTCCCAACAATTCACAACAGCACAATTCCAGCTGAAGCCATTCTTCCTCACTAAAAAGGCCACCAGGCATCAAACCAGCTTCTCTACAGGAAAAACTAAACCTAAGTCACTCAGTTACTAGCGTTTCAAAAACAACAAAAAGTTCTTCCACGAAAAACAACAACAACAAAATAAAAAAATAGTACAGTGTTGCCTCCTGCAAGTGAAAACCGGGCTATATGTCTGGTTCTGCACTTAGAGCCACCGGAAGGCTACCACAGAAAAGTACAAACATTGTGGCCATTGAGAAACGAAACGAAGCGTTTATTTTCCAGAAGATCCAACAGACAAAGCAATCGGTTGTTCCAAAGGTTTCGAACCAACTCCACCATCTGAAGTTTCTCGGCTGAGACTATCAGGATCTCACCCAATTGTGTCTCTCTGGATCTACGAACCCGCTCCCACCCTCCACAGTTCTGAGCAGACAATTCTCACCAGGGCAAGCCTTCCTCAGTCACAACGTGGACTGCTGTCTCCAGCAAGGAGAGCCGCAGTTCCCACTCCTAAGAGAACACTCAATCGGCTAGGGGTCAGGAAAGGAACTGCTTGGGTTTCAATTCGTCAGCCGATTCCAAAAAATCATCTCTCTGCAGCTGCAGCTTCCGAGACGCAGGCCCCTCGCCGCCGCAACCCCAATTCGGGAGGGCAGCCGTCTCCCGCTCTTCTCCGAGGACTTAAGGGTTTCAGGGGGCGGGGTGAGGCTCGATGACACCCCGAAAGCCATTCTTGCCCTGGCCACGCATCCTCTCCCGGCCCGGGTGAGGACCAGAACCGCCCTGCAGAGGAGAGGGCACAGGTCTGCACCCATCCCCACCTCAGCCAGGGGAACCGAGGATGACGACAGCAAGCCCCCAGGCCCGCCACGACCCACGCCCGCGCAGGACACCGGGCCCGCGCAGGATTCGGGGTATCCCGGGATCCCCGGGCATAAAGCACAGGAGGCGTCGGCGCCTGGCTGCGGCCCCGCACCGGGAGAGGCCTCACCTGGCCCAGCCCGCTCCGCGTTCTCGGCTCGGCGTCTCCGGCGACGATGGCGAAGAAGCCAGGGCCAGAGCACAGCCGCTCTGCCTGAGGCCGGTGTTTGCCGTGCTCGGGGAATCTTCACGGCTGGCGGGACCCGGGACCGCCCGGAGCCGCCATCTTCCTCCACTCAAACCCTGCAGCGGGTACCGCCGCCGCCGCCGTCCCCACTGCCGCCGCCGCCACCGCCACCGCCGGGGCTGGGAGAAGACAGCGCGCAGTGCGCATGCGCCGGGGCGGGGCGCAGAGGAAGCGCGCGCGCACAGACGTCAGCGCGGCCGGCCTGCGCGCGGTGGCCGCTGGGCGGCGCCATATTAAGAAGGGCAGCAGGGAGCGCAGCTTTCCAGCACTCTGTCTGGAATAGCCCGGCGCGGCGCGGCGCGGCGCGGCGCGGGTACCTGGTCTATTTTCCTGTTGGTTTGAGGCTAAAGACTTGTCAGGTTAAGTCATTTGTGCCCCAGGGTAACCACTGAGCACAGAGAAGGGCAGTGGCCAATGGCAGTGCTTTTAGACGTCTCCAGAGAGAGTCTTGTCACCGGGTTAGGCGCCTTTAGAAACTGTAGCAACAGCTAAGCTTCTACCACCCTTTTTTTTTTTTTTTAATCAATGAGGAAACCCAGGCTCAAAGCTACCCACGTAGAGCAGAGGCCCTCTGTGTTTTTCTGTGCTTCCCACTGTCGCCATCACCAGGGTGTGGGGTCCCGCAAAATCTCACTTAGGAAAGTTCTGTGGCCCAGCGGTGGTGGCATGCACGGGGGCAGTTCAGCTGTGTCAACATGACTGAGGAGGAGGGAGCTGTGTCTTTGGGGACAGTCAGGTCCTAGTTCTCTACCTTGGGAAGCCTCAGGAAGGCTAGCCTCTCTGTATCTCCCTAGCCCTAGCTGGAGGACCTGCCGGGCTCCCAGGAAAGCCCTTTTTGGAGATCCGGTGTTCTAGTGCTATGTTCAAAACTTCCCAGGGGCCGGGTGGTGGTGGCGCACGCCTTTAATCCCAGCACTAGGGAGGCAGAGGCAGGCGGATCTCTGTGAGTTCGAGGCCAGCCTGGTCTACAAGAGCTAGTTCCAGGGCAGGCTCCAAAGCTACAGAGAAACCCTGTCTCAAAAATACAAAAAGAAAGAAAGAAAGAAAGAAAGAAAGAAAGAAAGAAAGAAAGAAAAGGGAGGGGAGGGGAGAAAGGAAGAAAGAAAGCTCTGTGACCCGGGTAGCTCATGCCTTTAACCCCAGCTTGATCTATGTAGTTAAGTTCCAAGACAGCCAGAGCTACATAATAGAAAGCCTGTCTCAAAGAAAAGTAAATAAAATAAAAAGAACTACTTTATTTAAAATAAAATAAAAATGGCCGGGTGGTGGTGGCTCAAGCCTTTTAATCCCAGAGGCAGAGGCAGGTGGATCTCTTGAGTTCAAGGACAGCCTGGTCTACTGAGCGAATTCCAGGACAGGCAGGGCTTCCTAGAGAAATTCTGTCTCGAAAACAAAAGAAAAAAAAATCTATATGTAGGTAAGAACCTTCCAGAACCTATCCCTACAGGTTTGGTTTAAGTAAATGGCAGATACAGAGAACACAAGTGCTTCACCTCTTGTGCAACAGGAGCACCCTGAAACACCAACCAAATTGCCCTGGGATAAAGTAGGCCTCCTAGGCTAGTTCTCAGGACATAAGACTGGGTCAGAAGCCAAACACCGCAAAGCTTAGTGGCACTCCTTTAAGTCCTGGCTATGCAGGAGGCTTAAGGGCAAGAATTGCTTGATCCCAGGAGTTCAAAACTAGTTTGGGGAGCCTCAGTCTACGAAAGATTTATGTTCCTCAAAGGAGTATTACAAAACCCCCGAGCATACAGTGTGTGAGAAACTGATTTAAGAAATTCCACTGGTTTGGCATGATAGTTCACTGTTAATCCCAGCACACAGGAGGCAGAGGTAGGTAGATTTCTGAGTTTAAAGTCAGCATAATGAGACCCTGTCTCCAAAAAAGAAAGAAGTCTTAGCCTCTGACGTCATTGTGGTGATACTTTGTGCTCTCTAACAAATAAAGCTTGCCTGAAGATCAGAGTGCAGAGCTAAGCCACTAGTTAGCTGTAGAGGCTGGGCAGTGGTGGCACACACCTTGAATGCCAGTACTAGGGAGATAGAGACAGACAGATCTCTATGAGTTCAAGGCCACCCTGGGCTACACAAGATTGAATCTGCCTAAAAGAGAAACAGTTCACACCAAGGTGATCCCAGCATTTAGGATTACATGCCTTTAATCCCAGCACTAGGGAAGTGGAGACAGGAGTGACTTGGCTGGGCAGAGAGAAGAATATAAGGCGGGAGGAGACAGGGCCTCAGATGCAGTCTGAGGAGTCAGTCTGAGATGCAGTTTGAGGAATCATAGAAACAGGATTGCCCCTTCAGTATGAGCATTGGTAAAGGTAAGTACTCTCTAGTGGCTGGCTGTTCTGCTTCTCTGATTTTTCAGCTTACACCCCCCAATATCTGACTCTGAGTTTTTATTATTAAGGTCAATTAGAATTCATGCTATACTTCATCCTTAACAATGTCACTTGTGAGCCTGCACACAAGTGTGTACACATGCACAAATAAATACTGTGTGTGCGTGAGTGTCTTATGTGTACCACATGTGGGAGTGTCCATGGAGGCCAGAAGAGGATGTCAGATTCCCTGGAACTGAAATTAAAAGCAGTTGTGACTCCACCACCACCACCACCACGTGGATGCTGGGAATTAAACCTAGGTCCTTCTGCAAGAGCAATACAGGTCTTAACCATTGAGCCATCTCTCTAGCACTGTTATCTAAATTTTAAACATGTTCTAAAAACTCAAGGTGGACTGAAGAAACGAATCAGGAGTGAGGAACACTTGCTACTCCTAGAAGCCCTTAGGTCAGTTGCCAGTAACCACAGGCAGCTCACAACCGTCTATTCCAGCTCCAGAGGATCTGATGTACTATTTGGCCTTTTGGGGACCCATACACATACTCTCTTTCTCTCTCTCTCTCTCTCTCTCTCTCTCTCTCTCTCTCACACACACACACACACACACACACACACAACTATAAATAAAACCAAAATCTAACAAAGATTTAAAAGAGTAACTCCAAGCCTAGAAACCAGAGAAATGACTCCCTTGATAAAGGCACTATCAACTTGAGTTTGATTCTTAGTTCTTGGCATCCATGTAAAGACCTTCACATGCCCATCCACACATATTATGAACCGTGGACAACACTAAATTAATTAATGCCTAAATTAATTAATCAAATGCCTAAAAATTGTCATGGACAGTTAAGGGTATACAACTCAGTGGTAGGTACTTACCTGCCAAACATGAGGCTCTGGGCTCCAGCTTGAGCAACTGCTTTAAAAAAAGAGGGGGGCAGGTGCTGGAGAGATGGCTCAGAAGTTAAGAGCACTGACTGCTCTTCCAGAGGTCCTGAGTTCAATTCCCATAAATCCCATGGTGGCTCACAACAATCTGTAATGAGATCTGGTGCCCTCTTCTGGTCTGTAGGCATGCACACCGACAGAACATTATATACAAAATAATAAATCTTTTTTTTAAAAAAAAAAAAAAAAGAAAAGTCTTAGAACTTTTTTAGGAAAAGATTTATTTGGGGGGAGGGTCTAGAGAGATAGCTCAGCAGTTAAGAGTGCCTGCTGTCCTTGTAGAAAACCTTAGTTCAGTTCCCAGTACCCACATAGGGAGGCTCACAACTGCCTGTAACTCCAGCTGCAGCTCTTCTGGCCTCTGAGGGCACCTGCACTCACACACACATACACACACAGAGTGAAATAAATATTATGTGCCCAAGCGTATGTATGTACACCACATGTGTGGGGTATCAGATCCCTTGGAGCTGAAGCTGTAGGCAGTTGTAAATTACTTAAGTGGGTGCTGGGAGCCGAAAACTTAAGGCTGAGCCATCTCTACTGCCCCACAGTCACACAACTTTAGGTACCCTATATTAGTTACTTTTGTCATTGCTGCAACAAAACGCCCAGTGAGCAACTTAAGGAAGCAAATTATCTTGCTTTATCTTGGCTCACAGTTTGAGGAGCTACAGTCCAACATACCAGGAAAGCCACAGCATGAGGCCACACCACATGGGTAGTCAGGAAATAGAGGGAAATAAATGCTGGTGTTTCTTTTCTTTGCTCCTTTTTACTCAGCCCAGGGGTTGGCACTCATCACATTCAGGTGGATCTTCCCTCACCAGCTAAGCCCCTGGACGGACACACAGGAGACACCCAGAAGTCTGTCTTTTAGATGGCTTCACATCCAGTCAAAATGACCATCATGCCTCTCTACCATAAAATACAGTATCGACTCCTTTTTAAAATGTAGATTCCAAGCCAGGCAGGAGTGGCGCACGCCTTTAATCCCAGCACTCGGGAAGTAGAGGCAGGTGGATCTCTGTAAATTCAAGGCCAGCCTGGTCTACGGAGTGAGTTTCAGGACAGCCAGGGTTGTTACACAGAGAAACCCCATCTCAAAAAAAAAAGTAAATAAATCTCAAAAAAACAATGAATGAATGAATGATGGGTTCCAGAAGCTGGAGATGTGGTCAGCAGTTAAAAGCACTGGAAACTCTTTCAAAGGACCCAGGTTCAATTCCCAGCATCCACAAGGTGGCTCCTAACTGCCTAACTCCAGTTCCAAGGAATCTGATGCCTGCTGTAGGCACCACGCATACACATGGCACACAGACATACCTTTTTCTTTTCTTTTTTTTTTTTAAGACAGGTTATGTAACTCTGGCTGTCCTGAAACTCACTATGTAGATTCCAGCTAGCCTCAAAATTCACAGAAATCTGTTACAAGTTTTAACCTTGCTTTTTTAAAAATTAGACAAAAAGGGGAAAATGCTGTGGATTATGTTCTTTGCTAATAAAAAACCAATTAACAGGCCAACCGCAGGCCAAAAAAAGATTGGGTGAGGCAGCCTGATGCAGAGAGAATGATGGGAGGAGGAAGGGCAGAGTCAGGAGAGGAGAGAGAGAGAAAAAGAGAGAGACCAGCCATCCACCAAGCAAGCATGACATGTAGAAAATGAGTTAACAAGCCATGAGCCACATGGCCAAACATAACTGGAAATATGGGCTAATTTAAATGTAGGAGTTAGCTAGTAACAAGCCTGAGCTACTGGCTGATCATCTACAAGTGATATTAAGCCTCTGTGTCAGTTATTTGGAAGTAGCTCCTGGTACAGGAAAACTCAGCCTACAGAGATCCGCCTGCCTCTGCCTCCTAGGAGCTGGTATTAAAGGTGTACACCACCACCACCCTGTGGGTTTTGTTATTTTAACAAAAAGCTTGATCATCAACATCTAACACATATGGACTAACACCAGTAGGGTCTCACTAGATATTTGTTGAATGAACGAATGAACTGAGAGTAAGAGGGAATTTAGGGAATGTCTATTTAGTGAGCACCTACTAGGCACCAGAGTTTGGGACATGTCTTTTTGTTTGTTTGTTTGGGGTTTTTTTGTTTGTTTGTTTGTTTGAGATAGGATCTTGCTGTATGGTCCTGGTTTGCCTAGAGTTCTCTTGGTAGACCAGAATGGCCTCAAACTCATAGGGATTTGCCCACCTCTGCTTTCCAAGTACTGGGATTAAAGTGTTGCCATCATGCCCAGGCCATACGGACGATTTTGACAAGAAGTCTTATGTTGTTAAACAGACTAGCCTGACACTTGCTATGTAGTCCATGTTGCTTTGAACTTAAAAGTGATCCTCCTGCCTCATCTTCCCAAGTACTGGGATTATTTAGAGCCATGAATCAGCATGCCTAACCCTGATATATATCCCTGTGAATATATGTATAACGTATATATAACAACATTTTAACCTTTATTTCTGAGAGTGTATGTGATGTGAGGTGGAGTGTAGGGAGGTCACAGCCTCCTTCGACCACATGGTTCCAGGGATCACACTGAAGTGATCAGGAGTGGCAACAAATGCCTTTACCTGCTGAGCCATCTCACCAGCCTCTGATGTAAGTAAAACTGATAAGGTCCTTGATTCATAAGGAGCCGTTGCAAGAAAATAAATCTATGTTCGTATTAATTGCCATATACAGAAAAGTGTTATTAAAATAGGTTATTTAATACTAATTGTAGTTTACATTTTCTGATGGTTTTTACTTTTATGATGTGTGTGAGAGGATGCATGTGCTTGCACACTGGCATGCTCATGCTATCCGTGTAGAAACCTGAGGACAGCTTCAGGTATCTGAACTATCCTTGCCTTCCACCCCATTTGAGACAGGGGTTCTTTGTTGTCCCATGTAGAGTCTAGTCCAGTCTAGCTAGCCCATAAACATCCAGGGTTCTCTTGCCTCATTGTAGGCACACTGGAATTACAATTACCTGCCACTATGATTTACGTAGGTTCTGGGGATTCGAACTCAGGTCCTCATGCTTGTGTTGCAAGCACTTCACCAATGAGCTATCTCCCCAGCCTCACTTACTGATCATTTTATCAGGTACCCAACACTGCTACATGGGTGCCACTAATGTGCTCATCGTGCAGATGCAGAAACAGGATTCTCAAGATTAAGTAGCTCACCAAAACAGCAGGGTTCAAACCCAGATGCTCTTGTGGCTTCAAAGCATAGGCTCTTGAACTCTGCAAGAGCTCCGACAGTCTGGAGGCTACGCCTGATGGCATGGGGCCTGGACCATCAGGAAGGTTGGCTGTCATCTCTATGGTTCTGGAGGCTAAGCCTGATGGCATGGGGCCTGGACCATCAGGAAGGTTGGCTGTCATCTCTATGGTTATGGAGGCTGGGGAGAGATTATGTGACAATGGTTCAGAATTGTCTCTCAGCCACAGGAAGGCTGGGGACAAACAATGGGAACAGGCTGGAGACAGGGAATGAGACTAGGATGAAATGTGGCTCAGATTTTCCACTAAGTTTAAACGCATTTTCCTTAGAGTCTGTCCAAATAATTACAGAAATACATTTTATGGTTTTAGTTATTTAGGATAGGTAACATATGCCCATCATACAACATTCAAAATCACAAAAGGGGGGCTGGAGAGATGGCTCAGCGGTTAAGAGCATTGCCTACTCTTCCAAAGGTCCTGAGTTCAATTCCCAGCAACCACATGGTGGCTCACAACCATCTGTAATGAGGTCTGGTGCCCTCTTCTGGCCTGCAGACATACCACTGTCAGAATATTGTACACATAATAAATAAATATTTAAAAAAAAATCACAAAAGGGCTGGGCGATGGTGGTGCATGCCTTTAATCCCAGCACTCGGGAGGCAGAGACAGGCGGATCTCTGTGAGTTCAAGACTAGCCTGGTCTACAAGAGCTAGTTCCAGGACAGCCTCCAAAGATACAGAGAAACCCTGTCTCGAAAAAACAAAACAAAACAAAAAATCACAAAAGGAAGCATAACAAAACATAAATTGGAATTAAGAACATGGCTCAGGGGCTGGAGAGATGGCTCAGAGATTAAGAGCACTGACTGCTCTTCCAGAGGTCCTGAGTTCAATTCCCAGCAACCACATGGTGGCTCACAGCCATCTATAATGAGATCTGGTGCCCTCTTCTGGCATGCAAGCATACATGGAAGGAATATTGTATACATAATAAATAAATAAATCTTTAAAAAAAAAAAAAACATGGCTCAGTGGTATAGAGCCTGCCTAGAATCTTCGGATCTGCAGACATTAAAAAGTTTAACTAGTAGCCCCTCCCACATACTAAATCAACCTCTGTCACACCCTCTAGGTCAACACCCTCCCAGTACCAAGTCAACTTCTGTTATGTCCCTTTTATCTTTCCATAGATTTTACAGGTGCAAATAAATGGGAGAAAAAAATTCTTGTATATATTTCATCATTTTTGTTTTGTTGAAAAGGCTCTACATAATGCTGGCTCTTCTGGAACTTGCTATGTAGGCTCAAACTCACAAATATCTTCCTTTGCCTCCATAGTGCTGGGATCAAAGGCATGCACTAGTACACCCCTCTCTAACTTTTCTTCTCTTTTTCTTTTTGTTTTTTGATGTTTCAAGACAGAATTTCTCTGTATAGCTGTGGAACCTATAATTTTTTTTGTTTTGTTTTTTTCTTTTCTGTTTTTGGCTTTCAGGACAGGGTTTCTTTGTCTAGCTCTGAAACCTGTTCTGGAACTCACTCTGTAGACCAGGCTGCCTCGAACTCACAGAGATCTGCCTGCCTCTGCCTCCCGAGTGCTGGGACTAAAGATGTGCACCACCACCGCCCGAACTTTTTTTTTCTTAAAGAGAAAAAGAACAGCCCAGCATTTGCTTTTCTTCTTTTGAATGTACATGGGTGGTGCAAGCACACTCCTGTCTGTTCGCATGCCCACCACACGTTTAACTGCGTACTTTTCCTCAGCTTGTGTCGGTAGCTGTCTCACGACAGGCTCTGTGCTTGCATTCCTACCACACCGCAGGTTTGACGGTCATTTCTTAACTTACAAGCCAAGCATGAACTGTGGCTAAGGGCATTTCACAAGAAACAGAAGCACATGCCTTAGGGTCTCTGCCAATACACGAATCTTGTCACGATCTCAACTTTGGGGGCTTCCCCTTGAAAAATGAAACTGCCCCCGTGTTCTCAACTGTGGAGTTTTCTGTCCCATGCCCTCCTCTTGTAGAGAAGAAAACAGACCAAGCGGGGAAAGGACTTGACCAAAGTCTCAAGAGGCTGCTGTGATTAATTAGGGATGGCCTCTTGGTTTCCCACTTAGTGGAACTAAAGTTATTATCTTTACAGCATCCTCAAATGATTCCCAAGATTTAGATCTTTCTGGTTCTCTTGAAAACCGCAACTAAAGATTGTCCTACTTTTAAAGTTGTCTACCACAGAGGAATTCTAAGAAACGGTCTCCCTCTGCTGACAGCACTCTGTAACTACAAGGCCAAAAATTACTGAGAATCTGATGTTCCACCTGTAGACCTTTTTAGTTGATGTTTGAGAATGTCATTAACTTTGCTGTTCCAAGACACAGGAGAATTCACTTCAGAGGATGAATTCAGAGGCTCAAGAGAGGGCTCACCTGGTAATGAACTTGCTGTGTAAATGTGAAGACTGGAATTCGGATCCCAGCACCAAATAAATGACAGTGGAGACATACCTGTATTCCCTGAACAAGCATGAGCTGGAGACAGGACATCCTCGGGGAGCTGAATCCTGCAGCTAAGGGTTAAAGTGCGACATCCCGACTTGATATATAACGTGGAGAATGATAAGGGAGACACATGCCATGCAATCTCTGACCTCCACACACATGTACACATGTGAAAAGACACACACACACACACAAACGCGTGCACGCACACGCATGCACACACTTTAAAACAGATTCATGCTAGTTCCAGGACAGGCTCCAAAAGCTACAAAGAAACCCTGTATCAAAAAACAAAACAAAACAATAAATCAGATTCACGGAACACTCTATCACATATAAATACAGTCCCGAGAGAAGGGCAAGATATCCTTTCTTGAAGATGGTCTCACAGTGAGACCCTGTTGATGGGGGTGGGGTGGGGCAGGGAGACATGGATGGGACGGGACTGGAATCAGAAACATCTAGGAAGTCTTCAGTATACAGGTGGAGGCCGAGAGCAGAAGGTTCTAGGTAAGGGCATGGAGCGAGGACAAATCTGGAGTCAACAATACAGGAAGTTGTGAAATCAGGGAATTGGTAAACAGGTCACTTGATTAGCAGATAAAAACTAGTAACATTTTACCAACTTTGTTACAATTATAATCACTAAGAATACAAACTGCAAAATGTCACAACAAGAAGCTGTTACTCTATTACGACTAGTGACACCCTAAAACCATGAGGGCAAAAACACATTCCAAACCAGTTAACTTGGCTAGAGCAGCCGAATGGTGCCCTGTGAAGCAGCAGCATGTTTTTAATAGCGCAAAGGACACGGAGCATGTCCGTGACATGAAAACACATGGTGCTTGCTCCTCGCCCTCTTTGTTTGGGGAAAAGGATCAGAGAAGAGAGAATTGTAAATCTTCCTCAGACTGGCAAGCCACCCCCTTCCCAGTCATAACCCTTAGAATTTTTACAGTGAGTCAGATATTGGTTGGGACTTTCCATTGTAATAAGGTGTAGTACTAAACCTAGGCATCCTTCCCAGCACTAGGGAGGTAGAGGCAGGCGGATCTCTGTGAGTTCGAGACCAGCCTGGTCTACAGATCCAGTTCTAGGACAACCAGAACTACACAGAGAAACCCTGTCTCAAAATAATCCAAACCAACCAAACAAACAAACAAACAAACTAGGCTTCAAGTATGTTAGGGAAGTGCTCAGCCACTGAGTTATGTCCTCAGCCCTCAGCAGAGTGGATTGATATAGCTTTGAAGTCGCCATGATTACTTCTATGCTTAGGGAAACTGAGGCCCAGAAACTTTATATAAGTTTCATAAGATCACAGGACTTGTTCAAACTCCAAGGGTGGTAGGAGTTCACCTTTTTTGGTGTTATTATTTTGTTTTTAATATTTTATATTTAAGATATAGTGTTCTGTACTGCATGTATGCCTGCAAGCCAGAAAAGGTCACCAAAGCTCATTATAGATGGTTGTGAGCCACCATGTGGTTGCTGGGAATTGAACTCAGGACCTCTGAAAGAACAGCAGTCAATGCTCTTAACCTCTGAACCAACTCTCCAGCTCTTATTTTTTTTTTTTTTTGACACAGGATTTCTCTGTGTAGCCTTGCTGTCCTGGCATTTGCTCTGTAGACCAGGCTGGCCTTGAACTCACGGAGACCCACCTGACTCTGCCTCCCAAGTGCGGGGATTAAAGGCGTGCACCACCACCATCTGGTAGAAGCACAGTTTTTGTGTGGGATGCTATGGACAGAGCTCAGAGTATTTGTGCATGTGTATACTAAGCAAGGACTCCACTCTGAGGCTGGAGAAATGGCTCAGCATTTAAGAGCACTTACTGCTCTTGAAGAGGAACTGGGTTCAGTTCTTTGTTTTACCATGATATTTATTGAGCTCTACATTTTTCTCTGCTCCCCTCCCTGTGTCTCTCCTCCCCCCTTCAATCCTCCCCCAAGGTCCCCATGCTCCCAATTTACTCAGGAGATCTTCTCTTTTTCTACTTTCTACTTCCCAATGTAGACTAGATCTATGTAAGTCTCTCTTAGTGTCCATATTGTTGTCTAAGTTCTCTGGGATTGTGGTCTGTAGGCTGACTTTCTTTGCTTTATGTTTAAAAACCACCCATGAGTGAGTACATGTGATAATTGTCTTTCTGTGTCTGGGTTACCCCACTCAAAATAATGTTTTCTAGTTCCATCCATTTTCCTACAAAATTCAAGCTGTCATTTTTTTCTGCTGTGTAGTACTCCATTGTGTAAATGTACCACATTTTTCTTATCCATTCTTCAATCGAGGGGCATTTAGATTGTTTCCAGGTTCTGCCTATGACAAATAAAGCTGCTATGAACATAGTTGAGCACATGTCCTTGTGGCACAATTGAGCATCCTTTGGGTATATACCCAAAAGTGGTATTACTGGGTCTTGAGGAAGGTTGTTTCCTAATTTTCTGAGAAATCGCCACACTGACATCCAAAGGGGTTGTACCAGCTTGCATTCCCACCAGCAATGCAGAAGTGTTCCCTTTTCCCCACAACCTCTCCAGCATAAGTTGTCATCAGTGTTTTTGATTTTGGCCATTCTTACAGGTGTAAGATGGAATCTCAGAGGTGTTTTGATTTGCATTTCTCTGATGACTAAGGATGTTCAACATTTTCTTAAGTGTCTTTCAGCCATTTTAGATTCCTCTGTTGAGAGTTCTCTGTTTAGGTCTGTACTCCATTTTTTTAATTGGATTATGTGATTTTTTGGTATCCAATTTCTTGGGTTCTTTGTATATTTTGGAGATCAGACCTCTATCTGATGTGGGGTTAGTGAAGATCTTTTCCCATTCTGCAGGCTGTCGTTTTGTCTTGTTGACTGTGTCCTTTGCTTTACAGAAGCTTTTCAGTTTCAGGAGGTCCCATTTATTAATTGTTTCTCTCAGTGTCTGTGCTTCTGGGATTCTATTTAGGAAGTGATTCCCTGTGCCAATGCGTTCAAGTGTACTTCCCACTTTCTCTTCTATAAGGTTCAGTGTTGCTGGCTTTATGTTGACATCTTTGATCCATTTGGACTTGAGTTTTGTGCATGGTGGTAGATATGGGTCTATTTTCATTTTTCTACATGTTGATATCCAGTTATACCAGCACCACTTGTTGAATATGCTTTCTTTTTTCCATTTGATATTTTTTGCTTCTTTACAAATATCAGGTGTTCGAAGATGTGTGGATTGATATCCGGGTCTTCTATTCGGTTCCATTGGTCCTCCTGTCTGTTCTTATGCCAGTACCAGGCTGTTTTCAGTACTGTAGCTCTGAGTAAAGTTTGAAGTCAGAGATTGTAACGCCTCCAGAAGTTCTTTTGTTGCCCAGGATTGTTTTGGCTATCCTGGGTTTTTTGCTTTTCCAAATGAAGTTGAGTACCGTTCTTTCAAGGTCTTTGAAGAATTTTTTGGGGATTTTGATGGGCATTGCGTTGAATCTGTAGATTGCTTTTGGTAGGATTGCCATTTTTACTATATTAATTCTGCCTACCCAAGCGCATGGGAGGTCTTTCCACTTTCTGGTGTCTTCTTCAATTTCTTCAAAGATTTAAAGTTCTTGTCATATAAGTCTTCCACTTGTTTGGTTAGAGTTACTCCGAGATATTTTATGTCATTTGTGGCTATTGTGAAGGGTGTTGATTCTCTGATTTCTTCCTCAGCCCTTTCATCATCTGTGTACAGGAGGGCGACTGATTTTTTTTGAGTTAATCTTGTATCCTGCTACAGTGTTGAAAGTGTTTATGAGTTGTAGAAGTTCCTTGGTAGAATTTTTAGTATCACTTATGTAAACTATCATATCATCAGCAAACAGTGAGAGTTTGACTTCTTCTTTTCCAATTTGTATCCCCTTGATCTCTCTTTGGTGTCTTATTGCTCTAGCTAGGACCTCAAGAACTATATTGAATAGGTATGGAGAGAGTGGACAACCTTGTCTTGTTCCTGATTTCAGTGGAATCGCTGGGAATTTCTCTCCATTTAGTTTGATGTTGGCTGTTGGCTTGCTGTATATTGCCTTAATTATTTTTAGGTATGTTCCTTGTATCCCGCTCTCTTCAAGACCTTTATCATGAAGGTATGTTGTATTTTGTCAAATGCTTTTTTGGCATCTAATGAGATGATCATGTGGTTTTTATTTTTCAGCTGGTTTATATGGTGGATTACATTGACAGATTTTCGTATGTTGAACCATCCCTGCATCTGTGGGATGAAGCCGACTTGGTCATGGTGAATGCTGGTTCTGATGTGTTCTTGGATTCTGTTTGCTAGTATTTTATTTAGTATTTTTGCATCAATGTTCATGAGTGAGATTGGTCTGTAATTCTCTTAGTATTGTCTTTCTGTGGTTTGGGTATCAGGGTAATTGTAGCCTCATAAAAAGAGTTTGGCAATGTTCCCTCTGTTTCTATTGTGTGGACTAATTTGAAGAGTATTGGTATTAGTTCCTCTATTGAAAGTCTTGTAGAATTCTGAGCTGAAACCATCTGGTCCTGGGCTCTTTTTGGTTGGGAGACTTTTGATGACTGTTTCTATTTCTTCAGCAGTTATATGTTTGATTTGCTTATCTGGTCTTGATTTAATTTTGGTAAGTGATATTTATCCAGAAAGTTGTCCATTTCCTTTAAGTTTTCCAATTTTGTGGAGTATAGGTTTTCAAAATATGACCTGATGATCCTCTGTAATTCCTCCGTGTCTGTTGTTATGTCCCCATTTTCATTTCTGATTTTGTTAATTTGGATATTCTCTCTCTGCCTTTTGGTTAGTTTGGATAAAGGTTTGTCTATTTTGTTGATTTTCTTGAATAACCAACTCTTTGTCTCATTGATTCTTTGTATTGTTTTCTTTGTTTCCATTTTGTTGATTTCTGCTCTCAGTTGATTATTTCCTGCCCTCTAGTTCTCTTAGGTGAGTTTGCTTTTTTTTGTTCTAAAGTTTTCAAATGTTCTGTTAATTCACTAGTGTGGGATTTTTCCAGCTTCTTTATGTAGGCATTTAATGCTATGAACTTGCCTCTTAACACTGCTTTCATTGTGTCCCATAAATTTGGGTATGTTGTACAGTCATTTTCATTAAATTTTAGGAAGTCTTTAATCTCCCCCTTTATTTCTTCCTTGACCCATTGATGATTCAGATGAGGACTGTTTAATTTTGATTGTTTGTGGATTTTCTGGAATTGGTATTGCTGTTGACTTCTAGTTTTAAAGCATGGTGATCTGATAGGGTAGGGTTATTCCAATTTTTTTGTGTTTGTTGAGGTTTATTTTGTTACCGAGTATGTGGTTAATTTTTGAGAAGGTTCCATGAGGTGCTGAGAAGAAGGTATATTCTTTTCTGTTTGGATGGAATATTCTATAGATGTCTGTTAAGTCCATTTGAGTCATATCATCTGTTAGTTCTCTTATTTCTCTGTTCATTTTTCGTCTGATTGACCTGTCCAGTGGTGAGAGGGGAGTGTTGAAGTCTCCCACTATCAGTGTGTGGGGTTTAATATATGATTTAAGCTTTCGAATTCTTTGACATATGTAGGTGCCCTTGTATTTGGAGCATAGATGTTCAATATTGAAATTTCCTCTTGATGGATTTTCCCTGTGACTAATATGAAATGTCCTTCTTTGTCTCTTTTGACTGATTTTAGCTTGAAGTCTATTTTGTTAGATATTAGGATAGCTACACCTGCTTGTTTCTTAGGTCCATTTGATTGATATATTTTTCCCAACCTTTTACTTTGAGACGATGTCGATGTCTGTCTTTGAGGTTGAGATGCGTTTCTTGTATGCAGAGGAGGGATGGGTTCTGTTTTCGTATCCAATCTGTTAGCCTGTGCCTTTTTATGGGTGAGTTGAGTCCATTTACATTAAGGGATATTAATGACGAGTGGTTGCTATCTCCTGTTAGTTTGGTTTTCATCATTGGTGATGTTATTTTGTGCATTTTTTTCTTCTTCGGGATTTGCTGTAATGAGATCAATGTGTTGTTAGTGTAGTCATCTTCCTTGGGTTGGAGTTTTCCTTTTAGTATTTTGTGTAGGGCTGGGCTTGTGGCTAGGTATTGGTGAAATCTAGATTTGTCATGGAATATCTTGTTTTGTCCTTCTATGGTGATTGACAGTTTTGCTGGGTATAGTAGTCTGGGCTGGCATCCATGGTCTCTTAATGTCTGCATAATGCTTGACCATGACCTTCTGGCTTTCATTGTCTCCACTGAGAAGTCAGGTGTAATTCTAATAGGTCTACCTTTATATGTTACTTGGCCTTTTTCCTTTGCAGCTCTTAATATTCTTTCTTTACTCTGTATGTTTAGTGTTTTGATTATTATGTGTTGAGAGGACTTTTTTTTTTTTGGATCCAGTCTATTTGGTGTTCTGTAAGCTTCTTGTATCTTCATAGGCATATCTTTCTTTAGGTAGGGAAAGTTTTCTTCTATGATTTTGTCAAATAAATTTTCTGTGCCTTTGAGTTGACTTTCTTCTTCTTCTTCTATATCTATTATTCTAAGATTTGGCCTTTTTATGTTGTCCCATATTTCCTGGATATTTTGGGTTAAGCTTTTGTTAGATTTTATGTTTTCTTTAACTGATGAGCCTATTTCCTCTATTTTATCTTCTGCACTTGAGATTCTCTCTTCCATTTCTTGTATTCTGTTGTTTGTCCTTGCATTTGTGGTTCCTGCTCTTTTCCTCATGATTTCTGTTTCTATAATTCCTTCTGCTTGTGTTTTCTTTATTTTTTCTATCTCAATTTTCAAGTCCTGAATAGTTTCTGTTATATGTTTGAGTTCTTATTCCTGGTTTTCTTTAAGTGATTTGCTGATATCTTCCAATTTTTTGTTTGTTTTTTTCTCCCATTTCTTTAAGGTAATTTCTCATTTCATCTTTAAGAATTTCAAACATTCTCTTGAGGTTATTTTTTAGATCATTTTCTTCTGGTTCATCCATATTTGGTTGTTCTGATCTTACTTTTGTAGGTTTCACTGGTATTGTGTTGCTCTTTGTGGTGTAGCTTGTGATCTTACCTTTTCTACTCATCTTTTCCTCTAATAGGAGTGTTTGGGGCTGTCTGAGATTCTGTTGAATAATCTTCTAGGTGCCAGTGAATCGAAAGCTAAGATGGTTTTCCTCGTGGTACAGTCAGTGTCACAGTTCTAGTTACCCCTTTGGTTATTCCTGTTCCTGGAGGTAGCTTAGTGCTCCTGTGTTTTGGTCTGCTCCCTTGGAGTTTGCTGTCTCAAGCCTCCTTTGCCCAGGCTGCTGGCTTTGATCTGTTTCTGTAAATCTTGGTCTGGATCTCCTCTTGCAGAAGTCCCTGGCTTGGAGTTAGACCTGTTCTGGTCGATCACTGACTGTGGATCTGGTCACTGGTTCGATCCTGATCTGCTCATGTCCCGGGACTGGGTTTGCTCCTGGCTTCTGCTCCTGGTGGAGCTTGTTCTCTCTTTGTCTTAGGTAACTGCTTCAGTCCCACTCAGGTTCTGGTGGAAGTTGCGGACTCTGAGTCAGGTCATTGGCTCAGTCCTGGTCTGCCAGTGTCCCAGGACTGTGTTGGCTCCCAGAGCTGGATTTGCTCCTGGCTTCTGCTCCTGGTGGAGCTTGTTTCCCCTGGGTTCAGTTCTTAACACCCATACAGTAGCTCAAAAGGATTCATTAACTCCAGATTCAAGGGATCTGGCCTCCACATGATCTGTACGTACCAGGTATGCCCCACAAAACATCCATATAAACTTTTTTTTTAAATCTAAAACGTAGCTCAAAAATTTTAAAAACATAGTCTAATATATTTAACTGTTATTAAAGACCCAGAAAAACTTCAGTGGTGGGGAATTCTGTTTGCGTTTAGATGAACTATTTCTTGAAATATGGTCTTCCTATGTTCTCCAGACTGACCTGGCATTCACAGAGATCTGCCTGCTTCTACCGCCTGAGTTGTTTGATTAAAGGCCTGGCCTAACTAACATTCCCCCCTCAGATGAATTCATTTATCTGACACATTAAATTATGCGAAGCAAAATATATGCAACTGCCTAAAAAGAACCATAGCCTCATATTATGAAACACACAGCCGGTAGCCAAAAAAATAACAAATTATAGAATGGATCCCAGGACTTAATGCAAAAAAAAAAAAAAATACCCCGTACAGAAAAATGTCAGGCTTCTAACTTCACTGAAGAGTACTTCCCATGAGTCTCTCTGCCCCTCGGCTTCTTCCAAGCCTCTTCCACGTTCTGATGTTTGGGAGGTGGGTACGTGCAGCCTCGAACCCGAGCTGGCGCTCTGGGGTCATCATCCGGGCCTCTTCCGGGCCTGCTCCTAAATGGCCTAATTTTCACCATCTTCAGCCGTCATTTTTTCAATCTTTTCTACTTGCTGCTTTTTTATTTTTCCTTTAATCAATCACTTCACCACGCTGGTCCGTCTTGATTGACTTCAGTTGTGGATTTGCCAGGGTCCTTAGAGAGCCTAACTAAAAATTTTATCGCTGTGCACCACGCGCATGCTTGGTGACTACAGCGGCCAGAAGAGGACCTCTGGTGCCCTAGAACTGGCGTTACAGATGGCTGTGAACTGACCCGGGGTCCTCTGGAGTCCAGTCCCTAGAAAATTGCTTTAAAAAATTTACTTTCATTTGATGTGCATTGGTGTTTTGCCTGGATGCATGTCTGGGTGAGGGTTGGAAATGTTGCCTGATCTTAGAGAAGATAGTTCCAAAGTACACAGTTCTCGAACTCAAGCACGTAACTTCACTTGAACGCTCCTCCGGTAAACGAGCCGACGTGTTGACCTCAAGAAAGATGGACGCCCTCGCCCTTCGCTGCCCTCTTCCACAATGGCGGACCAGGTTCGCCGAGGACTTGGCCCGCAGCCTCTTCCGGGCGGGGCGAGGGGGCGTGGTTCATTGAGGAAAGCCCTGCGTGCCTCCGCCCGCGACCGAGGCGCGCTGCAAGGCGCAGGCGCGGGGAGGGGTTGGAGGAGGAGGGAAAGCGGCGAGTAAGATGGAAGATGAGGAGGTCGCTGAGAGCTGGGAGGAGGCGGCAGACAGCGGGGTAAGGAGGAGCTGCCGCCCCGTGGCAGGGCCGGGCGGACCTGGCGTAAGGGAAGCCTCCGGGGAGCGGGTCTGGGGAGAGTTTTCCCCCCAGGAAGGGTCCCACACACCGGGCCGGAGGAAGAAGAGAGGCTCCCGGTCCCGGAGCGCCGTGAAGGCCTCTTAAAGGGGCCGCGTTCCATTGCTCCCTCCACCTTTGCCGGGTGCCTCTCCGTCCCGCGGTGTGCGCGTCGCTGAGGGCGCCCCACCCTCTATCCCGGGCCACTCTCTCTGGTCCCCGTGCCCCTGGGACCATTTTAAAGTTCGTGTGCTCTGTCTGCTGAGGGAGGGGCTCGGGCGGTGTGCCTGACTCGGAGGAAGAGCGGGAGGAGGCCCCAGACAGCGGGGAGCAAGCAACCATGTGTCCTCTGGGACCACTAGGCGCTGAACCGAAATCCCCCGCCGCTATCTGCCTTCCGCCTCGGTGGGCGAGCCTGTTTTTTTTTTCTTTTTCTTTTTTTTCTCTCAGTTTTACTCCGAGAGCCCGAGGCAATTGGGTTTCCTGGGGATCTCAGCAGAGCTCCCCTAAACTCAGCTAGCATCCGCTCTTTCCTGACACCCATCCCAAAGATCTGCGTAATGGGGAGGATCTCGGAGTAGGTTCGTCCGGGTGGAGGGAAGGGAGGAAGGGTGTGATTTGTAAGATAGCCCCATGCCTGCGAGGAGAAGTGGAGATTACCGATCGGAATGATTGGAAGTTTTTGCTTGCCTCCAAAAGTTACAGGGGAAAAAAAAAGCTCAAGTAGGAACTCGTTTACTAGGTTGGTAATGAATGTGGTAATTTCGGAGTTTGAGGTTTGACGGTAATCCTCCTGGAAGACGGAAACGTCTCTCTGGTGACCATGTGTCCGCGCCTGTGTCGTGCTGGGCTCGGTGACATGCATAGCAAAAGCTTGTGTGTGAGGAATCGTACACGCCAGGGTAGAAGAGGAGCTGGGTCTGTCTAAGCCTGGCGCTTCGGATCAGTGCAGCAGCGGGTGTATCTTCACAGGAATGTTGAAACTTGGCTTCGAAGTTTTTTCCGCTGGTTCAGCATTTCTTGAAAGATTGGTGATGTTTCCCCACTTAACATAATCGAGTGTTTAAAGGAGTGCTTGGTTCAGAGATTGTTTTGTAGTTTTAAGATACCCTTCTAGCTTGAATCAAGAAAGCAAGCTACAGGTTTTTTGTTCTTTTTTTTTTTTTTTTTCTGTAGCCCTGGCTGTCCTGGAATTCACCATATAGACCAGGCTATCCTTGAATTCACAAAGGTCTGCCTGCTTCTGCCTTCCGAGTGCTGAGATTAAAGGCATGTGCCTCCACACCCAGCAAGTTAAAGGTTTTTATAGAGAGCAACAGGTGTCATTTGGGTATATACTCATTCCACAAATATTTTTGAGTGTGTGCTATGTGTTAGGAAGTGTGCACAGTAGTGACTTCTCCAGAAGATGCCTAGTTTCCGGTAGAGGCATTTATGGACTGCTGCTAGGAGTGAGTCACCCAGACAACCCTCATGTCACCCCTGCATAAAAAAAAAAAAGAAAAACCTGGTTTTTTTCTAATTACATTTGTTTGTTTGTTTGTTTGTTTGTTTGTTTGTTTGAGACAGGGTTCCAGAACCTGGTTTTTACAGGTTTCATGTAGCCCTGGCTATTGTGAAACTTGCTCTGTAGTCTATACTAACCTGGAACTCAGAGATCCATCTGCTTTGGCTTCCTAAGTGCTGTGATTAAAGGCATGCAACATGATTATATGTATCTTTTTTAATTTAGTTTCAAAATAAGTTGCCTGGAAGCTGCTCTGCTTTTCTAGACAGGAAATTGAGGTTTGGGGATTTGACTCCAAGACTGATTTCAAAACGGACTTCCTTTGCTACCTTTTTACCTTAAAAAGACTTGAGTTGGTCTTTATCTGTTTCTTTTATTTATTTCTTTTTATTTTTCTATGTTGTTCATCAGATCCCCTGGCTACATATATGCCGAACATAGACTCTTGAGTTGCTCCCCTGTCCTCTGGGCTTTTTGTTTTGTTTTTAAGGCGGGGTCTCACAGTGTAGTCCTGGCTGGCCTGGCACTTACTATGTAGACCAGGCTGATCTGCCTGCCCTGCTTTGACTTCTCGAGAGGAGTGCTGGGATCAAGGTGTGTGCCACTCCTAGCCTTCTTCTTTTTCAGTTGGGAAAGTGAGATGTGCATGCTGTGCTCAGGAGTGTGTAGGTGCGTGAGGATGCCAGATGTCATCAGGTCCCCTGGCCATTGTGAGCCACTTGATGGGGAATGCTAGGAGTGGAACTCCAGTCTTCTACAAGAGCAGCAAGCACTCCCTAAGCCCTGAAGCGTCTCTCCAGCCACTGGCTTTCATTTTTAATGTTTGCTTTGTTTTTGAGACAGTGTCCTAGTTACTGTCCTTTCATTGTGAAGTGATACACCATGATGGAGGCAACTCTCCTAAGAAAGCATTAATTAAAGTTTCTGAGGGTTCATGACCATCATGGCAGGGGGCGTATGGCAGGCAGGCATAGTGCTGGACCTAAGAGTTTAACATCCTGATCCTGAGGCACCTGGCAGAGAACAGGACACTGACTCAAAGACCATACCCCTAATCCTTCCCAAACAGTTCCACAGACTGGGGCCAGTTATTCAAACCTAGGAGTCTGTGGGGCCATTCTCATTCAAACGACCACATAAGGTTTCAGTGTGTAGCTCTGACTGTCCTGGAATTCACTGCCTAGGTCTGGTTATCCTTAAACTCTTAAAGATCCACCTGTCTCTGCCTCCCAAGTGCCTAGCTTCAGGTGTTTATTTGAACGTTTTTGTTTGTCTGCGAGTGTCAGTTCACACTGTAACTGTAGCTCAGGCTGGCTCCAAATGCAAAGGAATAGTCCCGACTCAGCCTTCTATATTTCTAAGGGCTGGGAGTATAGGCGTGGGCTACCCCACCTGGCCTCTAAAGTCAGTCATGAATTTGATTCCCTTAATGTGCACCTTTGGAGGAGAAGGCTGAGGAGGAGTGAAGCATGTCCCGTCCAGTCTACTCTCCATAGTTTTCAGATGCAGGCAGTTGCTGGTATAAAAATTCTTAGTTGCAGATTACCTGGTCTCCCTACTGGTAATGAGTTTTGAATATGCCCAGTCTTCAAAAACGAAAAAAGCAAAACAAACAAGTAGAAGAACACTTGGGTGGAAACAGAGAGAAGATTATCAAATGGAAGTTGGCTGATTGTAAAATTGAATGACTAGACGCCATGGATCCAGAAGCACCATTATCCTTGGGATCGCTGCCTTCTAACACTACGAAGTTGGGTCATGTCAGAATGTTTTTCCCGTGTCAGGATCTGAAGTCATTTTTTTCCCTTCTTGAGTGTCTTTGAAATACCCAGTATAGAGTGGTCATTCCACTGAGGAAGGGCTGGCCTGAATCACCTTGGGTATTCTAAACAAGCTGGTGCTCGTCTGTGGGGGCTTCCCTTCTGTGCAGTTGTTCCTTTAGATGTTTCTTCAGAAGGTTTATAGCCAGACTCTAAAGACAGTTCAGAGAGTGCAATGTTCCTTTCACCAAAGAAATGCTTCTTTAAAAACGTTCCCGGTGGGAGAGGTAAAATGGAGAACCGACTCATTGTTGGTTCAGACCCTGTTGAAATAGAGAGTGCCCTGAGGATAACGGCCTTTCCCACGGTAAGCACAGGCACTGCCCCTGCGGAATACCTTCTCCCCTGCTTCAAATTTTGAGTTGAGTCCTCTATCTTCAGCAAAACTCAGATGGCAATGAGAATGGTTTGTAATTGGAAGGCATCTTCCTGTTCCAGAAACTAGATCAGCAATTGTTCTTCTAGAGAGTTTCTCTCCCTGACTGTCCTGAAACTCACTATGTAGATCAGGCTGACTTTGAACTCACAGAGATTCACCTGCCTCTGCTGAGATTAAAGGCATGCACCATCATGCCCAGCCTTGTTTCTGATGATTTGAAACTAGTTTATATACACCAGTTATTTAGACAAAAGAAATCTATAAAACATGGCCAAACTAATCTTGTTGGTGATGAGCCCTTCAGCTAGAATAAGGTGGGTGATGGATGAAGTTAGGTTTGTAATTATAAAGCATTGTCAGCCTCTCATTTCCCTATGTCCCTAAGATTTCCTTTGTATTTTTTTCTTCTCAAATTAAGCAGCTAATGGGAAGGAAATGTATTTTGTTTCATACTTATTTATTATCCCCCATAAAAAAAGCTCTTCGACCCCCTTTTAATTGGCTGTACTAAGAATGAAACCCAGGGCCTCATGTGTGTCGGCAAAGGCGCTACTGCTGAGCTCAGTTCCAAGCCCAAGAAAATGTCTTATGCAAGTTAAAGGATAACTAGGTCACTGGTCTTCCAGATTGAGAATTCATATGTATGTTTACTTTACACCTGAGTGAGCCAGTCATCCGGACATTGCCCCATCAGTGATGCTTGGTAGTGTGAAAGCCCATAAGAAAGTGTTCATGGAGGCTGGTTGGTGGTGGCACATGCCTTTAATCCCAGCACTGGGGAGGCAGAGACAGGCGCGTCTCTGTGAGTTCGAGGCCAGCCTGGTCTACGGAGCTAGTTCCAGGACAGGCTCCAAAGCTACAGAGAAACCCTGTCCTGAAAATCCAAAAAAGAAAAAAAAAGAAAGAACAAGAACCCGTCTGCGAACATAGCAGTTGTGCATCGAGGCACTACGGCCTTGTCCAGTGAGAGAATGAGAGAACAACATTGCTTTGTAGAAGCACAAATGGGGTGCAGAGAAGGTCTTGTGTGGGAGCTTATGCTGCCGTGGACTTTGAAAGACCAAGAGCCAGGAAGCTGGGTAACACAGGGAATTGTCTCAGGAAAAAAGAGGAACAATAAATAAAAGAAGATTTGAAGGCTGAGCTGAGCGGAGCCGTCCTGTCTGGTCCCTAGGCAGGTGGTAGTGTGGCCAGTGCATACATGGATGAGGCCGTGTGGGGAAACACTGCAAGTATTTCCTCTGGCTGGAGGCACTAAGGTTGGCAGGGCTCAGTGGAAAAAGATGGAGCCAGAGAGGCTTGCAAGGGTGCTTTGAACTTGCTTCTGGGAGCTGCAACTTTGTCCGCAAAGCAGTGGAAACTTTTAAATAGTGCCTCCCTGCTCCCCATCCTTTAGCAAAGGCAAGATGTAGTTGGATTTTCATTTAAGAAATTAAATCTTTACCTTTGGAGGAGTGGCCATATTCTGCAGGGCGTGGTTGTTGTCACTTTTGAATGTGTGGAGTTGACTGTAGCAGGCACAGAATAACAGATGAGTTAGTTTGGGGCTGTGGTGCCAGTTTCCTTCTGTTCATCTTTTCGGTAAAGAGGACACCCAGTTCTGCCAAGTCTGAAGGCTTCTCAGCAATTCCTCGTCTGAGTCCTGGGACCTCTCGGAAGGGCTTTTCTGCAGATCTTTTGGTGGCTGTGAGGTGGCTGTGCCTGAACTCTGGAAAGAGATCTGCTTTCCCGGCCTCAGAGAAAGGAGGGTAATGAGCTTTTCAGCAGTGGCTCCCAGCCCTTTTCACTGGAGCTGCACGAGGGCCTGTTCTCAGCGCGCTCTGGGTGCTCAGAGAGCTGCCATGGTTGCAGTGGACTGCGGGCCTTGCCTTCTGCAGGAGAGAATCGTGGCTCTCTAAAGCTGTTGGTGAAACTCTGCAAGAAAATGTTGCTATTGTGGAGATGTAGTGACCCAGACGTGTTCTTGGGGCCAGACGTCTTAACGGTCCCTTCCTCTAGAGGACATTGGCTATCTTGAATGAACATTGGCCCCTCGCTGGGCCAGGTAGCTGGCCTCCACAATGTACAGTTTGTTTTCTTAATGTTTCCCTCACCAACCTAACAATAGCATAGATTATTTATTTCTCCTGTTGAAGACAGAGACAGACTTGTTGGTTTCCTAGGAGGAGGTTGTGTTTAAATACTTTACCTGCCTGTGGCCAAAGTACAGAATTTTTTAAAAATCAATTATTTATTTTTGTGGTACTACGGATTGAATCGAGAGCCTTGTACGTAGCAGACATAAGTACTACTGGCTTGCAGCCGCGGCCCTCTACTGGTTTTAGGTAGCGCTGTGGTGGCTTGGGAGAGCTGCCTGGCATGCCATCAGAAGCACTGTCAGTAACTCCAGAAATGCCGGAACATGAATGGTTTGAACTGTGGTAGGCTCTGACATGTGGCTTCCTAACATCTTGTTCTTGCAGGATGTTGATCCAAACATTAAGATTAAAAAAACAGACAGCACAGGAATTAGAAACAAATCCCATCAGTGCTTTGTATGTATTTTATCTTGTCCCTGGCGCTGAGACCCCTCTGCACAGAAGTAAGCCATTCTGTTCCTAAAAGAATAGGAAATGTGGACAGTAGAGTCCTTGGTGCTTGGATGAGTTGTATAGGAGTCTGGAGAGGTCAGGATTATCTCTCTTATTTACTTACTTACTTATTTATGTATTGGTATTTTTCGAGACAGGGTTTCTCTGTGTAGCCCTGGCTATCCTGGAACTCACTCTGTAGACCAAGCTGACCTTGAACTCATGGATCTGCCTGCTTCTGCCTCCTGAGTGCTGGTATTAAAGGCATATGCTTTTTTTTTTTTTTTTGGTTAGCCTGTTTTCTTATAAAACCCAGGACTACCAGCCCAGGGATGGCATCACCTACAATGGGCTAGGCCCTTGCCCATCAATCATTAATTAGGAAAATGCCTTACAGCTGGATTTTCTGGAGGCCTTTTCTTCACTGAGGCTCCCTTCTCTCTGATGACTCTAGCTTGTGACATAAAACCAGTCAGTACACAAAGCAATGATGACCCTTCTGACCTTTCTGTTGCAGAACTATCACCCAGATCCTACAGCCTCTTTGTGGAAGGGGCTGTAGAGTGAGTGCTCACTAGGCCTTTGTGGTCATCCTCACCGACCTCCAAGGTCAAAGAGAGGAAACTGCGAGGGGCGAGGTCGAAACAGGGAGGTCGGTTCCAGCTCCCACGGGTCCTGAGTCCTCTTCAGGTTGTTAGCATTTGCTTGTCACCAGGTAGTTCATTAATAAAGTGCTTCAGCATGCTTTGTTGTTGATTTCTTAGAAGCCCCTCCCCCACCTGGGCTTGACTTGCTTTTGTAACGGGTGAGCTTGAGTTGAACGCTAAAGAGCCCATTTAAACACCCAAAAACGTGACTGCCAGAGAGGTGCTGGCTGGTGGAAATCGTAAACAAAACATTCCTTCCTTTATTTGTCTCACTGTGTAGCCCATGTGGGCCTGGAACCTGTGGTCCCCCTGCCTCATTCCCTTTCTTCATCTGGTTTGAGATAACTTGTCGGCCAGGTGAAAGACTATAAATACTTTTTGCTCAGGATTATTGGGCTTGAGTGCCTTCACTTGGGTCCTGGTTGCTCTCCTCTCCTGGAGTCCCCTCTTTGTGTGTCTTATGACCCATTTGTGTTCTCTTCTGCCTGCTGAGTGTCACTGATTGATTCAAGCTAGACTGATAGGAGCACCCTTAGGTGTTCAAATAAAATTGGAGGTGGTGTCAGAGTAACTTGATAAGTCCTCCAAAGCCTGCCCACTTGGGAGTTTCCTTGGGAGAAGTGGCAAGGTGTCTTCATGAGGAAGAATGGTTGCTTCCCTGCTTCTTCCGTATGTGGCCTCAGAAGCTGAGGGCTTCGTGCCAGGTCTGGTTCTGGGGCAGCTGCTTCCTGACTTTCTCTCAGCTTCACTCTCGTTTTTGTAAAACCTGATTGCTGGATTTGACCCAGGGCCGGAGAGTGAAGGCTGGGGTGAGAGCTGTGCTCCTTGTGGGTGTTAAAGTCACTGCCCTCCAGCCTCTGGCAGCACAGCCTGAGGGCTTCCAGGTCCTAAGCCTGCCCAGGGGTGTCTCTGGCTTGTGGTCTTGTTGCTCAGTGCTGTGTGAAAACCAAACTGGTAAAACGATTTAAATAAATAAATAAATAAATAAATAAAGCCTCAAAGAGTGAGTGCTATAGACTTTGCCCTGTTTTATTTGCCCTGCACAAATTCCCTCCCACACTGAGACTGATGAAGTGTCCAAAGTCAAACATTCCATTGTGTCAGGGCTGCAGTTTTCAGTTTCTGAGGCCCTCTCTGCTGGGGTCCTTTTAAATTCCTGGGTCTGGTTTCTGCTGAAGAACTATTTCCTTTTGTAGCCTGCCTGACCGACCATGGAGTCATCCTGCCCTTCTTGGGAAACCTAGACTCGTTCGAACCTGGCCTGCTTGGGTATAAAAACTGGTTGATTCCATCACTAGTTGTGTGCCATTTGTCAAGTCACCACTTGAGGGTGCACAAGGCTGCTTACACCCCATGATTGTGGCAGGGGTTGGAGATGGTGACCTGGGAAGGTGCCACGTTAGAGGATGCAGATCCTGCTGTCCCACCAAGGGCTACATACGCACAAATCCACATACTCAGTGGAGGGTACAAGTCTCACTCTTGCCTAGCTTGTGTTCTGCCTCTGAACTGCACCCCAGCCAACCTTAGCTACAGTTTGAATGTGTGTAATCACCTCCTTGGACACTAATAAGCCCAGCTGAGATCCTGGCTTTAGTCATGCTGGAACTGTGATTGTGACATAACTCTCAGAATTGATTCTTTTCCATCTGTAGAATTGGGACAGGTCTAAAATTGCTGCATCAGGACTATTAACAGATTGGTGTGTCAGGCGTTGTGTTAGGCTCTTGGGCCAAGTGTGGCGCATGAAGCGTCTGCTCTCAAAGCTCTGCTGGGTGAGACGGCTGGCATATGCTTCATAAACACTCAGCAGAGGCATAGAGAGTAGTGATGACTGGGCAGAGTGCACTGTAAACCTGGGGTTGAGAGAACTGTGGGGTGTCTGCACCTGTAACTCGAGTTTTGGGAGGCTGAGTGCTCTCAGTTCCAGGGTCAGGTGGGTCTCTTAAGTTTGAGGCCAACCTGGTCTACATAGTGAGTTCCAGCCAAGGCTATGTAGAAAGACCCTGTCTCAAAAAATAAAAACCAAACCCAAAAATACCAGAACAGAGTAAAAAATTAGACTTCAGTGCATGAATGCAAACCTACCAGGGCATTTCAGGAGAGAACACTGAGTGCGTGGGCTTTGGGGCTGGATCAGAATTGTTTTTGCCTGCTGAACAGTGGAGGCCAGTATGGTGGCTAGTTGGGGGGGAAGGGAAGGTGGCCCATGAGGTTGGAGCTGCTGGGAGCCAGGTTTGGTGGAAATAATAGATGGTATTGCTGTACAATAGGAAACCGTGGTTGGTTTTAAGTCTCACTCTGGCTGCTATGGGGAATACAGATGGAATGGGCAAGAACCAGGGGATGTTGGTGATTTGGACTGTCACTGGGAAGAAAGTTTAGTGTGTATTTTGAAAACAGGACCGATCCTGAGCTGTTTAAGTGGCTGTAAACAGGAATTAGTGTCTTTGGCCTGAGCTGCTGTGATGGTAGATGAAACAAGCTGGGGTGGTCCCACAGTCTTGGGTTGTTACTTCTTAAAGTCTGAGTGCGAGAGTCGATCTGACACTAAATATATATCAGTGTTTCTAAAACTGTGGACCTACACAAGGTTTGGACAGCATAGGCAGGTGGGGTGGTACATGTCTGTAACCCCAGCACTTGGGAGGCCGAGGCAGAGAATTACTGTGAGTTTGAGATAGGGTCTACCTACAAGCAAGGCCCTATCTCCAAGGAAACCAACCCAGGGCCAATGGAATGGCTCAGTGAGTTGAGGCACTTTCTTTTTTTTTAAAAAAAGATTTATTGATTTATTATGTATACAACATTCCTTCCAAGTATGCTTGCATGCCAGAAGAGGGCACCAGATCTCATTATAGATGGCTGTGAGCCACCATGTGGTTGCTGGAAATTGAACTCAGGACCTCTGGAAGAGCAGCCAGTGCTCTTAACCACTGAGCCATCTCTCCAGCCTCAGTTGAGGCACTTTCTGCCACACCCTGCAAATTGAGTTTGATACCCTGGACACACATGGTAGAAGGTGAAAACCTCCACCCTCCAAGGGTGTAAGATAAATAAGCATAGAAAGAAAGGGGGACTGGAGAAATGGCTTAGTGGTTGAAGTGCTGGCTGTTCTTCCAGAGGACCTGGGTTCAGTTCCCAGCACCCACATGGCAGCTCACAACTGTCTATAATTCCAATTCCAAGGGATCTGAAGCCTTCATACCAATGCACATAAAATAAAGTTAAATAAGTTATTTTAAAAAATAAAATAAGGGGCTGGAGAGATGGCTCAGAGGTTAAGAGCACTGGCTGCTCTTCCAAAGGTCCTGAGTTCAATTCCCAGTAACCACATGGTGGCTCACAGCTATCTGTAATGAGGTCTAGTGCCCTCTTCTGGCTTTCAGGCATACACACAGACAGAATATTGTATACATAATAAATAAATATTTAAAAAAACAAAATAAAAGAAAGGCTGAAATAGAAACGGGCCTCTAATCCACACCTGGGAGGCAGATGCAGGTGGATCTCTGAGCTCCAGGCCAGCCTGGTCTATGTATGAATTCCAAGACAGCCAGAGCTACATAGTGAGACCTGTCTTGAAACAAACAAACAGTAAATAAACCAACCCTTTATACTGGGACTATGTCTTATTCTGATCATAAAACCATATCCAGAGGAAGGTGCCACGTGAGCCACAAAGTGCTTCCTTCCTTCTTCTTTCTTCTTTCAGTATTTTGAGACAGAGGCTCTATTATATACCTTTAGCTGTCCTGGAACTTACTAAGTAGACCAGGCTATCATTAAACTCACAGGAATGCACCTGCCTCTGCTTCCTGAGTGCTGGAATTAAAGGTGTGTGTTACCTTACCTGGCATGTTTTTATTTATTTATTTTAAATTTTATTTTAACGAAACCTTCCTCAAGACCCAGTAATAGCACTTTTGGGTATATACCCAAAAGATGCTCAATCGTGCCACAAGGACATGTGCTG
>PVIU01000893.1:225475-256259 GCA_004026605.1 Ondatra zibethicus
AGAATGGATAAAAAAAATGTGGTACATTTACACAATGGAGTACTACATAGCAGAAAAAAAATAACGACAGCCTAAATTTTGCAGGAAAATGGATGGAACTAGAAAGCATTATTTTGAGTGAGGTAACCCAGACACAGAAAGACAATTATCACATGTACTCACTCATAGGTGGTTTTTAAACATAAGGCAAAGAAAACCAGCCTACAAACCACAATCCCAGAGATCTTAGATAACAATATGGACACTAAGAGAGACTTACATAGATCTAATCTAAGTGGGAAGTAGAAAGTATAAAAAGACAAGATCTTCTGAGTAAATTGGGAGTATAGGTACCTTGGGGAGAGGGTTGAAGGAGGGAAGGAAGAGGCAGGGAGGGGAGCAGAGAAAAATGTAGAGCTCAATAAATATCATGGCAAAAAAAAAAAAAAGACGACTGAGGCAGGAGGTGTGCTTCATACTCAACATCAGCCTGGGCTATACAGTGAGTTTCAGGATAGCCTGAGCTATAAAATGAGACTTTATCTCAATAAATAAATAAATAAGCAAATAAATAAATGAACGAATGAATAAATAAATAAAGCCCATCTACTGCAACACTAGTGTTCAACCAAACTTGGAAGCACACTAGGTACATTCCCTTGCAACTTTATAAATGACCTGGTGAAGGACAGCAAACAGAGAGGCAGTATCTTGACACAGCATGGCAACAGTGCACCAGAAGGAAAGAGCCATCATTCCAGGGATGGGGGCTAATCACCAGGGGCTGCTCAAGACACACTAGTGGGATATAAGAAGCAAATGAATGTCTTCTAGAACCTGAGATGCACTCACTCTAACACAGCATGGATGCCTGTGCTCCAGGCTGTCTTGATGATAAGAAGGAGTGAGCTGGGAGCCTGGAGAATACCGTGGGACAGTGAAGAACACTGTAGGCTTCTGTGAGTCCTGATAGTCACTCATACAATGGCAATACACAGCCCAATGGCATACAAACCACAATCCCAGAGAATTTAGACAACAATACGGACACTAAGAGAGACCTACATAGATATAATCTACATGGGAAGTAGAAAGTATAAAAAGACAAGATCTCCTGAATAATTTGGGAGCATGGGGACCTTGGGGGAGGGTTGAGGGAGGGAGGGGAGTGGCAGGGAGGGGAGCAGAGAAAAATAAAAAAAAATTAAAAATTAAAAAAAATTTATTTTAAGATAGGCTCATCATATAGCCCTGGCTGGCCTAGATCTTACATAGATCCATCTACCACAACCAGGCTAATGTTTTAAATTTTACTCAGTATATCAGAGTGGTATTATTCCATCATGTACTCCATATTAAAGGTTTTTAAATATGGAGCTAGAGCGATGGCCCAGTGGTTAAGAACACTTGTTGCTTTTGCATAGGACCTAGGTTCTATTCCCAGTATCTATGTGGTGGCTCACAACACCCTGTAACTCCAGTTCCAGGGGATCTGATGCTGTCTCCTGGCCTCCACAGTCAACAAGCACACAGATGGTAGAGCATACATACTCACACATAAAATACAATACATAAAATTAATTTTTTAATCATTAAACGATTATAACTGCTATTTTGCACTCTAAAGTGAGTGGGAACTCTGGTGTACACTTGACACTTGCAGCTTGAGATGCACGACTAGGTCTGGAGAGATGGCTCAGTGGTTAAGAGCACTGGCTGCTCTTCCAGAGGTCCTGAGTTCAATTCCCAGCAGCCACATGGTGGCTCACAGCCATCTGTAATGAGATCTGGCGCCCTCTTCTAGCATGCGGGCATATATAGAGGCAGAATGTTGTATACATAATAAATAAATGAATCTTTAAAAAAAAAAAGAGAGAGAGATGCACGACAAGAGCTAGTGTGGGGGTAAAGGGTGTCCCAAGGGCTCTCCAATATCTCTCAGTGCAGACACCCTGAGCGCTGAATGCTTGGTGGGAAGGAGGTTTCGGGGAACCTATCCCTGACAGGTAATACCAACCTGTCCAGAGGTGCCACCCTTTGGGAAGCATCTTCTTTTCTTTCTTTCCTGCTATTAATCTTTTCATTCTCCTTTCCCCGGCCCTCCCCCCTTGCTTTTCTCTGTTCCACGCTTCCTGCATTGTACAGCAGTGTGGTTCTCTGTGCTCTGGTCTTGCCACAATACTGCTCACACAGCTTCTGTGGCCTGCTCACCTCTGGGCCCCCAGACTGAGGACATCTATCAAACCATGTTCTCCAGCTCTCTCCCTTCATTTGAGAAGGAGAAGCAGAATGGACATGAAGACCCTGACTGACAAAGCCTAGGCTTCCTCAGAGGGAATCCTGTGCCCTGTGGTGACCTACTTATTAAAGTGGAATGCTTTCCCTCACTGTGGGAGTGACAAAGGGAGGGATGTTTCGTGGGAAGTAGAAGGGAAAACAGGCTTACCCAAATCTGTACTGAGAGTGCCCGTGGCCTCAGCCTCTCAGAGAACATCTCTCTCAACCCCTCAAGTATGTTTTTGGCTTTTTGTTGTGAACTATGTAGCCTGTACATAGTTGGATTCTTTTTTTCAGGTTTGCTTTTATAATTTTTTAAAGGCATCAAAAGCACATATACCAGTGTTTATAATAATTTAGACTATCTTGGACATTTGCTTAATTTTTGAACCTGAATTTTGGGTGCTTCCCCAAGGAGGGGGGTTCCAGGAGTAGAATGGGCAAGGACAGCTAGCCCAGTCGGTCCGAGCCAGTGTCTCTGCTCCTGGCCAGCATATAAAACTGCAGGACTGTAGCACAGGCACAGAAATGGGCTCTGCTGGTGTTTAGAGAGTTCTGTGGGCTGCACATCTGGACTGGAGATGACCTTTAAAGGCGCCAGGACCGCCTGACTGCTCTGTCGTAGAGCAGATTTGCTGTTACAGAGTGGCTTTCTTAGGAAGCTGTTGGGACAGTCTCACCTGTAGCCCATGCTGGCCTCAGTTTCAAAGTAATCCTCCTGCCTTGGGCTCTCAAAGGCTGGGAAAACAGCTCTGAGCTTGTATTTCCTTATGAATTCCTTTGCTTTGTCCCTAAGTAAAATGGAGACCCTCAGGAAGAACCAGGATCCTGCCCAGGTTTATGGGAACCATGAGGCACCTTAGCCAGGACCACAACTCTACTGGGTCATGACACTGGCCACCCTGAACCAAGGACATGGCTACCAATGTCTGTTGTGGGTCTGGAAGTAGCTATGTAGACCAGACTGGCACACAAAGGTCTGCCTGCCTTGCCTCTATTTCTCCAGTGCTGGGATTAAAGGTGTGCCAGGTGACACTGTGCCAGCCCTGTGATATCTTCCTTGCACTTCTCCTGACACATACCCTTGTACTGGCCCTGGTCAGTTTGGAGACTTGCTTCCTGTCCACCCAGCTCTGGAACATATTCACTTTCAGGAAACTCACGATCAGTGGTCATTCCTTGAGTGTGAGAGAAAAGCCAGAAACTGACAAAGATGGGTTGAAGTTACCTGAGGAAAGTTACTGACTGCATTGCCAATGAAAGGGCATTTTCTAATCTAGAACCAAAACCTCATTGAAAGCAGCTTGCTGGACTCTTAAGGATTGGGTTGGTTGGTTGCAGTAGTCACCAAAGAGGTCATGTTAGCTGCTATGGTGGGATGGGAGGGCTCACCATCTTCTCCCTTGGCTGGACACTGTGGCAGGGGTGGGGAGCTGGCAACAGCAGTTTAAGCCCCAGAAAGGACAAGCTATTCCTTCCCACCCTTGTAGAGTTCCTGGGGAGTATTTGGGCTTGTTATTCTGTGGGCATGGCTGGTTTAACTCTGTCCCTCAGGGCTTCACTACCCCTGAATGAACTGATGAAACATTTCCTGAGCTTTCCTGTCAAGACAGGACAGCTGCAGTAGTACTGTCTGCTGCTCTTCACACAGAGGCCCCAAATAGCCCGACTTCTGTCCTCTACCCTTCCTCCTTCCTCTCGCCTTCTCACCTTACTGAGTTCTGTCTCATCCACCTTTTAATGTGGTGATGGTTTTTTTTGGGGGGGGGGGTTGAGAATTTGGGTGTATGTATCTGTTTTTAGGCTTTTGGTTTTTTAAAGATTTTGTCTGCATGTATGTCTGTACACCAGAAGAGAGCATTGGATCCCATGGGACTACAGTTATAGATGGTTCTGACCTGTCATGTGGGTGCTGGGAATTGAATCCATGACCTCTGGAAGAGCAGTCAGTGTTCTTAACCTCTGAGTTATCTCTACAGCCCCATTTTTTTCTTCTTTCCAAGACAGGGTTTCTCTGTATTGCTCTGGCTGTCCTGGAACTTGCTCTGTAGACCAGGCTGGCCTCGAACTCACAGAGATCCTCCTGCCTCTGCCTCCCAAGTGCTGAGATTGAAGGCGTGTGCTACCACCACCCAGCTCCAGCCCATTTTTGAAGGATTTATTTTATTATTTGTATGCATATATCTGTGTGTGAGTATGTACACATGCATGCAGGGGCCTACCAAGGCCAAAAGAGAGCTTCAGATCCCCTGGAGCTAGAGTTTACAGGCAGTGAGCCACCTGGTGTGGGTGCTGAAGCTTGGGTCTCTGCAAGAGCAGCAAGCACTTTTAACTACCAAGCAAGCAGTCTCACCAGCCTGCTGTTAATTTTTTGAGATGCGGTCTTCCATGGAGCTCAGACTGGCTGGGAACTTGTGGCAATACTTTCTCATCCTCCCAAGTGCTGGAATTACAGGTATGTGCGTGCCATCATGTCTGACCAACATCTTTGTGTGTGTGTGGTGTAAGTCTAGTGACTTACCTGTGCATGCAAATTTGGAGGTCAAGCTGGGCAGTAATGGCGCACACATTTAATCCCAGCACTCGGGAGGCAGAGGCAGGCGGATCTCTGAGTTCGAGGACAGCCTGGTCTACAAAGTGATTTGCAGGACAGCCAAGGCTACACAGAGAGACCCTGTCTCAGGGTGGCGGGGGGGAATTGGAGGCTAGAGGTTGACTTTATCAATCTCCCCCTCATTCATATGTTCGTGTGCGTGTGTGTATGTGTGTGTGTGTAATTTTTTTTTAAAGACAGGGTCACTCCCTAATCTTGGCTCACCATTTCAGCTAGGCTAGCCAGCCAGCAAGCACCATCAAGCTCCTAGGACCTGATCGCCTCCACCCCCCACCCCACCCCCAAGACTGGGTATAGGCTTGTATCGGTGTGCCCAGCTTTTACTTGGGTGCTAGGGATTAGAACTCAGCTCAGTTTACCCATTGAGCCATCTCTCCAGCTCATTGTTTTTGTTTTATTTTTTATTTTCTGATTTAGTGCCTCACTCTGTAGCCCAGATTGATTTGGAACTCACTATGTGATCTAGACTGATGTCTATATGGTGAACCTCCAGCCTCAGCTTTTCAAGTGCTAGTGTCTCAGGCATAAGCCACCATTCCTGGCTCTATCCACCTCTGAATGTCATAGGAACAAACCTTCTGGTGTAATTGGCCTTGCCTTTCACACATACCCCTGTCCTTTTTGTCTTCCCTGTTCCCACACAGGTTATAACAGTTTTGTAAAAGGAGGCTGGGACTGGGGAGGTGGTTCAGTGGGTAAAGGCTCCTGCTGCGATGCCTGACCCACATGGTAGACGGAGAGAAGCAGCTCCTGAAAGATAGCCTCTGCCTTTCAGACATCCACCATGACAAACAAGCACATTCACACCGTCAGTGTTAAACTTTAAAAATCTAGTTATTGAGACAGGGTCTTACTGTATATATAGCCTTGGGTGTCCTGGAACTAAAAGTGTGTGCCAACTTGCCAAACTTATTATCTATTTATATATTTATTTATTTGTGTATAGGTATTTTGTCTGTGTGTTTGTACAAATGTGTGCAAGACCAGAAGAAAACGTTAGATTTCCTGGGACTGGAGATACAGACAGTTGAGACCTGTCGTGTGGGTGCTGGGATTCAAACCTGGGAACTCAGGAAGAGCAATAAATGTTCTAACAGCAGAATCATCGTCTCTTCAGCCTCTCTTCTGGCTTCTGCATGCAGTATACATAGATACATGCAGGCAAAACATGTAAAAAAAATTTTTTTAAATAAGAAAGTAGTCTATTTGAGGCCCTTCCTTGCTCTTCCCCTCCTCCAGAATGAGCTTTTCCCCATCATACCCCTGCTTTCCACCACAGCTTTCTGCCAGAGGCTCAGCAGTGCGCACTGTGAGGGGAAGGCCATCAACAGCACTGAAGCTGAGCTTTCCTTCCGCTGAGTTTACTTGGAGCTGCTGGTGTCTGCTTTCACTCCTTCACCTGCCAAAGGACCTACCTGCTCAAAACACCACCCTTCCTCCCATGGTTCCTTTTTCTGGCTTTGGGATTCTTCAGACCAAGAATAGCCTGCGTGTGTTATTGTCATTTTCATTTTTCTTTTGAGACCGGGTTGCTCTGTGTAGACTGGGTTCCTTCTGGATTCATTCTGCCTTATGAAGTCTTTTGCTTTATCTGTAAGTGAAGTCGGGACCCCTAAGGAAGAGCCAGAATTCCATCCTGCCTTAGTCTCCTTGCACTGGTATCACAGGCATGGTATCATTGACTATGCCCAGTGCTCACATGGTATAGCCCAGGCGAGCCAGGTCGGGTTTAGAAGCTGATCTTTTACATGGAGTTGGACCCAGAGAAAGGAATCCATTCTACTTACCAGAGCACAGTGTCATCTTCTGTCATCAGAGATTCACTAGGAGAGGCACATTGCACCCAGACAATACTCGGCTGCCCATGGAGTATTTATGTCCCCCTTTGCCCTGTGTCCACTCAGAACAAAGTCATGGCTTCAGTGTTTATTGTCCTAGCCATGGGATTTGGTTAACACCAATAAGACTCTGGGCATCTTTGTAAAAAAAAAAATAATAATAATGGTAATTTGATCCTTATTTGAGACTGGAATCTCCAAGCTGATGCTTCTCTGTATGACACAGCAGTGTAGGCCTGTATGGTTCCTGGAGATTTCTATTTTCCTTGGAGTCTGTCCTGTGGGAGGGTATAACTGGGCTCACTTTCTCAGAACAAGCCTGGGAGCAAATGCCCAGAGCCGTATTCTTATTCGATACCTGGTGCTGGCAGAGAGGTCTCCCTCTGCTCGCTGTCCTGAGCACTCTGCCAGTGGCCAGCTCCGCTCCACCAGAGGTGCTTGGCTTTGGGTCTCATTCTGTGTCTGACGGGAGACCTTCCTCAGCTTCTGTAAAGCGACCCTCCTGGCAGGATGCTGGCATGGCAGTTGTAGTTTTTGCAGTGCCAGTGATGTGGCTTAAGAAGGTGACAGGATCAAATCTCAAGGTTTTCCCAGTAGTTCATCTCAGTGTCAGGTGTTACTTTCAAGAAACGGTAAGACAGCATGCCACATTTATTTGCTGGACGTGACTGGCTGGGGACAGAGGCGTATTTACTCAGGTGGGTCTTCATGTCCTCTTGAAGGGCTTCTTTCTGCCCTACACCATGTGCAGGTCCCTTGGGCAGATGGTTATTCCGGTAGCCCTAGAGAAGGAAGCACAGACTCAGTGGATCAGGGCAGTTCTCCTCTGTCTGTCCTTTGACCTTTGTGGGCATAAGAAAGTGAGAATCCACACAATAAATCGATGAATTGTTTCCCCTGTAAAAATCATGACTTGGAAACCTCTGAAAATAGCACGAAACATACCCTGTCTTGTCAGCCAAACCTTGGCAGTGGCCCATCCCTGACTTTAGCTGGGGCCAATGTTATGTTTGTTTGTTTGTTTGTTAAGATTTATTTACTGTGAATACAATGTTCTGCCTGAATGTATCCCACCAGAAGAGGGCACCATATCTCATTATAGATGGTTGTGAGCCACCATCTGGAAGGACAGCCAGTGCTCCTAACCTCTGAACTATCTCTACAGCCCCAGAGCCAATGATTTAGAAGCCTGTTGCCCCAGGTGTGTCTTTTCATATTTAAAACTTAGCTCCTTCCTTTACTGGAGCAGGTGCTGGGTTTAAATTCTGTGAAAGTGTTTAAATTTCACAGATGTGAAAAATGTATTAGATGGAGAAGCTGGAATCAGCAGTGGGGAACTTAGTAGAGGGCTTGGGACTGGAGAGATGACTCAGAGTTCAAATCCCAGCACTCGAATTAGGCAGCTCATAAACATCTGTAACTCTAGTTGACGCCTTGAACCTGCCTTCTGGACTCCGGGGGTACCACACAGGCCCGCACATACTCTCAGACACACCTGCACACTCACAAATAAAGAAGTTGCTGTATAAGACATTGCATTTGCTCTCGAAATGGCACTGCATTAGGGTAAATTCCTAGAATTAATACTGTTCTAGCAGAAGCTTTGCTTGGTAGAGAATCTGGGTATCTGTCAAGAGCATTCTGTGTGTTTTCCATGCATTGACTGTATTTCAGCTATATTCCTGCCTTTCCAGGTGTCCCAGAGACTTGACGGTGCCTCCCAAGCACAGTATATTGTGTTGCCAAAAATGAGTGACAGTGTTTGTACTTGAATCTAGCTTCTGATACTAGAATTTTGTATTGTTTGTAAGAGATACAAATTAGGAAAGATGAAAAGAACCTTTTAGAAAACACCATTAAAGAAAGTTGGCCTGATTGTAGGACTCAGCCAGTGGACTGAGCACCAGTCACTTCAAGACTATCAGCTGTTCCGTTTGCTAAAAAATGATTCTCCTCATAGACAATAGTTAGGTAAATCACTGATAGAGCTGGCCAGCTTGAACTGCCTCCTTCCTTGTAGAACACAGCAGGTCCCCTCCTGAGGAATTGTCACAGTAGCTGTGGTTTGGAATGTGGCCTTTGAACTCCTTATTCCCCGCCCCCCCAGCCTCTACTTCCTTAATGCTGGGTTTGTGGGTGTGTGCCAAGACACCGGCTCTCTTGTGTCTTAGAAACAGGGTCTCTAGCCTGGGCACCATTGACTTTGGAAGCTGTTCCTCATCTGGAGGCTGCCCTGTATTGCAGGACACTTAGCAGTACCATAGTCTCTACCCAGTAGCAGCCCCCACCTCACCCACCTGCCACAGTCACAACCAAAAATGTCTTGACCTTGCCAGATGCCTCTTAGGCAGAATCACCTGTGGCTGAGAACCCTCTCCAGCAAAGTACTTGCTGAGTACAGAGTTCCTTCCCCTCCAGGAACTGGTCCTCACAGAGTGAGACACACACTGAGCCTGCCTCCACTCACCTGCAGGCATCTGGAATCCCTGGTGCTCAGAACAGAGGGCCCCCAGGCTGAGGTCCTAAATGTGTGGGGTAATGGTCTCATCTGCTTGTCCTTTGTCTACAGTGCTGGCTTTGTGGTAATTAGGTTCTGTGAGAAGTCTTCCCTCTGATTTCCCCCTCGGATTCCCGGGGTCCACTTTGGGGACAAACAGCTTATCTCCTATCCCCTTTCCCTCAGTGCTGGCCACAGAAAGCTTGTGTCCGTACAAACTAGATTTTGAGCTGGTTGACGCGTGTGGCTGTGAAGGGCTGTAAAGGGATTCAACCCCAGGAGTAGGCTCAGTGCCCCACTGGGATCAGAAACTGCAAGGGAGAGGAGGCGCCTGGGTTGTGCAGGCTGAATGGGGCGTACAGTGGCCGAGGATGCTGCAGGCAAGTGGGGAAGCTCATTGGGTTCTGGGGACTGATAGCTCAGTCCTGTTCTAGTGCAAAAGAGGAACAGGAGATTAGAGGTAGGGGAGAGGCAGAATTCAGATATGGTCCTTGAGCAGTTAAGTGGGGACAAGACTTTGCTAGATAGGTGTGGAGAAAGTTGGAGTGGTTGGAGTGACTCTGAAGGACAGTCCAGGAGAGGGGCTGGAGGCTATGCAAAGAACCCAGCCTAATGGTGAGATCCAGAACTATTGTTGTGGTCATGGGGCTAAGGGGAGATGGATCTGCAGAGGGAATTTGGTCCCCAAACCTCAGGTCTAGTAGGAGGACACAGCCATGTCCCTGGCTAGAGAGAGGACATTGCCCTTAGCTTGGAAAAATAGAGACTTAAGGTTTTATTTGAGAGAGATTTTTTTCCACTTTTATATACATTTTTTTCCTCTAGGAAATAGACAGACGGTTGGAAAAAAAACTGAAGATCACACAAAAGGAGAGGTAAGGCTGATGTCTGGCGTGAAGGCTCATGCTCTCTGCCACTAGAGAGCTGGGCAGGCAGTGTTCTCCAGCAGGCTGATAACCTTAGAAGGTTAGGCTCCTGGGCACTAGCTCTGAAGACCCAGTAGGAGACCAGGACCCTGGATTGAGGCTTTGGGATGAGGCTAGATGGGCTCTGTGTGAGGTCATCTCATTGACAGCGGCAAGGTGACAAGTTGGGAAGGTTTGGGTTTAGCTGTGACTGCCCCGTGACTCTGAGGTGGGGTGAGTTGTTTCTCCTTCTGGACATCGGTATCTTCTGTAATGAAGAGTTTGGACAGATGGCTTCTCTGTGGCCTTTGACGTGCAGTTTAGGCTGTTATGAGGGTGTCTTGGAAGGGAAGTTTCTCGGAAATTCTTGCGAGACCTTTAAGAATTGCTCTCTCACATCCATCCATGCAGCATGGAAAGCGGATTTTAGAGTGGGTACTGGCCTTAGGTAACCCAGGGACAAGCAACAGAGTAGAACCAGCTACGTCACTCCCCCAGGGGATTCTGGGAGGCCCCTGCCCCACACTGGCTTTCCAGACTCCCTGCTGTTGTGATGAGACTGCTGGCTCCTTTCCTCTTCCCAGGAGCTGCTGCTTCCTATGGTCACTGTTCCATGCTGCCCCCACCCCTCCGGGACCTTTCTACTCCTCAGAGCACATAGCTTCTACCCTTCCTGACAGCCCAGGCTCTGGCGAAGGTCTCAGTGGTTGTGAGCAAGAGCTGCTTGGCAGGTCTGGGGTGGCCTGGTGGCTAGTGTGTTCATCTTGCCTTGCTCCAGTTCTCCTCTGTGGCATCTGTTTCCTCCCTCCCTATGTTGTTGGGGAATTTCACCTCTGCTTGTGGCTACCTGGCATTGATGTGCACATCCACTAACCTTGGACAATGCTTTTCTTTTGAGCACTTGCCAAGCACTGTTTCTAGGACCGACCTTCGCCCTAGCCCCGCCGCTGCCCATCAGAACAGAGAGCCCTAGTAAGGGAGATTTCTCTGCTCAAAGGCTCTTGTGTGGAGGTGACTTGCTTGTCTGGTGCAGCCTGTCTCTGAGAGGCACAGGTCACTGGCCAGAAGGCAGAGAGAGGTTGATAAATCCTGTCTTGCTTGTTGCCAGATAGGGTGGCATAGCAGGTGCCTATATATTGTCTTATTTTGAGCACACGCTGTAGGAGGCCTGGATGCAGGGGCTCCCAGCTCACCAGCCTCTCATACTCTGGTCTGTGTAGGGAAGCTGGGGTTTTCATCAAAGTCGTTGAATTTTGGGTGTGGAATGTTTGGCGGCAAGGGCCAAATGGTGCTTGCTGGGCCTGTTGTGCACATGGAGAGGAAGTCCTAGGACACAAGGTGGTGAACTGGCCCCTGCAGAGTTAGATCTGTGGAGCGGGTTCTGTGCCCTGCAGAGCTAGTGGCAAGGTGACGCTTGAGGAGTGGGAGTACAATTGTAGTCCTGGGCCAGTGACTAGTTAGTAAGGAGGACAGTGGGGAGGAGGCTGTGGGCTTGGATGGGCCTTCTGGTCCTTGTGGGATTTGTGAAGTTCTGTTTGCTCTTTGTCAGCAGGAAATCCAAATCTCCTCCCAAAGTGCCCATTGTGATTCAAGACGATAGCCTTCCCACGGGGCCCCCTCCACAGATCCGCATCCTCAAGAGGCCCACCAGCAACGGTGTGGTCAGCAGCCCCAACTCCACCAGCAGGCCAGCCCTTCCTGTCAAGTCCCTAGCACAGCGGGAGGCAGAGTACGCAGAGGCCAGGAGACGGATCTTGGGCAGTGCTAGCCCTGAGGAGGAGCAGGAGAAACCCATCCTTGACAGGTGAGTGTGGCTGCCAGCAGTGGCAGGGCAGTGGGAGGAACAGGTAAAATGTACCCACACCAGCCTGCAGGGCACCTTTATGTGGGTTCTGGGAATCGAACTGAGCTCCTCTGCTTGAGAGGCGAAGTACTGTACTAGCGAAGCTCTCTCCAACCTAGGGTGCTGTAGGGTGTTAAGTGTGGTTGGCTGATGGCCGCCTCCACAGCGCACAGGCGCCTGGAAGCTGCACAGGGGCTTTGTCTCGGGCTTTGTCAGCCGCACTCTTTACAGCTACTTCACCTGATGTCTGGTCTGAGAAGTAGGGTAATGGTCATACCTGTCTTGCCAGCCAGCCATTGGATACATACTTACTAGTGAGCAGATGGCCAAAAGGTGCCAAGTTCTGCCCAGGACCCCAGAAAAGCCCAGTGTTGAGGTGCTGGGTCTCCAGCAGACCTGTGTGAGTTTTTGCTGAAATTTTAATATTTCACTGTGTCTTTTTATTATTATTTTAGATTTGTATTATGTGTTTTTCTTTCTGATAACACAGCATTTGTTAAAAATGCCTTTGGAACTGGATGGTGGTGGTACTTAATCCCAGCACTGGAGAGGCAGAGGCTGGAGAGGATCTATGAGTTTGAGGCCAACCTGGTCTACAGAGTGAGTTCTAGATCAGCCAAAGCTAGAGAGAAACTCTGTCTCAAAAAAAAAAAGGCAATAAAAAAAACTCCAAAACCTGCCTTAGGAGGCTGGAGACATGGCTTAGTCAGTCTTAGAGTGCTCGCCACACAAGCATTGGGGACCTGAGTGTGGATCCCAGCACCTACATGAAAGCTGGGCACGGGCTGCTGAGGTGGCTCAGCAGGTAAGGGCACAGGGTGCCAAGCCTGGCTGCCTGAGTCCAGTGGAAAGAGAACCAGCCCCTGCAGGGTGGTCTCTGACCTCCATACTCAGGCTTTGGGGTGCACATGCACACTCGTGTACATGCACGCGGTTCAAAATTGTTTTTAAAAAGGAAATTGAAGGTTGAGGAAAATACCAGATGTCACACAAGTGCACACAGGGACACACAAAGCCTGTTTTTGAGAAAGGGTCTCCTGTAGCTCAGGCTAGCCTCAGACTCACTACTGTATAAAGGATAACCTTGAACGCTGGTCCTTCTGTCTTTACCTCCAGATTGCTGGGATTCCAGGCATGTACCACCTCACCTGGTTTACATAGAACTGGAATCAAACCTAGGACTGCATACATGCTAGGCAAGCACTCTGCTAAGACACAGGTTCAGCCCATACTTTTTGTATGTCTCTTTTGAGACAGTTTGACCCTGTAGCCTAGGCTGACCTGACAGTCCTCCTGTCTCAACCTCCCTGAAGGTAGGGGTACAAACACACCACACCAGACTGTTCTTTTTTCCCCAGTGTTGGGGACTGCATGGTTGGCCTCAAAGCCTGTTAGGCAGGCAGCCTGCCTCCGAGCCTGGCCCCAGTCCTCTACCCTGAGGCTGTCTTTAGCTTGCTATTCTGGGCTTGGACAGTTTATTGAGTTCCTTGTCTATCCCTTCTTGGTGATGTTTTGGTTTGCTTTTTGGCTTTTTGAAACCAGGTTCTCACACATGCTGACGTAGAATTCAGTGTAGCCCAGCCAGCATTGCACTCTGGGTGGTCCTCCGGCCTTCCTAGCACTGTTACAGGCGTGTGTCACCATGTCCAGTGCTGTTTGTCTTGAAGGAACCTTCGTTCTGTTTTCTCCTCTTAGTCTGCACCTGTCTGGAGTGGGAAAAGTCCATTTCCTTCTGTCTTCTCTAGTACTAGGAGTCAGCAGCTAGCCTCGTGGTTTGGAGGGAAGCAGGAGGCAGACAGGTGGGTGCCAGTTCACTCCTGAGTGCACAGCTAGGGGCCCAACGCTGGAGCAGTCTGTTCTGTGGGAGATGTGCTGCCATAGCCGCTCCTCCCTCCATGGGGTCGGGTGCTGTAACTGCTAGGAGTTAACATAGACCATGGACCATTACCTCCTTCCCACAGGAGCTGCCAAAGTCTGCTTACCAAAGAAGTAGCCTCAGTACCTCTAGTTGGCTGCTAAGCCCAACCTCTGCCATGGGTTGATTTTTTTTTTTTAAGGTTCAGGGACTTCAGGCTGGGAGGGGGCTCAGTTGGCATTAGTGCTGTAAGACAAGCATGAGGACCCCAGCCTGAATCCCCAGCACCCACATAAAAGCCAAGCAAAGTACAAGTGGGTGGGACAGAGGGGTGTGAAGGGGTTAAAAGGATCCCTGGAGCGCATTGGCCAGCCAACCTAGTCAGTGAGTTCCAGGTTCAGTGACTTGAAGAATAAGGTAGAGAGCAGGGGAGGAGGACACCTGACAATATTTGGCCAGACATACACACTTGTGCATATACGTCCCCACACTCAACAAATGACACACACAAAAGAATTATTTGAGCATTTTTTATATCCTCAAGGCCTTCCTTTTATCTTCTTTTAGGCCAACCAGGATCTCCCAACCCGAAGACAGCAGGCAGCCCAGTAATGTGATCAGACAGCCTTTGGGTCCTGATGGGTCACAAGGCTTCAAACAGCGCAGATAAATGCAGGCAAGAAAGGATGCCGCTGCCACCGATGCCGCCACCATCGCCTCCTGGATTGTCTGCCATGGGTCGCACTGCCGTGGCAGACATCTGGACTTGAGCAGAGGGAACGACCTGACTTACTTGCACTGTGATCCCCCTTGCTCCGCCCACTGTGACCTTGAACCCCATGCACTGTGACCTCTGCCTCTCCCCCTTCCCACTGTGATTGGCATGTTGACAAGGGCTGTCCTAAGTCAATAGAAAGGGAAAGGGTGGGGATTAGAGGAGGATTGGGGGAACCTACCAAGGACTCAGAGTAGAGGGTCAGACAGTGCCACTTGGCCACTTGGGGTAAAGCCAGTGCCAGCAATAACAGTTTATCATGCTCATTAATTTGGGATTTCAAAAGACAAATGAAAACTCCCCCCACCCACCCCAAGTGCATGTCGCCATCACTTAAAAGGAAGTTCCATTGAAAATATCCTTTCCTTTTTTTTCTTCCTATTTTTGTTTGTTTATACAAATATCTGATTTGCAAGAAAAAGTGCATGGAAAGGGTTTTAGCAGTTTAATGATTTTTTTAATTGAGAAAGGGTAGTTTTGTAGTCACTTGAGGATGTTTCTAGGAAATTTGCTAGAAACATTAACCAATAGGATTTTGGTGAGCTTAGCTTCTGTATTCCTACTGCCGCCCAGAAAAGGCAGGGCTCTGGAGCCCCCAGTAGATGAGCACTGTGCCTATATTGCCTTCCTTCAGCTAAGTTACCTAGAGACAGCTCAGAGAGCCTGGGGAGGTGCCAGCCCCACCTCTAGTATTGTGGGAGATGGGGAAAGTGACAGACTTCCCCTTCCCAAACCCCTCAGGGTGGCTCCCTACCAGCCAGGCTTGCTGTGTCTAGAGGCAGGCAGGACAGGGAGTGTTGGGGAGGAGACCACACTCTGGGCTCAGAATCAGGCAGTGGTGGCACTTGTCCAGTGTTTGCTGTCAGCACAAGCCCAGGGGAGCCTGACTCAGAACTCCAGCCCGTCCCTTCCAGCAAGACTGGAGAGCTTAAGGATATGTGGCGCGCCACATCTGTGATGGTCCTGGCTCAGAAACTACCTGGTACGTTTCCTGGGTGAAACGAGTACCACAGGAGTAGAAGGGTTGGAGAAGGGTTGGGGAAAGAGGACCTGCACTGCAGAGGCAGATGGATGGCTGACAGGCCTCTCAGAGGCCTTGACTACCTTTTCCCTTAGCAGAACGAGGCTGGTATGAAGGCCATTTCTGTCCCCGAGCCTGGAGATTTGCTTTGGCTCCTGATGGGGAGAGGCTTGAGAGGGCAGCTGTGTCCACTGGGTGCTCTCAGGCTTCGCAGTCTTTCCTGTGCCCTTCGCCTTATCCCTCAGCCAGCCTGACGGCCTCCCCTCTCCTGGCCAGCATACAGGTTTGGGAGCGGGTGGGGTGGGGTGGGATTAGGGCAGCTATGGTGGTTAAAGTGATGAGCTGAGTTTGGCAGGATCCTACCACCTTTGGGTCCCCTGGCTTATGTCCCTTACGCCCACAACATCCTCCCCTTGGAAGACCCTAGACCTTCCTGAAACCAGGGGCCTTCTGTAAGCCAGCTGGAGCAGAGCCTCAGGAGGAGGGCTGGCCACCCCCTTAAGTGCAAGAAAGGAGCTGGCTGCTCGCATAGACTAGAGCCCACCCACAGGGGCTAGTGGGTTCTGGTTGGAGGACAGACTGTCCTTTCTTTGGAGAAGGGTGCAGAAACCCTGCTTGCCCTACCCCCTCTAGTAGGAGCTAAGGGCAGCTGGTGTCTGCATATTGAGAGCTTGTAGGAGTGGCTCTCCCATCTCACTCTGGCCAAAGAAGGCCCTGCCCATAGTGTACTTGCGCCTGCCCACCAGCAGTCTTGCATTTGACCTCCTAGATGGAGAGGTGGCTGGCACAATGAGAGAAAGAAGGAAAGGAAGAAAGGAAAACAGACTGGTGTTGGGGGAGGTGGGAGGACATGGGAAACAGTTTGGATTGTGTGTGCGTGTGTGTGTGTGTGTGTTTGTGGGTTTACTTTTTCTCTTGTGTGTGTGTGGTTTATTAGTTTTGTTTTTTTTTTTTCATCTTTTGTAGTTGTCTATAACTCCATAAGTGCTTTTCTTCTTTTTCTTCCTTTCTGTCTCTAAGTAAGTTGCAGGCTTTGGCTTGGAAATCCCCAGGGGGATGAGGGGCAGGAACCTGAGGCTGCTGCCCCTTTGTTTGCCTTCATGGTACTGTCCCTTCCCCCAGCTCTTCCTGGACCCCACGAGCCAGGCCTCAGCCCTTCCAGCTAACCGCTTCCCATGAGCCACTACTCTGATGTCAGCCTATAACCAAAGGAGCTGGGGGTCCAGGTCTGGTGACCAGCCCTTCTCAGTCCCCTCAATCAGGGTGCTCTCCACCTGCAGGCAGGAGGCAACACCCTATCTGCTGCCATCAGCCCCTTCCAGAGCCCGCCTGTCCCACCCAGCCCTGTCCTGCCCTGCCATACCCTGCTCTGCCCCATCTGGGGGTGCTCTGCTCAGGGATGGGCCGGCAGGGCTGTATCCAGTCTCCCTGGTGAGCAGAGACTCAAGAAAACCTCTGGGGTCCTGCTTCTGGTCATATGACCCCAGGGGGGCACCCTTGGGCATCTGTACAGAAGGGACTGGGAGGGAGGGCCGCACCCTGCAGCCTCACTCTGCTGGTGTAGCAGGCAGCTCCCCACCCTGACCCCCGTCGCGGGCTCCTGAGTCGGCAGATTAAGCATTTTATAAATTGTATTTTAAATACATGTTTTAAACTTGTCAGACATTTGTCCTCTTTTCTGGCTTCCTATCTCGAACTGTGGTTGCTTGTCCAGCCCTGGGGGGTTCCTGCTCTTGCAGAGGTCAGCTGCTTTCAGAGGCTGAGGCTTTCTGGTGTACTTGGCTTAAGTCCATCACTGTAGGACTCCTAACTCTTGAGTGGGAAGATGGGTGCTGCTGTAGGAAGCCCCACCAACCCCAGACAGAGTTTCAGTGAGTCCTGCCTAGATTCTGACCTGGGGGCATGCTGGAACTTTGTAAGTCATGTAGGGTGGTGAGAACTGGGGCTAAGACCAACATCAAGTACAGAGGCTGAGGTTCTTGGTGTTTATTGGCTTACCAGGCCATGAAAGCAAACTCCCAAAGCCAGGCCCTGCCCCACAGCCCAGCTGTCTATAGGCCTTGAACTTCTGGAGCCAGGATTCCAGACGATCAGTGGGTTCGGGCTGGCACGGAGCTAAGCCACTTTCTGCTGTCAGAGCTGTGTTCCCTGGGGAGGAAAGGTGGGCAGAAAGAGAGGGCATATTTGGCCCTCTTCCCCTAGTCCTGCCAGGTTCATGAGTCATCCCATGTACTCAGGGAGAGTGGAACCTGAGGGGCTGATCCCAAGCCCTAGGAACTCTGAAGGGAACATCTCCTTCCCAGTTTTCTAAGCTTCCCATAATTCAGCCACGGAGTTCCCGTGCTTGAGAAACAGGGAACAGCACCATCCTGAGGACACTAGGGTCACAGCTGCTTCATGCTCAGGCTTTTGTGAGTTAGTCTCTGGTACACAGGCTTTCAGCAAAGGATGTTGTCTTTCCTGCCCTGTCTGTCCATCCATCCTCCCTGGAGTAAACAGTTTCCCAACATAGTCTCTTAGAAAGATGGATTCCCCAGTTATTGGGCCAGGGACCTCTTCAGGATAATAGATGAGCCCGAGAGGCCCTGGCCCTCAGTACCCACCTGCTTCCTTGCTTTCCTGACTGGAAGAAGAGGCCATGGAGGTCAGGGCCCAGGCTTGTAGAGACACACTGATCCAGCACCGAATGGTTATGGCTACCCTGTTTTCGACGGACTGCCTTCTTCTCCAGCCGTGGGCAGAGTGGGATGCAGGGCACCTGGGCATAGGGGCTCTGCATATTGGCAGCTGGAAGAGGAAGGAAACGAGAATTGGGAGCATGGCCAGCCTGGTGAAACCCTCGGTTTGTCACATAATAGAGTGAATTTAGGCGAACCCTTAATGTCTGAGCCTCTAAGACAGAGAGGGTATTGGTATCCACCACACGGTAGATGAGAGGGATGATGTATACGATGCTGAGGGCTAAGCATAGAGTAAAAGCTTCCATAGCAAAAAGAAGCTTGCCCAGGAGAATAGTCAGGCACACAGTTTTGGGGTGAACCTAAGTGCAAACTGCCCTTGCCGGCATACTAGCTGGGGAAGTCACTGAAGTTTCCTTGGTTCCCGTTTCTGTCGAGTGGGGTGATGATAGGGCACATCTGCAAAGGGTCATGCAGTGGAACTGACCCTGGTGGGCTCTCACACAGTAGTTCTTGGGACAGCCTCATCTCAGTGGGAAGGCAGGAAGGTAGAGTTCAAAGCATGGAGCTGGATGTTGGGTGGTATAGACTAGCCCTGTTTGGTAACAGTTCCCACACAGCTAAGTCCTGGGCTTCATCTAGTCCCCTGGTCACATGGACAGGGAGGAATCTGCTTGCCAGCCCAGGCTGCTTACGGGCCCTCACCATAGTTCTGCTGCTTCAGCCGGCTCAGGATCCTGAGGACCCTTCGATCTGGGACCTCTAAGCTGTCTGCTTGCTGAGAGTTGTAAGGAAGCTTCTTCCTTGATCGCAGCCCGCCCATAGTCGATTCCATCTCTCGGGTCTTGGGGGTGCCTTCCTTCAGCTTCTTCTGGTAGTAGCTGAGGAGGCAATGCCTGGTAGTTCAGCCTGGCTGTGGTTAATTCATCTCTTCCTCCTGAGCCCCCCCTCCCCGTTCTGGCTCGCCAGTTGTGTGGCGGCACTGAAGCCTGGGGAGTCGGGAGATGTGGTCCCCTTATGATATACAAGGAAATGGTTCTGTCCGCCCTGTTGCTGTGTGCCACCTAACATCTGAGCTTTAGATCTCCGCCACACTGCTAAGGTGAGGGCCCGAATGTGTGTATGCTGGAGGATTGCACATGAGATGAGACCCGTCTCGGCACCAGCCATGTAGAGATTGGTATGTATTACACACTATTTCTGTTACTTATATTTTCGCTTAGATACACTTCTGCTTATAAACCAGCCAAGCAGGGCTGGGTGGGGGTGTGGCACAGCTGCTGGAGTGCTTGCCCAGATGCCGGAAACCTTGGTAAACTGTTACCCTGAGCATGGTGGCTGGTGCCTGTAATCCTAGCACTCAGGAGGTAGATGTGGGAGGCTCAGAAATGCACAGTCATCCTTGGCTGCATGGTGAGTTCTAGGCCATCTTGGGATACCTGAAGTCCTTGTCTTGAAACAACAAACCCAGCCATGCAGCGGGCTCCACCTCATCTAAACTGTAGCTTAAAGGTTTGCGTGCTAGCCAGGCTCCATCCCAAGCTTGCTTGCTTGCTTTTTATTTCTGTTTAGAGGCAGATCTTCCTATATAGCCTTGGCTGTTCTGGAACTGGCTGGCCTCAAACTCGTGGTGATCCTTTGACCTCTTGTCTTCTATGTGCTGACGTGACATGCACGAGCTGCTCATCACTTGCCTTTTACCTTACTGAGTGCCTACCCCAGCAAACAGTATGTTAACTGTTTTCACTGGCCTGGAGCAAAGGGCTGTCACACACAAGGACCCTGTGCGTGTGTTAGCCTGGCCTCTCGCTCCAGCCCCTGCTGTAGCACTCATTTCTGCAGGGCCGACTCAAAAGGTCCACCTCAGGCTGCCTCAGGATGCTTTTGGACACATGGAACCCAGAGGTGCAAAGGAATTAAAGGGTCAGGAGTTGGAGGCCAGGGTATAATAAAGCATTTCCCTTTCTTCCCAAGACACCGCACACAGTTCTTCAGATCCAGGGGTGTGCAACTTAGTGACGTGTCCTTGTGTTGCCTCTCCCCCGCCCACCCACCTCCTTCCCTTCCTTCTGCCTCTGAGTCAGCTACCTGGACACAGAATGGCCAAGTTAGACCATATTCAAATGTAAAGATGCCACTGTGAGGAGTGATGGATGCTCTTAGGGAAAGGAAGGGATGAGGTAGTGACAAGGGGCTGTTTGCTCATGGTGAGAAGCAGAGTACCAGATGAGGCAGGAGGAAGAGCCTTCGAGCCTTCATGGCCAAGGAATGGCACAAGCAAAGGCCAGGAGGTGGGAAGGAGGCGGGAGCAGCTGGAGCCTGATGGCCACTGGGTGCTATGAAGGCTGGGTGTGCTCTTCAGGCCCTCAGGACTGGAGCCTGATGGCCGCTGGGTGCTATGAAGGCTGGGTGTGCTCTTCAGGCCCTCAGGACTGGGTACTGGCTCTGCCAGGGCCTTCCTATTCCTCATGGAAGGTGAGTTGAAATGATAGAAAGCCAGTTCTGGGCTGGAGAGGCAGCTCAGAGGTCCTAAGTTCAATTCCCAGCCACCACACGGTGGCTCACAACCATCTGTAATGAGATCTGGTGCCCTCTTCTGGCCTGCAGGGATACATGCAGGCAGAACACCATACATAATAAATTATTTCTATTTAGAATCTGGTCTTGCTATATAGCCTTGGCTATCCTGGAACTGGCTGTTAGCCCAGGCTAGCCTCAAACTCACGGTTTTCCTTTGACCTCTTGCCTCCTGTGTGCTTATACAAAACACTGTATACATAATAAATCTTTTAAAAAGAAAAAGCCAAGTCCACAGTTACCTATAGTCAGAGGTTGAATCTGTCTCTTCTGTGAAACCTAGGCTACCCCCAAAACAATATAGGGAAAGAAGAAGAGTAGAGAGGGTCACTTTGGCTCTGGGACTGAGAAGGTGAACTTTAGCCAGGTCAGTCAGCTCTAAAGAATATCACTGGCTCCTCCCTCTGCTTCTCTAGGAAACTGGGTACCTGGGCAGCTTTGTCTCCCTGCTTGCTGCTTCTAGTCCAAGAATATTATGAACTGGGGGCTGGAGAGATGGCTCAGAGGTTAAGAACACTCACTGGCTGTTCTTCCAGAGGTCCTGAGTTCAATTCCCAGCAACCACATGGTGGCTCACAACCACCTATAATGAGATCTGGTGCCCTCTTCTGGCCTAAAGGCAGGATACTGTATAAATAAAAAAATCTTACAAAAAAAAAAAAGACTGAATTTCTGGTAATAACAGAAAGCTAAATTCTAAAAAAAAAAAAAAATATTATGAACTGGTATAAACTGTAGCCAACTGGAGACTTGTTCCTTAACTGACTTAGGTTTCTGTACCAGCTAGACTACCCAGTGAGCAAAGACTAAATGCACTGCTGCTGGCAGCCATGTGCAGTTCTAGCCTCCCCTACGTTGTCAAGAACTTTGATCTGGCGTGAACCAAAAAAAAAAAAAAAAAAAAAAAAAGAAGGTATGTCCGTGGGAGGGGCAGAAAGAGTTCATAACATGACCAGAGAGCAGAGAGATGGCTCAGTGGCTAAGAACATTTTCCGTTCTTCCAGACGATCCACGCTCAGTCCCCAGCACTCATGTCAGGTGGCTTAAAACTGCTTGTGACTCCAGCTACAGAGCACCTGACACCTTGCCTGGCTTCCTGGGTGTACCTACACACACACTCTGCCCCTGAAAAGGGCCTGATGCACACTTCAGACAGCTGGCTTGTGCCTTTGTAGTTCTTGAGACAGTCTCATGTAGCCCAGGCTGGCTTCTAACTCAGTGTAGCCAAGGATGACCTTGAGCTGATGATCCTCCTGCCTCCAGCTCTTGAGTGCTAGGATTAGGGAGTCAGTTCTAAAATCAACTCTCTTGAAGACTTGCAGAACCAAAGGGTGAGATGTTCAAGAAAATAACGTGCTGGGCTGACTGTAGCTCCCTGGGAAGGGCTTGCAAAGTGACAGGAACTAATTTGTGAGCAAAGTTGGGATACACTTGTTTGTTTGTCTTTTTGAGACAGTTTCTCTGTGTAGCCGTGGCTTACTTGGAACTCACTCTATAGACCAGGTTGACTTCGAACTCAGAAATTTGCCTGCCTCTGCCTCCTGAGTGCTGGGAATACCTCTTTGTATTGGCATTTGTAGGAGGCCACAGAAACAGTTATGAGTCTTAGATCAAAGAAATCATCAAATTGTAAGAGTCATTGAGCCTTTATGGCTTGAATTCATTGCATTTAGAGTAAGAAAAGGTGTTTCTGTTGCGGGCTATTCAATGCCATGCTGTGTGAAGATATATCTGTTTTAGCTCACCTGCCTAAGACACCTTCCGATTGGCTTAATAAAGAGCTGGACAGCCAATAGCTAGGTGGTAGAGGATAGACAGTACTTCTGGGAAGAGATAAAAACTCTGGGAAGAATCTGATGTGGGGGGAGCACGTGGCAGAATGTAGATTAATATAAACAAATTAATCTAAGTTATAAGATTATAAGAGATGGTTGGGAACAAGCCTAAGCTAAGGTCAAGCTTTCATAATTAATAAAAAGTTTCTGTGTCATTATTCAAGAGCTGGCAGTCCAAAGAAAGTCCGACTGTGTATGTGTAGTGGGGTGGTTGGTCAGCTGATGAAGTACTTGGCTAGTGTGCATGAATCCCTAGGTTTGGCCTCTGCACCAAATTAACCAAGCATGGTTGTGCATATCAGTAATCCTAGAGACAGGAGCATCAGAATTTGAAGGTCATTCTCAGATGTATCAAATTGGAGTCTAGCCTGAGCTACATGTGCCCTTAGTGAAACTTGAATTTTTATTTTAGTTTTTGAGACAGCGTCTCACTATGTAGCCCCCGCTGGCCTGGAATTCACTGTGTAGACCAGCTTGATCTCAAACTCTTGGCTAATTTAAAATGATTAGCCTTTCACACACAGTGAATTGTGCCCATAACTCTGATGCTTGAGGGTGAAGCTGGAGGATCTCAGGTTCCAGCCCAGCTGGGATAACACAGATCCTATCACAAAAAAAAGGAAGAAAAAGTTAACTCTCACCTCGTACCATGGGGCCCAGTCTCTTAGAGCCTATAGGTGTTTTGTAAGGGTGTCCTTTCTGAAGTAAATGCACTTGTGCAAACAAGCTGGGAGCTAAACGGCCACCTTCTATCATAGAAAGAACCACAAATTCCTGGGCTAGAGGTATAGCTTAGTGATGGAGTGAAAAGGGAAGGAGGGACCCCAGGAGACGGATGGGTAACCCGAGAGACTAGGGGATCTGAGACGGGGATTGCTATCCTGGGCTACATGAGACCCTGTCTCAAGGGGGTGGGAGGAGACGGGAGGAAGAACAATGGTTATTTATCCTCTGGTATTTGATAGATGTTTTCTCAAAAATGAGTGATGTTAGCTGATCACCTTAGGTTAAAGCTATGACAGCCTTGGCTGCTTATACAAAGTAAAAAAAAATCTCCTTCTGAACCCCTTGTGATGTCTTATGCCAGTGCTGTAATCCCGACTAACTCCTCTGTACAGGTAAGGGAACGATGAGGGGAGAGGAAACATGCGGAGTTGGAGAGACTGTGCCCGCTGTACATTTGCTGAGGAGTGATAATCAGAATATACAGAGAACTCAAAAGCTGGGCAGCGATGGTGCACACCTTTAATCCCAGCGCTCAGAAGGCAAAGGCAGATGGATCTCTGTGAGTTCAAGGCCAGCCTGGTCTACAGAGTGAGTTCCAGGACAGCTAGGGCTACATAGAGAAACCTGTCTTGAAAAACCAAACCAAACAACAAAAAAGAACTGAGTCAAGAAAACAAACCATCCAGTTAAAAACTGGGCCAAGGATGTAAGTAGTCCTCAAAAGAAATACAAATGGCTACGAAAGACCTTAGTGTGTGCAGCAGCAGCAATTAGAGAAATTCACTTTGAATAATGAAGATCAAGAAAACAGCTGGTAACAGATGCTGGCGAGGACGTGGGGAAAGGAGAGCCCTCACCCAGTGCTGGTGGCATGGAAATCAGTGTGGAGAATTCTCAAAAGGCTAAAAATAAATCCACCATATGACCAGCAAGTATTAAAATATGCTCATTCAGGACAGGAAGTGAGGGCGAGGTTCAGAGATCAGCTGGGCCTGCCACCTTCACCCCTCACTTTCAGCCTGAAAGACATCATGTTTACTTAGCCTGTAGTATCTCCCTGGGCTGCCCACTACCTGTCCATCACCCTTCCTGGAGGCTGAGCCATCCACTGCCTGCCCATCACCCTTCCTGCAAGATTCCTTTTCTGAGGTTATTCTAGTGCTTTGGGAAAGATCATTGTAGTCCTGCTGAAACTGCTGAACCAGGAAGACTGAGCGTTGGGCTGCCATCACCACCCTTCCTACTGGGATAACCTGGCTGAGCTTGAAGCCTGAGATAGAGAGGTAGAGAAATAAAACTTTAATGGTATCATCCAGTGTCCTGGATCCAGCCACTCCTGAGGCCCTGGCCGATTATTTGAATGATACATTTCTCTTCCGTGTAAGGCTGTTTAATTGGGACTTTTTTCGGTTGCACCTGAGCATCTTAACCCTTAGTCATCTTTAGCCGCTGAAACACTAGCTGCCGCTTCTGTCTACATCCCCCACCCTCAGCCAACCGGCCCCTCTTACTTTGTGATCTCCTCTAGGGCCACCTCCGGCAGGGCCAGCATCTCCACCAGCAGAGAGAGGATCTCAAAGAACAGTGTGTAGGGGTTTGGGGGCGACATATCCATCAGGACATTCTGTTCTGGGGACATGGAATAGTGACTGCCATTACTCTAGGTGGCCTCTGATGTACCCCATCAGCCTCCAGGTCTCACTTCCAGTTCTGACTGCCCTGGGCTGACCCCTGCTTACCCACAGAGCAGAAGAAACGCTTGGTGTCTGTCATCACTGCCAAGAAGTCCTTGAAATCCACATGACCATCTCCTGCAGTGTCAGAGAAATAACAGGGTGAACAGGGACCCTCTGCAGCAGGCCCAGGTACTGCAAGCTAGGCGTGGCCCTGGTGCCCCCCCCCCGGGACAAATTATAATGGCAGTGCTGGATCAGCAGAAAATGTGGTCAGAAAAAGCCAAAAGCTACAATCTTCTAGTTAGAGGCTATCAGACCAGGACAGGGCTCATAGCTCAGTTAGTAGAGTGTTTGCCTAGCATGCATGTTTAGTTTCCCAGTACCATGTAAACCTGGAAGTAGAGGAAGGAAGGTTAATACTTCAGGGTGATCCTTGGCTACATAGCCAGCTACATGCTAGCCTTAGCTACACAGACTATGTCAAGGAATATGAGAAACTACTGGATCTTGTATTTTTTTAAATTTATTTTTATTTTGTGTGCATTGATATTTTGCCATGAGTGTCAGGTGCTCTGGAACTGGAGTTACAGACAGTTGTAAGCCGCCATGGGGGTACTGGGAATTGAACCCAGGTCCTCTGGAAGAATTGTCAGTGCTCTTAACCACTGAGCCATCCCTCCAGCCCCTGAAGCTTGCATTCTTGAGGCAGCACTATGAGTTGAAAACCCAAGTCCACCATTTCCCATTCATGTGACCTGGGTCAAGTTTCTGAACTCCAGAAAGGTTTAGTTTTCTCACTATGGAGCGGAGACGGTCAACAGGGCTGCACACAGAGCATATGCCCACTAAAGGCCAGCAACCGTCGTTACTGAGAATACGCACCTACCAGATTCTAGCTAGACTTTAGGGCCCTGCAGTACCCACCGGACTCCTGTCAACAGCCTCATCTCATGCCAGCCTCCCTGGCAGGAAAGATACTGCCCAGAAGTCCACATTCCTCTCATTCAAGGTCTCTGTTTGTGCTGCTCCCGGGTCACAGATGTCTCCCCATTCCTCTTCTGGTTCCTCATTGTTACATTTTATTTCTTTTATGTGAGGGGAGGTGATATGCTTGCCACATCCCAGGTGTGGAGGTGAGAGCACATCTTCTGGGATGTGAGCTCTAGGGCTCAAACTCAGGCTGCCGTGTTTGCAGCTAAGCCATGCCACCTCCCCTTTCTCAGAGGTTCAGACCGGGCCAGATCCCTCACCAGACTGTCTCCTAAATCTCCTGTCACATGTGTGACACCTGGAACCTAAGACCCTGAGAGACAAGAATTGTACATCTTGTCTCACACTGAGTCCCAGGGCTCAATCCAGTGGGAACTCTACTGATGTTCTCTGAGCTTCTTGACAACGGACTAAAGGTGTAAAAACAGGGACGGGAGGTTTCGGATCTAACCCTGGTCACCGGTAGGGCTTGAGGTGCTTGTCCCCATCCATCGGCAGAGCTAGGTCAACTAGGGTTGAGTCCCGGAACCTTTGTCTTCCTAGGTCAGCAGTCTGCTGCTTTGCCACACACCCTTTGAAATGTGTGTGAGGACTGAGCAGTGGCGGAAGGAGCAATCATGAGCAGTGGTCAGGACGCAGGTCCCACGTGACCCTTCTCTTCCCTTTGTCAGGCCACACTCCACCATACGCAAGTGCCTCAAGCCCACTTCTCAGGAGCCACTACTTCCTTTTTACCTGACTCCTGTTTGATTTAACACCACTTGGCTTGAGTGGCACCTCCTCCAGGAAGCCTTCCTTCCTGACCCCCATCTTCCAAGCTGCTGTAACTGTTCTTTCCGTTTGCCTTGCTTCACTTCCGTGCCAGCTCTTGCCCTGTGGCAGTAACTGTTTGGGAACCCTTGAGGACAGCAGGGCTCGCGTGTCTTACACATCTCTATTCTCAGTGCCCTGCACAGGAACAGCCACAGAAGGCATTCCATACTTGTCACATGGGTAATGCTAACAGCTGCTGCTTCCTGACCCGCAGGCCTGGCTCCCACCTTCTGCCTGGCTCACCCATTTTATCTGAGAGAACCTGATGAGGATGTTGCTCCCAATAGCACAGAGAAGCTGTAGTGACTTGACCAAAGCCATAAGGCTGATAAAAGACATGCAAGGGTCACAGGGGACACTTGATGTGCAGAGCCAGCTGAGGTCACTTACACCATTGGTCAGGAGGTGGGTCCTGGTCACCTCTGGATCCCCAGAAGGTGACACTGCACAGTGGTTCTGGGAACATTAACTTCCAGAACCAGGGCCAGCTTGCTAGAGCCTTTGTGAGCCCCGGGGTGGAAGAAAAATGCAAACCCAATGGGTTCAGATGTTATGGCCACTGGACGCTGACCCTGAGCTTTTCGGCAAGGAGCCCACATGCGGGTGCAGCCCCTAGCTGGAACTCTGGGAAGACCCCCGTGCTCACCGTTGACATCGGCACTCATCAGGGCCTCTTCCACCTGTGCTGGGGTGAGGACGAAGCCAATTAGGAGCAAGATGTTCTTGAGGCTCCTCGCATCCACCTCGCCAGGGCCGTTGAAGATCTCAAAGTAGCTGCGGAAGGCTGTCAAGGGCACAGGGTGACCAAGCGGGTCACTCATGCGTTTCTTCTTCTTAGCTTTCGTGTGGCATGTGGGGTGTGTGTAATATGCATGGTGTGCTTGGTGCATGCGTGTCACGAGGAAGACATCAGTATCCAGCCCTGTTACTCTGTTTTATTCCCGTGGGTCAATGACAACATTCTGGAAGATCTGAGGAATGGAGCTGCTCTGGTCAAGAAGGTTCTAGACCTTGGGAAGGAGTGTGAAACAGGAGGGTTCACTGTTTTTAAAGTTAATCTCAATCTTATAGATTTTACCAATAAAGACTCAGGAGTCAAATGCTGGGGAGAAAACCTGCTAGCTCAGAGAGGCTGAGGAGCAACCAGCTGACCTTTTTCCTTAGTCAGCATCTCAGAAAGAGCTTCTCTTTTGTAGTCTCACACCAAAAAGGACCACCGCCAAATTCAAAGTCCCTTCCTCCTACTTCCTGTGCATTTTTCTATCCATTTTCTGGACTCCCTCTTACTCTCTATGGCTACTTCTTGTTAATTAGCTGCTAGTTCCACCTCTTGAGAGCTTGTTTGGAGGTTCTAGCAGGGGAGCGCAGCTACTGGTATACCCTTGACCGAAGACCGGTCCTCCTCTATTCGGGGAAGGTCGTCCTCTTCGACCGAGCGCGCAGCTTCGGGAGGGACGCACATGGAGCGGTGAGGGAGGAAGGGGACACCCGCCTAGCCAGCCAGATCAGCCGAATCAACCCTGGCGATCAGTGGGGTGACAGATGTCGCAGCCAGATCGCCCTCACATCCATAGTTCCATCTCTTGACCCAAGGTTGATTTTATTAACACAATCTTGGGGTTCACAGTGTGATCAGATATCCCGCAACAGTACACATCCATCCTTCTAGGGACAGCCAGCATGAGAAAGTAGGGTCAAGGGCATCCCCAAGGACCATAGAGACCGGTAGGCACAGCACCTCACCCAGGGTAGGAGTTCAGCACTGTTCAGTTTTGTTAGTGGGGTAGGGTGTGATGGGAAGTAGGGGCTTGTTCAGGGCTGGTAGCCTTGTTAAGTGGAGAGGGATTATTTAGGTTGGGTAGGGTTCCTGGGGGACCCTGTCTCCTCTCCATCCTGCCTCTAAAGAGTGGCCTGGAGTTGGGGAGGTGGCCCACCTCCTCTTCTGTGTCCTAGGCCAAGTGCAGTTGACCCCCTGCTGGGGACACTGCTTGGTGTGATGGGACAGTGGGTCAGCAGAGCAGTGGTGTAAGGTGCTCACCTTCCTCTTGCTTCAGGGTGAGGTGCTCCTCAGACCGCTCCTCCCAGCTCTGATATCGTTTGAAGACGCCATGCTCTTCTGGCTCCTGCCTGCAGAACAATGGGCCCAGGACAGTTTGCAACCTCCTACCTGCCTCTGCCCCTGCCTCTGCCAAGGCTACCCAAGGCAGGGGAGAGAAAGGGCAGCACAGGTTAGGGCAATTCTGAGGGACTTTGGTGGTCAGCAGCCACAAGTGACAGGAGAGACAGACCCAAGGGAATGAGGCAAAGCCATAGGTGGTTCATTTGATGGTGGTGGTGGCAGGAGTGGGGAGACTAGATGGTGGGGGCCTGGGGGTGCACTACAGGGGTGGAGTGTTTGTCTAGTATGTGTGAAACCCTGGCTTTCACCCCCAGCATCAGGAAGAAGAGAAAGGAGGGAAGGAGAGCTTGGAAAAGGGACCTGGAACTTGGGGGACCCCTGCTGGGAAGCACAGAAAGAAGACAGAGTTGAGGGGGGACTCCTGAGGGGATGAGCAGGGACACAGACCAGAGTGTAGAAGGGAGATGCAAGGGTCCACACTGGAAATAGACTGTAAGCGTGGGACCCTGTCTAGATGGGGAGGTGGCTCCTACCATGTCTTGGCATAGTTCAGGCTTCTCTCATTGCCCTGGGGCAAGAACTCTGGCCATCTCCAGCTCAGGTCCTGGGTGGGAGCTGACAGGACTGAACTAGGGGACCCCACAGAGGCAGGGGCTTGCCCAGGAGCTGGTGGTCTGACCCACAGTGGGACAGTAGCTGGAGCTGAGGTGGAGGGTTCAAGCAGGGTCAGAGGCAAGGTTGGGACTGAGTTGCTGATGGGGCCTGAGGTGGAGACAGAAGTCAGGGTCCTGGGTGACCTCCGGGTTGTCAGGGTCCGGGCTTTCAAAGTCCTCCGATGGGTGACTTCTTCCTGCTCCTCCACCTCCAGGAGGCACTTCATGAAGCCTCGGCGGGAGTTCCCAGATACATGGGTTCCTTTAGCTGCCAAAGCCTGCTGCCGTTGCTTTTGCCCTTGGCCCAGCTCCTTCTTCTCAACAATGTTTCTTTCCTCCTGAGGGCAGGTGAGGGCATGTGGGATACCAGAAGCCAGCCAGACTGGCTACAGAGCTGCTAACCCCCTGCAGAATGTCTGAGGATGCTCAAACTGTCCTTTCCTCTCCAAAGCTGTGGAGGAGATACTCCAGACCTCCATGTACCACCCCAGGACCCATGTGGGGTTCTGGGCCTGCAAGTGACTCACCACCTCCCACCTGTAAGCTATGTTGCTGAGTGAGCCAAGTTCCTTCATTGCAGCCCACACAGCTGGTAGTGACCTTGCCTCACTCCTGATGCCTATTTCACACAGGTGCCCCCAACACATAATGGGCACTTCAACTGTTGTTCCTCATTCATTCCATAGAGCCAGCCATACCTACATCTGGTCCCTCCCATCCCTGGGTCAACATACCTGCTTCAGCCCAGCCTTTCTCCCTCACTTACTCCCATCAGCATCCTGGCATTTGTCCATCACTTACTCCCATCAGCATCCCGGCATTTGTCCATCACTTACTCCCGTCAGCATCACGGCCTTTCTCCATCACTTACTTCCATCAGCATCCCGGCATTTGTCCATCACTTACTCCTGTCAGCATCCCAGCCTTTCTCCATCACTTACTTCCATCAGCATCCCGGTCTTTCTCCATCACTTACTCCATCAGCATCCCGGCCTTTCTCCATCACTTACTCCCATCAGCATCCCGGCCTTTCTCCATCACTTACTCCCACCAGCATCCCGGCCTTTCTCCATCACTTACTCCCATCAGCATCCCGGCCTTTCTCCATCACTT
>PVIU01000894.1:0-256231 GCA_004026605.1 Ondatra zibethicus
ACTCGGTTCTCAAAAAGTTAATACATGCAGAAGAGATAGGTCCTGGTGTCATTGTTTGTGGGTTCTCCATCTGCCAACTTTCGCCGCCACATTCAGAGAGTCTGGTTTGATCATATGCTCATTCAGTCCCAGGCCAGGTGGATTGGTGTGCTCCCATTAGTTCAGGCACACTGTCTCAGTAGGTGGACCAGCCCCTAACATAGCTAATCTTATATAGCCTTGAAAATAAAAATGATGCTTGGTAGATATCAAAGAATTCTGATACATGTTTAATCTTCAACATGTTAAACAGAGTTGAGAAAGAAAAGTATTTCAATTGTTTGCTTATTTGTAAAACCTCAGAGTTATATTTTGGAAGCTGTGTGCAGAATACATGTAAATAATATCTACAAAGCCTACCTCTATTGCTCTCACACATTCTAAAGAATATATCCAAGAGTAAAAATAATATAGAAAGACTGGTTTGTAAAATATTCTCAATGAAAGGACATGTTGATGTATCAATTTGGATGCTTATGATTTTTTGTTTCAAATCATGTTCATTCATGACAATGTAATGTTTTCTATAAATATACCTAAAATTAGCCTAAAGTGCTAATTATAATTAAATATAATCAAATTATAAGTTAAAGGACAATGAAACCAAGACACATTAATAAGGATAGAATAGACGGGGTGAAAATAGTTATTGACGAACTATGGAAAACCTTGGTTCCCAACGTTACTTGGGATACATATTTTTTTTAGATTTACTATTTTCCATGTTAATCTTTGGAATGGTGCCATCTGGCTGACAATATCATCAGGTAATATATGTAGCACAATCACAAGACTTGCTCACAGGGTTTTCAATCTGCTATCAAGGTGTGAGACCTTTGTCATCATGTTGACAATAGTAGGAAAGCTTTAAATAGCTTTATTAGGAGTCTTGGACCAGATTATGAAATCAGTTGTTGGAGTTATGCTTTTGATAAACTTGTTATGTCTAATATGAAGTTGATTTTACCTTAACCTAGGTAATATTATTTTCCACTAATAGACTGGTGTGTTATTTGCTATGGCTGAAGATTGTTTTATTTCTTCTTTAGGTAAAGGTGTAAAAAAAATACTATTTAAACTGATTTAAAACAATTACATTGCTATGCACAAAACTGAAACATCAACACATTATCTCCTCCACTAAAATAAGTGATAATTTTCAAAGCATTCTCATTTCATTTTTACTCTTAAGAATTGTACATTGTGATATGAAGAGAGGGCCAAAATTACATAAACAGACTTTATTTATTTACAGACTACATATAAGCTCCAAAGTGAAAATTTCATTCCTTTCTTTTTTTTATTAATTAAATTATTATTTAAAAATTTCATGTAATACATTTTGATCATTTTCATTCTTTTCCTCACCTACCAGCAGATCTGCCCTATTCATCCAACTTCATGTTCTTTTTTTTCTCTTTTTCAAAATGTAAATGTAAACAAAAATATAAAGAACATACGCAACTGAATGTAATTTCCTTATGACCCTCACTAAAGATGGCCAGGAAAAAGAATCCATCTGAATTATCTGGTATTTCACAACTGATTTTATTTATTTGTTTGTTTTTGTTTGTTTTTCAAGAGTGGGTTTCTCTGTAGCTTTAGGGCCTGTCCTGGAACTAGCTCTTGTAGATCAGGCTGGCCTCATACTCACAGAGATCCTCCTGTCTCTGCCTCCTGAGTGAAACTGATTTTGTTTTTAAGTAGTATAAGCATGATTTGATGCACTCAGGTTTTGCACATTGTTTTTGCTCTTCAGAATCTTCCCCTTTGAGAAGACTCAGGAACAAGTGACAAAGCCAGAGCCCTAAGCAGTGAAGTGATTGTGGCCCAGCCTCAGTTCTGACACTTGTGATCATGAAAACTCCAATCACTGTTTTCCTTTCTTTATTCCTGGATTCTATCTCATTTGATTTTTCCTGACTTATGTTGTTTCCTTGGTATTATAACTAAATCATATAGGAAGTGTGATGCAACCTACAAACAGTGTTGGAAAATGAGAAGGATGGACAAGTAAAGTCCATCTTCAGCAGGTTCCATAGGAAACACAAAATAATGAGTCCAATTCATTTACAAGAACAGCAACTAATGTCATGCCACACCCTGAGGAGAAAAGAATTTCCCTCATAACATTCTATGATGAAACACATAAAAGTTATGTCAAGAGGAAAAGGAGCTATTTATTTGCAGGACATGATAAAATAGTCATCACTGTAAAAGAGTCACGGCATGGCTGGCACAGCGTGGCTCATCATCTTTTACTTTAATAAAATGACAACACCCACAAACATGATATACAGAAAAGTATGCAAATGCAATTATAGAGATTTCTTAGTTTCATATCTGTAAACCAGGAAGCAAACAAATATGTCAGGATAGCCCTGTTGGGTACCACACCTGTTGCTGAGAGTATATAAACCCAGCTGTCCACAGGGTGACATCCAAACTCCGAGTCCTCTCACGTACAACCAGCTGAGCTCACATCTCCTCTCAACATGGCCTGCAGCTGCTGCTCTGGAATCTTCTCCTCCCACTCCTTTAGGCGCTGCCAGCCCTCTTCAGGTTCTCCCTGCGGCTCTTCCTACCCCAGCAACCTGGTCTACACCACTACCAGTTGCTCTCCCAGCCCCTGCCAGGTGGAATCCCCTGTGAACACCGGCTGTCAGGAGACCTGCGTTGAGCCCACCAGCTGCCAGAGGTCCTGTGTGGTGTCCAGGCTCTGCCATACAGCCTGCAACTACCCAAGGAGCTCCACACCTTGCAGTCCCTGCCAGGGAACATATGCTGGGTCTCTGAGCTTTGGATCCAGCAGCTGCCGTTCCCTGGGCTATGGATCTAGAAGCTGCTACTCAGGGAGCTTTGGATCCAGTGGCTTCAGATCCCTGAGTGGTGGAATCTATGGCTTTCCTTCCCTGAGTTATGGGTCCAGAATCTGCTACCCACTGTACTTGCCTTCTACTGCATTTCAACCTTATTGTTACACCTCAGCCTGTGGATCTGGCCCTTTTGGATGCAACTGTTAAAGCTCTGTAGTCCTACAGTATCAATGTGAAGGTCTCTTTGTACTGCAGCTGCTGTTTCCTACTCACTTCTCCCCACTTTCTTTTCATGTTCTCCCAACTGCTTCTCTCATCCTCAACTTGTGCCAGATTCTCAGATTAAGGATAATTCAAAAATTTGCTTTACTCTCTGTACTCTCAAATATATATTTGTTTTTCATCCAAGAGTATCTAAAATTAAAAATTTAATCAAATTTATTTAATCAAATAAAATTAATTTGTGCAATCTGACACCTCAATTTATTATTATATTATTATTTTTTAATAGTGCTTAATTAAGTATTTGGAAGTCTTATATAATAACCAGCAGGACTATTTTTCTGGATTCGCAGTGCTCCTTTTGTGTCCAATGAGTTATTGGGAATAGTCGGTTCTGGGAAGGCAAGCCGTGAGAATGGCTTCAGGTTGAAGGACATGAATTCCTACTGAGCCAGAAAGGCAAGGCTAGTATGAAGAATATTATAGTCTATAATCTAGATAGTAAAATTTGTACAAAGGCAGAAATTTATGTTGCTCTAGAATATGAATGTAGACTTTTAGATAACAAACAACATGAGTTTTAAACAGATCTCAGGACTTTCCTCGTACTGTATTAATGCTGGTATCCCTGCTTCTCAAGTTCAGTGTATTATTCCTGGACCTCATCTTCAAATGGGTGTTTGAAAAATCCACTGAACTGTGCTCAGAAGGATCTGGGGTCACCTGATGCTTCTTCCACCCACAACTTCAGTCAACAAAAGAGCAGCTTATCTATGAAATTCTGATTTTATATGCGGTGTCTCCTTAAGCTTCAAGGCAGACTTGAAGCTACACACCTGGGTGCATTTTTTTTTTGAAATAATGTCTGAGAAAAAAGGCATTACAGGTATTATGGGAATTAAAGTTTAAAAAGGGTTTGAAAAAGAAACGAATCTGTTTTTTGAAAAAGTGTGTATTTTAGTGTTTTTATAAAAAAAATTGAAATGCATTATCAAAGGGGCTCCCACAGGGCAGTCTGAAAAACACATTTATCTGTTGGTCCACAGAAAAGAAGCAATTAGGTTTGGATTAAAAATTCCACCATCAAAAATAAATATATAATTTACTGGGTTATTTCTATGTATGAGGGTTTGCCTGTGTTTATACACGTGCTCAGCCTGATGTCTGGCACCTGCAGGGGCAGAAGAGGCTACTGGATAGATTGGAACTCGAAGTATTGATAGCTGTGAGTCCCATGTGGGATCTGAAAATGGAACCTGGGTCATCTACAAGAGCAGCAAGTACTCTGAGCCTCTGAACCATCTCCCCAGGTCACACTGAACAATTTTTTAAAGCGTTTGCTAGTCATTTGTGTTTCTTGTTATGAGATTTTCAAAATGTATCTATTTTATTTTATTTATTTTCTTTTTATTTATTCTTCTCTCAACAGTGCATCTAAACCCCAGCCTCTCGTAAACTCTACTCCTCTCAGCCCCTTCCCCACCTCCCCTCTCTCCTTGCTCTACCGCTCTCGGTTCCCTTCAAAAATGAGCAGGCCTCCCAGATATCAACCGAACATGGCATAACAAGACATAGTAAGACCAGGCACAAGCCCTCTATCAAGGCTGGATGGGGCCACGCAGGGTGAGGAAAAGGTTCCAAGAGCAAGTAAAAGAGTTGAGTCACCCCCAACTCCCACTATTAGGAACCCCAAGCTAAAACACCAACCTGTGCATGCAGAAGGCCTAGCGCAGACCCTTGCAGGCTCCATGATGACCGTATCAGTTTCTGTGGGCCTCTACGAGACCTGCTTAGTTGATTCTGTGGGCTGTGTTCATTTGGTGTCCTCCACTCTTCCAGCTTCTAAAATTCTTCCTCCCCCTTTGCAGCAGGAGCATTTCCTAGTGTTTGACTGTGAATCACTGCATTGGCTTCTATCAGCTGCCAAAAGAAGCCTCCCTGATAGTGAATGGGCACAGATCTATGAGTGTAGCAGAATAGCATTAGAAATTATTTCATTGATTTTGGTTTTTTAGTCAATTTTGTTTGGTTCTATCCTAGGTCTCTGTGCTGTCCATCTTACAGTGCCTGGCTATCCAGTCAGTGTTAGACATGGGTTGCCTCTCCCAGCATCCTCTCAAATTAGACTAGTCAAATTGTCCCACTCCCACAAGCTCTGAGCCACCATTGCCCCAGCCCATCTTGCAGGCAGAAGAGGTATGAGCAGAAGGTTTTGTGGCTGGATTGGTGTCCCAGTTCCACCACTGAGAGCCTTGGCTGGTTGCAGAAGATGGCCTGTTCAGGTCCACACCCTCCTTTACTAAGAGTCCTCGCTAGTGCTACCCTCATAGGTTCCAGGACATCTCTACTGTACTAGGTTTCCACATCAACCCCTAAATGGCCCCCTATTCCAGCCATCTCACTCTGTGCTCTCTCCCTCTGTCTATTTTATTTTTAATTAAAATATAATTATATCATTTTTTCCTTTTCTGCCTTTAACCCCTTCCATGTTCCAATTCCCTAGCTCCTACTCAAAACCATGGCCTTTTAAAAATGTATTAATGTTACATATATGTATAATGCATAAATATGTAAATACAGCCTGTTTAGTCCTTTGTGTGCTTCTTGCAGCTATACTATCAGGACTCATCAATTGGTGTTGGGTAGTCAGTTAGGGCTCTTATAGCTGAGGGAGACCCTTTCTCCCTGCCTCAACATTCTTTGTTTGCCTGTATTTCTTTGTCTGTGATTGGGGACCAAAAGATTTCCCCCTTTCAAAATAGCAGAGGCAGAGACTCAGAGTGGAACACTGGGCTGAGGTCCCAAAGTCCAGTTGAAGAGTGGGAGGAGTGAGAATATGAGTAAAGAGGTCAAGATCATGATGGGGACACCCACTGAAACAGTTTACCTGAGCTAATGGGAGCTCAGCAACTCTTTCCTGGAGAGGGAAGGAACCAGCATATGACCAAACTAGACCCTCTAAATGTGGGTGACAGTTGTATGGCTAGGGCAGACTGCATGGCTACTGGCGATAGCACCAAGATTTATCCCTACTGCTTATACTGGCTTTTTGGGAACCCTTCTCTTTGGATGGATACCTTGCTCAGTCTAGATGTAGTAGGAAGGGCCTTGAACCTTCCCGAAAGCAATGTACCCTACCCTCTCTGAGGAGTGGATAGAGGATGGGGGTGAGGGGAAAGTGGAGGGAATGTGAGGAGGGGAGGAAGTAGGAACTGGGATTTGTATGTAAAATGAAAAAAGTTAGTTTGTTTTCTTTTAAAAATATTAAAGCAGCATGTCTATTAGTATTATTGTTTAGCTCCTATTTAGGCAATATTATTGTTGAGGTGTCATGGGTATAGCTTCCCTGTGCTTTCAGGGATCTCAGACAGGGTCCAAGAGCAGTTTACTACCCATATGTCTATTGCAATCTTTTCATTTCCTCTTCTATATTTCCTAAGCCTTAGTAACAAGAGTTTTGTTGGAGATGTATACATTTGTTGCAAGGAGGCCACTTGTTGGTTCCCAGCCACCTGGCTAGTTTAGACCCAAAATACTCACATAGAAACTGTATTAATTAAATCTCTGCTTGGCCCATTAGCTCTAGCTTCTTATTGGCTATCTTTTATATTAATTTAACCCATTTCTATTAATCTGTATATTGCCATGTGACTGTGGCTTACTGGGTAAAATTCCCAGTGTCTATCTCTAGCAGCTCCTTGGCTTCTCTCTGACTTGGCCTTCCTCTCTCCCAGCATTCAGTTTAGTTTTCCATGCCTACCTAAATTCTGCCCTGCAATAGGTCCAAAGCAGTTTCTTTATTAATTAATGGTAATCACAGCATACAGAGGGAAATCCCATATCATACATTGAGTTTTGACTCATTATAGTTTTCTGTAATGGTCTCTGTCTGCTACAGTGAGAAGTTCCTTTCAGGAGGGCTGAGAGCTACACTAGCCAAAGGTGACTGTCAGGTTTTAGAATGCCTTAGGAATTGTGTTGGATTAATAACAGCAGTAGTAGATTTTTCTGTAAGATCCAAGTCCTCAACAATCCAAGGATTTCCCTTCTGCTTACGGCACATTAAGTTCAATTAGACTGGTGTTGATTGTCACCATGATTTGAATGCCATTATTTCAGCTTTTAGAGACATCTTACCATGTTGGTCTTTGATGTAGTTTATAGGTGTCCCAACTGAGTATGGACATTGAATCTCTCCCTCTCTTAGCAACTTATATAGCATCTCCTTGTGGTCTGAAGGCCAATAATCACAGTACAGGCTTTTAGGCAATATTCACCTCAAGTTATCTAAGCTGTGGGCCCAAAGTTCATCATGACTTCGGAAATAGGAACTTCGCTCCTGGGAAGGAACCAAGAACAAAACAATAGCTATATTGTTCTGGGAGTTTCTTGGAAAAGAGGGTTTCTCATGCCTAGTCCTGGGGGTAATGTGATATATAAATATAATCATATCCTTAGGTATATTATATTTCATTTATATATCTAAGTAGATATGTGTGATACACGGAGATATATTAAATGAAATTTTAAGTAAATAAAAAAATATGATTCCTTGTGGCTCTTTCAAACCCCTTAGCATTTCTTTTCCCTTGTTCTCCATTGCCTACTGTATTGACCCCCTTATTTCCACATCTCAATTTTAATTGGTTGTTTTATTATTGTTTAGTTTTTTATTGTCTAAAATCTAATCAAATATCAGTGGATAGGTGACATTGATTTTATCCCAATTAGTGAACTGCTCCTTCACTAAACTGAAATTGTCTTTTGTTAAACAAAAGCTTTTGAATTTCATGATCTCATATTTGTCCATTGTTATCACACTGTTGAAGTCGTTTTTAAAATAAAATTTATTTTTTCTGTGTTTTTCACACCATGTATCTTGATCCCATTCATTCCCCATCCACCCTGTGCCCCTGCACTGCACCTCCCGCAACTCAAAGAAAACAAAATTCAGGAGAAAGAAATGAAGAAAACAAAATGAAAAAAAATAAAAAAGAAAAGAAATTTAAAAGCTCATTATGGAAGCTTCAGTGTGACCCAGCAATTCTCAACATATACCCCTTAGTCTATATATATCTCTACTTTTAAGTGTTAATTGCAAAGAGTGTTTGGTCTGGTTCTAGCCCCCTGGTCTCCACTTCACTTTTGATGCTGGGCCCCTGCTAGGACTTTTCCTGGACATTCTACCGGCACCATGTGTTGTGAAGATCCTGCAGCTTTAGGTATGTAGGTAGGTCCCTTCACATACTCCAGCAGGTCATAGATGAGGTGGATGTTGGGACACTCTTAAATTATAACCATGGGTCTGGGCCTGGGCAACTATAGAGATGGTTCACCAGATGGGAAATGGGGACAACTCTTCCATGGTCACAGTTTCAGGACTGGATCATCTACACCTGCGCTAACTGTGTTAACTCTATTGTGTTGCCCGGGTGAGGTGCAGGGCCTGCCCTCCCGAGTGTTGCAGCTGATGGGGATCAGGGATAGCTCTCCCACACTTATGACCACAAGGCCATCACTCCCACCTTCTTTCAGTATCGATAGGAGGGAAGCACTTCTCTCTTACCCCTCTCTCGACAAGACAGATGGGTAATGGGAGCAGCTCTTTCATTGTCACAGTTTCAGGGCTGGCTCACCTACATCTGCTATCGCCCTGGCAAGGTTTAGAGCCTGCTCTCCTGAATGTTGCAGCTCGTCGGTGTCAGAGATAGCTCTCCATTACTTATCACCACAGAGCCACCTCTCCCACATGCCTTAGGCATTATAAGGATGAGAGTGGGTCATCTCTCCTCTGCCCATGATACCACAGTGCAAATTGGTAATAGGAACAGCTGCCCCATGGGATCAACAGGATGGATGTCTTATCCAAAATATACAGGCTTTTGCTATGAATTGAAATGTATGCCCATGTTATTCTCTTAGAGTTTTAGAGTATGTAACAGGTCTTATGATGATGTCCTTGATTCACAGGGAGTTAAATGCAGGATGGAAAATGAAGTAGAGTCTAGTTTTCTTTCCCTGCATGTTTCAAACCAGGATTCTCAGTACTATTTGTAGAAGATATTGTCTTTGCTTCAGTATCATGATTTTGCTACCTTAGTAAAAACTTAGGTAGCTGTTCTTGTAGGGATGAACCTGCATCATCTATTCTGTCCCATTGGTCTTGTATCTATTTTGTGTAAAAACAAAAACAAAATCTTATTTTTTCATAATATGGCTCTATAGTATATAAGTTGAAAATAGCTAGTGTAAAATCTCCTCTAGTATAATTTTCATTCAAGAGTGCTTTGACTAGTCTCAGTAGTACCACCCCCTATGGGATTCTGAGGATGCTATTACATGCGCTCAAGATTCGGTACCCAGTTTGCATGCCCTCTTCTCCATTGACTTCTGGTTTACCTCCCAGACATAGATGCCACACATTGACTCTTTTCTGTTCTGTCTTCAATTATTCTGACTCTAATAACTCTTGTCAGATTCTGAAATCTGAACAACTTACTTCCACCCTGAGTCCACAGCTTCTCCTCTGTGATTTAGAACTCTTGGTCTGTGTCCCAGCATTCTGTGCCATCTCTGACCACTACTCTGGATCTATGATTTTTATTATGACAAACTGTGTACTCATCCCTCTGGCCAGTTCTGATTGCATGCCTGAACCATGGCTTCCTCCTGCCCAACATGATAAACTTATGCAAAGTGCACCACTGCATGGATTGGTTGCTCTCTCTCCTAGTTCTACTTTCAAATAAACAACACCTTCATCTTTGACTTCAAATTGACTTTTATACTCCACTTATGACAGAAGAATACAAGCTATTGGAAAAAGCTATGTCAATTCTAACTTTATTTCACCTGAGCCTCAGAGGAGCTTTAGGAGGTCATCACACCTCTTAAACTAAGTTTCTTCTCCTGAGACCAGTATGCTTCTCCTAACACATGTTTGGACATGAGGCTCAGGGTTGATGCCCACACCATGGCATATGAGGCTATCAGCACTTGTGTGAAGCCATGTCTTTATTGAGAATGTTTCCAATCTTACTTTTCTATTGGCCATCCTGTTGAACTTCCATTCAAACACATTTAAATTTTTTTTGCTTATATTTATATATAACACAATAAACTATATACCTTATTCTTGATGATGGAAGTTTTAATTCAAGTCTTATTTATTCTATTTCCCTAGATCAGCAAAAATTCATATTTTTATTTTCAGGCAGTTGTCACTATTTTTGAGCCTAATTTGAAATAGAAGTAATAATCTTCCTATTATTAACTACTCCTTCAATAAGGAACATAACCAATAACAAATAATTTGTTACTTTGGTTCCAAAATCCAATTTAAGAAATATATTCGTCTTTATTAAGTCTCCTAAATTTGCAAATTCAGAAACTAAAAGCCACCTATTAATAATGGGAACAATATAGTGAGGTGTCAGATCACACCAGTTGATTGGATTAAATATTTAATTTTCAAATACTCTTGGATGAAAACCAAATAGCATATGTATATCTAAAGAGTACAGTCAGTAAGGCATAATTTGGGGTTTTGCATTAATTGAACTTGAGGATGAAAGAAGCCATTAAAGAGAAGATGAAAAGATTGAGATAGAACATGGAAACCAACGCTACAGGACAAAACCAACTTTGATACAATAAGAGCATAGAAACCCAACAGTTGATTCTATAGAAGCTAATACCAAAGAGTTGTCTCTATCAAGGACATTGGCAGATACATGAGCCATGTAGACTGGCTAGCAGGATTGAGATACATAATTAAGGGAAAGGAAGGTAGAGACCTGAAGATACTTGATAAGCTGAGTAGCTTATCCATAGGCCCGCAAGTGACAGTGGCTGAACCCAAAATCCAGAGATCAGCATAGGCTGAATGACAGGGACTGCTAAGAGAGCAGCTTCTGCAGTAGAAGCTGGGCATCTGGCAGGGGCTTGACACCACACAGGACCTCTGGCAGCTGGTGGTACAGCCCCTGTGCAGAAATGATTCCAGCTGGTGGTACTGGGAGAGCAGATGATAATGCCAGGTTGCTGGGGGTAAAAACAGCCTTAGGAGCAACCTGAGGAGGACAGGTAGTGCTTATGGGAAGAGGAGGAAAAGTTTCCAAAGCAACAATTACAGGCCGTGTTGAAATTTGAACTCAGTTGGAATTAACTGAAAATGTTCTGAATTTTAAGGCCACCCTGTGGATAGAGTCATTTTTATATTCTCAGAAATGGGTGTGGTGCCCAGCTTTTTCATCCTTTCCTTATTTGTGTGCTTCCTGGTTTACAAATGTGCAACTCACCAATCTCTGTAATTGTAGTTGCGTTTGAATAGTTTTCTGCATGGTGTATTTATGTGTGTTGTAACTTTCTTGATATAGATGACATGATAACTTTTAGACTAACACTTATTTCATCATGTCCAGGAGATCTTCCCTTTCCTCTTGAATTGGTCCTAGTATTCTGCTACAATGTTCTGAGGAACACACCTGTCTTGCTTGATATAGAATGAGAGCGATGTCCTTACTTCTTTACTGAAGTTGAAGAGTGTAACTCTGTGTTTCCTAAGAAATCTATTAAAGACTATGCTTCTCAATGTGATTCCTCATTTTCCACTAATTTCTCTGTGTGATTATAGAGCATTACCATGCTGCTTTACCGGCAGTAGCAAAGGCACAAACTAAGCCAAGGAAAACTGAATACTTTGAACCTATGTGGAGAGAGAAACAGAGGCAATGGACAGAGTTGTCTGTGTCTTCTCATAATCCTCTTCAGGGAGAATCTAAAAGAGAAAAAAATGTAGGATAAATGAATGTCAAATCTTGTTTATACTGTTTTGAGAATAAAACCAATTGTCAGATATTAGAGAATTAAGATGGATATTTTCTCTTGAGCATGTCAAGTGGATTTGGCAATAAAATTAATTCAGTTGTGTAATATTTTGTCAAACTTAGGTGTTTAATTTTAGAGAGTATGCATGACTACATCTGAATGGCCTCTCTCCACACAAGGCAGCATATACTCTAAAAGAGTGAAAATTAATATGAGATGACTGATTTCGGGCAGTGATTGACAAGCTAAGGAACACTGTACCTGCCAACATCATTTGCATATGTATATTTTATATTTATTGATTTCCACTCTAAATGATAGACTAATTCAAATTGTTTGGGAATAATACTTATTCCAGCATTTACCGCAGTCACAAATGCATTCTTTATAGGATTCTTAACTTATATTTGTCAGCATCAAATACTGGCAGTTAGACAAAAGCCAGCATTCCTCAGGAAGCTGGTTCCTCTATACCAAAGGGGCCATTTCCTTATCACTGGCAGAAGGGACAAATGCCTGTCTGTCATGGTTATTAACTTCCCAAAGTGCATGCTGGCATCCAGACTCCATCACTATCACAAGAACCTGTTACACATTTCAGAGTCTGTGCTGGCACCTGGCTCTTCTCCCCTGCCCCTATCCTAAGCTCCTCAAGCTCAGAGGTCTCTCTTCCCCAGATTCCCATTCCCTTATAACCCCCTTATATATTGGTTCTGTGCTTTCTTTGCCCTCCTTTTGTGGTCATCTCTTTCTCTTCCCCACTTACTCTCCCTGCCTCTCTTCCCTCTTGTGGCCAAGTCCAATGTTCAGTCTATTTTCTCTCCATGCTCTGGACTTTTCCAGATGCCTCTGGTTGTTCTCTCTCTCTCTCTCTCTCTCTCTCTCTCTCTCTCTCTCTCTCTCTCTCTCCCAATAGATATATACATTTAATAAAAAGTTTCTGTTCAACAATACCTTGGCATTGTCATATCCTCACTGTATACAATATTATTGACTACGATACCATCCTTTCTCAAGACTGTGAACTTTATTATCCACTTGCCTCTGCCTCCCAAGTGCTGGGATTAAAGGCGTGTGCCACCACCACCCAGCCAGACTTTTTTCATGTTTATTCCTTATCTCCAAAATCCATGCTTTCATAGATGAGAACCATACAACTTCAGGCCACATGTCAGACACACAGGATCAAGGATCTAAAGTATCTTTCTTCCTTTTTTGTATTCTTCTCTCATACAATAAATTCTGACCACAGCCTCTTCTCCCATCTTCCAGTCCCCTACCTCCCCTCTCCCCTTAATCCACTGCTCCTACATTTTCCCTTCAGAAAAGAGCAGCCTCACAGTTATATTAAATGAACACTGCATAACAAGATGCAATAACACTAGGCACAAGCCCTCATATCAAGGCTGGACAAAGGCAGCCCAGTAAGAGGAAAAGGGTCCCAAGAGCAAGTGAAAGAGTTAGAAACACTTAACAGTCCCACTGTTAGGAGTTCCATAAAAACCCCAAGCTAAACAACCACAACATAAATGCAGACCTACCTATTGTGGACACATGCAGACTCCATGATTGCAGCTTCAGTATCTGTGATCCTCTATGAGCCCTGGTTAGTTGATTCTGTGGGCTGTGTTCTTCTGGTTCCCTTGATCCTTCTGAATCCCCCTCTTCTCTGTGGTTCCCCAGCTCTGCCTAATGATGGGTTCAGGGCCTCTCTGTTTCTATCATCTGCTGGAGAAAGCCTCTCTGATAATGATTGGGCTTGGCATCGAACTATGAGCATAGCAGAATATTGCTAGGAATCATTTCGTGGACTTTTTGTTTTTGTCAGTCATGTTTAGTTCTACCCTAGTTGTCTGAGTCATCTAGTGTTCAGTTCTTGGCCATCCAGGCGTTGTCAGACACGGATTGTGTCTCATGGCTTGGCCTTAAGTTAGAGCAGTAACTGGTTGGCCACAGCTAGAAGTCCTGAGCCATACAGCAAACTGAATGAAGCCTATCTCGTTTAAGGCTCAAACGTATTCAGTTTTATTGACTTACATTATCTGTTTGCTATTGAAGGTGAAACACGTGCCAATACTGTGTGTCCCCCACACATAATTACAAAAAAAAAGGAGAAACGATGAAGACATGTATGGTCAATCTTCAGTACATTTCATTCAAAACCCAAAGTAATGCTTCAAATCTCTTAACAAGAAGAAAGGAAGATTATTGTTATTTTCTACCATAAAAGGCAAACATATTTCTTATGTGTTCTCTCTCTCACATATATGATATATCACATATTCATATTTCATATATTTATTTACAAAAAGAAGGGATTTTCCTTGATGTGATGGGATAAGCTTTGGTGTAAAACAGTCATGATATTTCTGAGATAGGAGTAGATCGTTGCCTTTCTGTGTGTTAAGGAAATTACAACATCTCTAAATATACGGTATAATAAAGTATTTAAGAGCAATTGAAATTACAGAATTACAGAAAGATTACAGCATTCTTACTTAATAAAAGAGAGGGCAAAACAATGAGCAAGTCTGAGCCTGGTACCACGCCCTTTGCTGATATTATTTAAGCCCATCATTGTGACGAGAATCTGCAGAATCTTCTCAGTTACATTCAGCTGAGCTCACATCTCCTCTCAACATGGCCTGCAGCTGCTGCTCTGGAAACTTCTCCTCCCACTCCTTTAGGCGCTGCCAGCCCTCTTCAGGTTCTCCCTGCGGCTCTTCCTACCCCAGCAACCTGGTCTACACCACTACCAGTTGCTCTCCCAGCCCCTGCCAGGTGGAATCCCCTGTGAACACCGGCTGTCAGGAGACCTGCGTTGAGCCCACCAGCTGCCAGAGGTCCTGCGTGGTGTCCAGACTCTGCCAGACAGCCTGCTACTACCCGAGGAGCTCCACACCTTGGAGTCCCTGCCGGGGAACATATGCTGGGTCTCTGGGCTTTGGATACAGTAGCTGCCGTTCCCTGGGCTATGGATCTAGAAGCTGCTACTCAGGGGGCTGTGGATCCAGTAGCTTCAGATCTATGAACTACAAACTCTATGACTTCCCTTCCTTGAGTGATGGGTCCAGAATCTGCTACCCAGCCTACTTGGCTGCTAGTTCCTGTCACCCTTTTTGCTAGACAGACACTTTGGTTTGGCTTTTAAGGATTCAATTGTTAATTGTCAAATCTTTACAGCATCAATGTCAATGTCTCTAAGCTTCTAGCTATTGTTTTCCTGCTTACCTCACGGGCACTTTTCATCTTTCCATTGACAAACCTCTACATCTTCGACTCCTGCCATATTCTGATATTTCGCTTAACTGCATTTTGTGTCTTGCTCTTTGTTCTATGCCTATAACACGTGCTGTTTGCATTTCATCTATGAGCAGTTAAAAATGAAAATAAATAGTCTAATAAATGTGTGCATTCTGATGCATGTTTTGTCCGCTTTATTATTTGTACATTTTTTCGTTTATTGTTTTTAAGTAACTTAACTAAAGATCAAAATAATTATTCAGATGGATTTGAGAACGTGTAATTTTTCTTTTGTCACCTTAGTTGTAGGTGGCATTCAGGTCTAGAAAGATTGCCATATGTGTCTGAATTCTGGGTTAATCAGCAGTAAAGGCGAGAGCTGCTTCATACTGAAGCATCAGATTTTTTTTTGCTGAACCATAGAAACAAAATAATTAGGATGTGACTAAAATGTAAACATCAAGAGAGAGATGTTGTATAATTCATAATGTAAGGGCTCTATGTGGACAGAATTATCTACAATTAGTATTTGAGTATAGATGTTTAGTCAAGAGAGAGCTGAGCCTTGAACAGCTTTAAAGCCAATCACTTCCTGGCTCATGTGCACGCTGACTTCCCTGCCTCCCTCATCTGGTTGTTATCCATGCTTCACCTCCAATGTACATGAGAAGTAAGAAAGAGCTTTGTCTTATTATTCTTAGTCTGAGTCTCAAAGCACAGGAGAACTCAGAAGCTCATCCATAATTGATTTGGCAAGTATTTTAGAAATCTAGCCTTGCCTACTGTCGAAGATGTACCAAAAAAAAAAAAAAAAAAAAAAAAACAAGGAGGAAAATTCTGGTAAAAATAGTGATGAGGAAGTGCTTTCTGGAGTTGTATTTATAAGGTGCAATTGATATTCTAAATCCCAGGGACTTTCAGGGATATTTAAGTCACTCATGGAGTTGTGGACTTCTGGATCTTACCCCCAGGGGACAGCTTTATCTTTTAGTTATTGATGGTATGTGATATCCTATATTCTCCTAATCTTATGAATGAAGACTAACAAGGAGAATTATTGTCTGTTGGTTTAATGTAACTTTTAAGATATCCAGCTACATAGCAAAAGAAATTATATATGTATAATTTCTTAGCAAAAGAAATTATATATATATACAAATTACAAAATTAGCAAAAGAAATTATATATGTACAAGTTACAAAATATGTGTTATTTTATGTTTATAATATACACATATTTATATGTGCTATATATAAATTATTGATAATATATATCCATATATACTTATATTGAGAGGGGGAGAGAGAGGGAGATCAATGATAGTTTATGCAAGGTGTTGGCCCTTCCAAAATCAAAATATCATGTGTTCTGTTGTAATCCTGACATGAGTCAATGGGTCATTCTTGTCAGCATGCTGCATGGAACATGGTAATATTGATGTAGAATATCTGTTTAATGCTAGCAAATATAAGAGAGACAAGGTATTTTGACCATTTTAGGCTTAAAGGAGCCCCACAAAGTTCTTGAAACTTTGCAATGTTTATAGATCAAATAATCACAGACTCTTAATTCTTAAAGGAATTTCCATACTTTGTTCTTTCCTGAACCACTTAATTTAAAACATCGAGCTCCTAGTGCAATCAAGGAATCTTCACATTCCTGCCTTTCTGGGAACTGTTCCACATGAACAGGTTTAAACTATTCCCTCTATCTCATTAGCCTCACAGGAAAGATTCAAAGAATAAAAATAAGCAGATTTAGGCAAAGAGCTAAAAGGGAATAATCTAACTCATTTCAAATATATTTATTAACTATTACACTAAATGATAGATTAATAGATAAATATTTGATGACATCCTAGAAAGAAATCTTTTTTTTTTCTCAGTTTTTATTAGTTCTTAGAAACTTTCATGCAAAGTGTTTTCACTATATTCAACCTTCAACCTTCTCCAGGTCCCACTCCCTACCCATTCTACTTTGTGTTTTAGATGTAAGGCCTTTCATTGGAGAGTGGTTGGCGTATAGGGGCTAACCACTGCTGTGAATTAGCTCGATATGGGAGATAACCATGCTAGCTTAAGGAAAACAATTATATTTTTAAGGGTTATAATGGGAAACTCACACCACAAGAATGGGGAGTCCAACTTCCTCTGTGTCCAGCAGGAATCGTGCAGAGAGAGTGCGCACCTGGTCCGTCCCATTTCTCTTCCTGCATTCCAGATAGCCACGCCTTAACTAGGTGTGATTGGTTAACAGAGCTTCCCCATCAAACCACTTAGAGAAGACTGACACCCTCTTTCCCAGCATCTGGCAGTTGTTAACAGCTCCTCAGATAGGGGTGATGTTTCATGCCCCCTCCTCTGCTCCGTGCTGTGATTTGCCTGGCTAGAGCTTTGACAGGCACTGTGTGATCACAACCATTCTGAGTTCATACGTAAAAGCCCTGTTCTGTCTGTAAAAGCCCATTTTCTTGTCATTCCGCTGCTTCTGGCTCTTCCATTCTGCACTCTCTTCCAGAAGGACGCCTGAGCCTCGGCATAAGATGGCATGACAAAGATGTCTCTACTATGAATAGAAGGTTCTCTGATGAGGGTTGAAACATACATTCATGTATGGGTATATAGTAATTCATTAGTAGTCTTTTTATTCAGTGTCCTTTTAGCAGAATACAAGCTGTGGGTTCTCCACAAAGGTCTTCCTCAAGGGGCTAGATGTGAACGCTCTGCACTGCCAAACACAGATGAGACCCGTTTCTTCCTCGGACCACAGAGAAGACACTCTGATACCAGTACATGTTTCATGCTCTCATATTTTTGTGGCTCACACTTTAACTAAATGTATTTATTTGTTGTTCCTTTTATTTAACATTTTATGCGATATTTTTGATCATGTTTTCTCCTTTAATAATTTCTCCTAGATCCTCCCCATCTACATATCCACATACCTTCACATCCTCTCTATCTCTTCCTCTGTGTGTATACAAGTACACATGTGTGCATATGTGCATGCATGCCTGTCTGTCTCTCTCAAGCAAGTTAACGAAAGACACCAAAACTAAAAATAACAAAAAGCTAATAAGACAAAAGAATGCCAAAGTAAAACAAAATGAAACCAAACGACTGCAGAAAATCATGGAATTGGTTTTGGGTTGGCTTACTATGTCCTATGTCCTATATCCTATGTACATGGATGCTGCCCTGAAGTTGATATAACTAATAATGTACCATAGAAGAAAGGTGATTATCCCTTTTCCAGTGGGTACCAATTATAAACAGATTCTTAGGGGTGGGATCCTTTGCCCATTTCTCCCTTGCAGTGATGAGAACCTGTCTAGTTGGGACCTGTGTAGGTCTGTGTATGGGTTCCACATTTTCTGTGAACTCATATGTGTGCCTATCCTGTTGTTTCTGAAGATAATATTTCCTTATAGGTGTCCGTCACCTCTGGCTCTCACAACTTTCCACGTCATTTTCTGAATGGATCCCTAAGCCTTGAATTTTTATAATGGTCCAAAATATCAGCATGTGCGAGGCTATCTTAGTTTTGTCCTTTACCATCAAAGAAATTTAACCATTGCCTTGTTTTCTTATTATGTTCATTATTATTTATTTTATCTTGGCTTATAGTGTTTCCTTGATACTAGAAGGTAAAACACATAGTTAATTCTGTGTAGTTAATTTCAGAATAATTATGAAAAATTGCAAAGGAGACATGTATGGATAATCTTTAGTGGGTTTCCCTCCAGTTTATTAATAAATGGAAAAAGTTCACTACTTTCATTCTACGCAATAAGACACAAGCATGTATTCCTCATAATATTCTATGACAACACATACAAAAATTGTGTCAAGAGGAAGAGGAGGGATGTTCCCAGAAATGACAGAATAAGCATTAACATAAAACATCCATGGCAATTCTGACATCTGTGGCTCATTGCCTTCTGCTATAACAAGGAAATTGCAAAACCCATAAATATACAGCACAGAAAACTATGCAAATGTAACTGTAATTACAAAGATATTCTTGAGCTGTACCTTCATAAAGGAGGAAGCTTGTAGCTGTGTGGACGGTGACCCTGTTGGGTACCACACCTGTTGCTGAGAGTATATAAACCCAGCTCTCCATAGGATGGCATTCAAACCCAGAGTCCTCTCAGTTGCATCCAGCTGAGCTCACATCTCCTCTCAGCATGGCCTGCAGCTGCTGCTCTGGAAATTTCTCCTCCCGCTCACTGAGGAGATGCCTGCCCTCATCAAGTTCCCCCTGTGACTCTTCCTACCCCAGCAAACTGGTCTACAACCCTGTCAGCTGCTCTCCCAGCACCTTTCAACTGGAAACATCTCTGAACAGTGCCTGTCAAGAGACCTGCATTGAGCCCACCAGCTGCCAGAGGTTCCATGATGTTCAACTCTTGCCTGTTGCCCTGCTATTACCCCAGGAGCTCCACTCCTCACATACCCTGCCAAGGGACATATACTGCATCTCTGGGCTTTTGGCCTGGCAGTTACTATTCTCTAGGCAATAGATCTAGAAGCTTCTTCTTGGGGGCCTCAGACCTCTAAATTATGAAGTGTCCAACTTCCCTAATGTGAGTTATGGAATCACATTCTGCTGCCCAGCTGCTAAGCTCCTATCATCTTTCTTGTTAAGGCAAACTTGTTTATCAGGCCTCTATGATTCAGCTGTTACGTCGAATATATTCTCACAGGATGCATGCCAGTCTGTATGTCCTGTAGCCATTGCTTATTCCCAAGTACTATCTTTTCATTCTTCCATTAAAAATTTCTCCATTTTCAATTTGGGACAGATTCTTAGAACTGGCTAGCATAAATTTCTTTTGTTCTCTATACTAGTGATATGTACATGTGATTTTTTATTTTCTTCCAAGAGTTATTGAAAATAAAATTTTGATCAAATAAATTTCTGTAATCAGATACCTCAATATATTTCTCACTTTACTATTTTTATGGGTTTATGGGATTCAGTTAATTACCATATGATTGTGCAACTGTATTTGGAAATATATAATTCTGTATTTGTTTATGTTTTTTACTACGAGTACTCAAGTCTAGGATTATTTCCCTTTAAATTTGCAGGTTGAGCTCAATGGAATCAGAATTGTCCAAGGTTCATGGCCTTGTATTTCTAACAACACGGGACAACAAAGTAATTACTGTTTGAGCTAAAAATGTAAAAAATTATTATAAGACACATCATAGTTCATGAAGTTAAGTCTTTATATAGACAAAAAAAATGCATGAGTTTAGTATCGGAGTGTAACTTCCAGCCATGATAAATGTGACCCTTAAACACCTCAAAGACACACATGTTCTGGTTGAATTAATGGTGGTATTCCTCTTCCCACAGTTGTGGGAATATCTCTACACTTCATATCCCAGCACAAGCAAGGAAAGTTGCAGACATTGAAGGTGGGAAAAAACTGACTTCTGGAGGTGATGACAATCTGTTGATTGTTGTATGAGGCTACTTGTTTGCTTCCCAGCCACCCAGACTCCTGAAATAATCACACAGAAACTATATTATTTAAAATACTAATTGTCCAATAGCTTAAGCATATTGTTAGCTAGCTTCTACATCTAGAATTAACCCATTTCCATTATTTTATAATTTTACCGAGAGGTTCTTGGCCTAACAGCAAGGTTCCAGCTGGCAGGTCGTATCTTTCCCCTTTGCTGGCTCCATGATGTCTCCTGACTCTGCCTTCTTTCTCCCATTATTCAGTTTAGTTTTCCCCGCCTAGCTCTACTCTGCCCTATCACAGGCCAAGGAAACTTCTTTATTCATTAACCAATAAAAACAATACATATACAGAAGGTCTTTACACAATATTTCCCCTTTTCTCTTTAAATAAAAAGGAAGCCTTTAAGCTTAACATAGTAAAATTACATATAACAAAACAGGTATCAAGCAAAAATTAGAGTTACAATATTTATATCTACTTTATCTTTTATCATACCTAAGAAAACTATAACTATCTATTCTTCAACTCCATCAAAGACTCCAGAAGGATATACCATTACCCAAATAAACAGGAAGTGCATTGTAAGCAACTTCCAAAACTCTAGAATTGACAGAGACATTTCACAGCCTGGACAGTCACCCAAAGTTCTTCTGTTCTGTTGGGGCATCCATCTTCAGCCTACAGGACCATAGTATCCAGCAGACTTTTCCATGAAGCAGGAAATTTCAAAGACAGTTCCACCTATATTGGCACTTTGTCAGTCACATTTTTCTGTGTCCTGCCGAATGTCTATCAGACTCATTCCTCTACCATTGAATCAGGAAGACCTCTCTTAAGGAAGCTGTGGCACACTGCCAACTGAAAAAAATGTGGCTAAACTTTGCTTTTTTGGGTTTAGAATTCCTTTCCAAGCTTTCTCAGGTTTTTTGTGGATATAGTCAGCCACATTGGTGTGTCAGTCTGTTGTATGAAGCCACTTGTTCTTTTCCCAGCCACCCACTCTCCCAAAATAATCACACAGAAACTATATTATTTGAAATACTCTTTGGCCAATAGCTTAAGCATATTACTAGCTAGCTCTTACATCTGGAATTAACCCATTTCCATTATTTTATAATTTTAATACGAGGCTGGTGGCCTACTGGCAAGGTTGCATCTGGCAGCTCGTGTCTTTCCACTATGGTAGCTCCATGGCATCTCATGATAAAAGCAACACATATATACAGAAGGACTTCCCACACCAGCTGATATTTCTCCATGATTCATCATCCATCATCATAAGAGCAGTATATCTAAGGAATGTTGAATGTTTTACTCAGTGGTCTTAGCATGAGTTCCACAGCAGAATTAAAGCCAAAGCCTTGGGTGTAACTATCTAATCTTGTAAAAGTGATATTGCAGACAATTAAATAATAGAGAAGGTTAGTGATCTTATTATCATGTTTTAATGTGTTACCAAGAGCAATGCCAGTAGCCTGGATTGTTTGGGGTGCTTTAGAACACCTCACCAAAAACTCAAGAACAAGTATCTCACACTTGTCACAGGACTTTTTATTTGACAACACATGGCTTTCGGGATGTGATGTGTGGTCCTAAATAGCCTTAACAATAAAAACCCAGAGTCAGATATCAGGGTAAAAGCTGAAAGATCAGAGAAGTAAAGAACGAGCCACAGTCACCCCTTACCTCTCCGACTCCTCAGACTGAAAAGGGTCAATCTCCTGTCTCCTCCCAGCCTTATCACTTCTTGTCTGTGTATGTTCAGACCACCAGACCTCTATGACAAGCTTTATTTGTTAGAACACAAGCAAAATATCACTACGTGGATAAACATGATACTCTGTATACTACAAAAGGAAGTTTCCATAAAACATCTTAAGAATTACCTATCCTTTGCTCAACCCTTTTCTCTGCCCCTCAAGCCCTCTTCCCTTTAATCCCCCTTCCCTATTATTCCCCTTTTAGTTTCCTGTCACTTGTGTTCTACTTTGATTCCTCTCTTGGTATTATTCTTCCCTCTTCCCATTGTTGGTCCCTTTCTAGTTTCCTGAGCTCCGCAGATGCACTAAATCAAACACACAAATCTAAAGATCCAATACTAAGGCCCCATGAGTGAGAACATGAGATGTTTGTTTTACATGGCTGGATTGCCTCACTCCAAATAACATTTTTTTTGTTTTTATGTTTTGTTTTGTTTTGGGGGGGGTTGTTTGTTTGGTTTTTTTGAGACAGGATTTCTCTGTAGTTTTAGAGTCTGTCCTGGAACTAGCTCTTATAGACCAGGCTGGCCCCAAACTCATAGAGATCCACCTATCTCTGCTTCACAAGTACTGAGATTAAAGGCCTGCGCCACCATCACCCGGCCCCAGAATAATGTTTTAAGGTTCCATCCATTTCCCACATTTCTCTCTGAATAAAAGTCCGATGTAACATACATGCAAAGGGTTGGTAACCATGTGAAGCCTGCCCTTTAAAGCTGCTAAAATAAAAAACACCAACGATTGCCTATGCTGGAGAGGATGTAGAGTAAGGGGAACACTCATCCATTGCTGGTAGGAATGCAAACTTGTGCAACCTCTTTGGAAATCAGTGTGGCGGTTTCTCAGGAAATTGGGAATCAACCTACCTCAGGATCCAGCAATGCCACTCTTGGGAATATACCCAAGAGAAGTCCAATCATACTACAAAAGCATTTGTGCAACTATGTTCATAGCAGCATTGTTTGCAATAGCCAGAACCTGGAAACAACCTAGGTGCCCCTCAATGGAAGAATGGATCAAGAAAGTGTGGATTATGTACTCATTAGAATACTACTCAGCGGTAAAAAACAATGACATCTTGAATTTTGCATGCAAATGGATGGAAATAGAAAACACTATCCTGAGTGAGGTAACCCAAACCCAGAAAGATGATTATGAAATTTCATCTAATGGATGGAGATAGAGACAGAGACCCACATTCACATCAGAGCAATGGACTGAGCTCCCAAGGTCCAGTTGAAGAGCAGAAGGTGGGAGAAGATGTGTAAGGAAGTTAGGACCATGAGGGGCTGGTCCACCTACTGAGACAGTGTGCCTGAACTAATGGGAGCACATCAAATCCAGCTGGACTGGGACTGAACGAGCATATGATCAAACCAGACTCTCTGAATATGGCGGCCAATGGGGGCAGACCGAGAAGCCATCAACAATGACACCAGGACCTATCTCTTCTGCATGTATTATCTTTTTGGGGACCTAGTCTTTTTGGATGCACACCTTCCTAGGCCGGGATGGAGGGGGTGAGCTTTGGACTTCCAACAGGGCAGGGCACCATGCCCTCTTTTAAGGAAGAAGGGGGAGGGAGGAGGGGTGAGGGGAAGAAATGTAAAAAATTTTTTTTTGAATGGAAAAAAAAGAATATGTAAAAAAGCAAAACCTGTGGACAAAGCATAGAATATAATTTTTTTACATTGTTTTAAAAATGATCTTTGCTGGAATAGTGCAATTGAGTTGGAAATAAAATTTACTTGTAAATGTACTATAATAATATAATGAATATATCAAAATAATATATGTTAACATAATCAAAATAATTATCAAATATATATTCCTACTTAGCACATTCATTTTTTTCTCCATGTTCAATTTTATTGAAAAGAACACATGCTATTTGTCATACTGTTGATAAACCTGAATGATAAAGACAATAATAATAATGTCAGTGAAGAAGACATATCATAGTACTGCTGAAGTTTACAAGGAATTTCTTGCTAAGATGTCGGCTATTTTCTTGTCAATCAGTCATTCCATATAATAATAGATAATAACTAAGAAAATGTTTTTTGAAAAAAAATAGTTTAAGTCACATATAGATCTTTCTCTAAATTAATAATTTCATTTTTATTCTTATTATGGGCCTTTTATTTAAGAGTAAGGAGATAAATGGAACAGATTAATCTAACTGCTGTATGAAGTGATTCTTTATTGGAAATATAAAAGACTTCTTGATTACACTTAGAGCTGTAATTTTTTTAAAAGATATTCAAGAAAAAACCCAAACAACCAGCACTGCTTTAAAAATTCATGATCTACTGGGCACTGCTATGCAGACTTTAGCAAGTTTCAAATCTTTTTTAGTCACCCCCCCACCCTCCTGTCTTAAGAAAAGGTAATAATCTTAGTCTCTGTCTTGTTTCTAAACATCAAATTTTTATTCTCATTACCTCCTTCCTTAGAACATTCTACTACAGGTGATCTGAGGGAAGGATACAGCACACAGCACTAATGATGGATTCAAGTTCCTTCTTTAAACAATGAATTTCCTGCAATATAAGAAATATCTTTCTGGCTACGTACATTGGTATCTCAAACATCACCCTAGACTGATAGAAGGACTCCACTGTCATTCTTTCTTCACACAGTTATGAGAATCCAGAAATTTATATGATTTTATCAATGAAAGAGAGATTCCAATGAAGAAATGATTTTACCTGGGAATCAGATACTGGGGTGTACTTTTCTGGAAGCCTTTCTAAATGCTCTGAAATACCCTGGAATTTTGCATCCTGTTTATTTTCCTGTAAAATATTCCTTTTCCTACTAGGGATTTTCCCCATTTAATGTTTTCTTAGAATGCCATAGAACCTGTGATAATGCTTTCTGCAACCCAATACAAAACAAACTGTACCTACGGCATTGATGTGCATTCTTTTAAAATCTGGCTAACATTAATGAATAAAAGCTGCTCGATATTGCTTACGTTGATTGGCATTGCACCTGGGAGTAGCACCAAGGGATCGCCACACAGCCTGATGCTGGATCACTGTGATTGTCCTTATATACATGTGGAGATTAGATATTCCCCAACAGTGGGGACATGGACACCAGCATTTTTATGAAAACAAAGTGTCAGTCCTACGAGTTATTTTAGACTCACTGTTGCCCTGGCTGATAATTTACATTTAAATACTAGATTAGGCAATTATTTTCTCTATATAGACATTGCCTTAATTACTTTGTTTCATTAATCAGCAGAAATGTAGTCCCTAAATCTCACACAGTTCTTCCTGTCAATGTACCTACTGTGCAGACAAAAATGGAAGTCTTCCTAGAATTAGCTACTCCAAACAAGGGTCACAAAAATGCCAAGTTATTTGTTCCTAAGATCTAACCACAAAATTATAATATATAATTTAGTGTGACAAATCTATAAAAAGAAAACATAATTAACAGTAACAACAACAATTATATAATAATATTGTTAGTATTATTAGCAAGAATAATAATGTGAGCAATATACTGAGGTGTCAGGTTTCACAAGTTTATTATAAGTTTTCACTTTCATATACCGTTGGATAACAAGCAAACAGCACAGTATATGTCAGCATTACTGTTGGTAAAGCATAACTGTGATTATACACCCATCCCAGGTTCTACCAGAAGTTGAGAAGTTCCTATTAGAAGAAAGAAAGGACAGCTATAAGTGATAAGCATGAATAATGGATATAGGATAGAGACATTGACTTCAATACTGTAGAACATACAGAGCTAACAGCTGATTCCAGAGAGACATGGCCCACATGTTGGAACACAAAATGAAGGCTGGTAGGTATTAAAAAGCAAGTAAGTCGGGTAACAGAATGTGGACACATCACTCAAAAAAGGGAATACAGGGATTTCATAAATCAGAGATTTGAAGTCCCTAGGTCCACAGTCCCCTGAGAAGAAACTTCTAGATCCATAGCCCAGAGGATGGAAGTTGCTGGACTCACAACCCAGAGACCCAGCATATGTCCCCTGGCAGGGACTGCAGGGTGTGGAGCGCCTCGGGTAGTAGCAGGCTGTCTGGCAGGGGCTGGACACCACACAGGACCTCTGGCAGCTGGTGGGCTCAATGCAGGTGTCCTGACAGCCACCGTGCAGCTGGCAGGTGCTGGAAGAGCAGCTGGTGGTACTGTGAACCAGGTTCCTGGGCCAAGGAGAGTCACAGGATGAACCTGAGGTGGGCAGGCTGCACCTACAGGAGGTAGAGAAGTTTCCAGAGCAGCAGCTGTAGGCCATGTTGAGAGGAGATGTGAGCTCAGCTGGACGCAACTGAGAAAATTCTGAGTTTGTTTGTCACCCTGAGGAGAGCTGGGTTTATATACTCTCAGCAACAGGTGTGGTACCCAACATGGTCTTCCTTATTCTGTGTGTGCTCTATCCTTTAAAAAATGTGCTACTCTCAAGTTTCTCTGTAATAGCAGCTGCTTATGAATAGTTTCCTCAAGGTATATTTATGGCTGTTGTAACTTCATTGTTAGAGCAAAAGGCTGTCAGCTACTGCTGTGTCCTAATGACCATGATTGTTGGACACTAAAGATCATTTCATCATGTTCTTTTTCCTCCTGACATACTTATTGTGAGTTTTGTAACTGGAGTTTTGAGAAACTTTTTTTCTTCAGGTGGTGTGGAGCAAAAGTAACTTATCTTTTTGTTCACAAATTGGTAGCATCACATTGGGTTTGACTGGAACGTATTGAAGAGTAACCCTATTACCACCATCCTTTCTAAAATTTTCAAACATATCCCATGTTTTTCACTCATTACTGCCTTTTTTTTTATTTTCCTCCTCCAGTAAAAAGGGACAAACACACATAGAGAAAAAGAGAGAGGGCTTTGGAGGATAAAATTAAAAGAAAAACTGAGTAACAGCCCATGTAGGTAGAGAGAGGAAGACTGGGGTAGTAAGAGAGAGGCTGAGGCAGCTCACAAGTGTTAAGTTTTGCACTATTAGAAGGGGATTAAGAGGGTAAATGGCCAATAGTTGAGAGGATTAAATAAATTTGGAATCCAGTACTATAGTAAGAGGAGCAAGCAGCCCATGTTTCCTGCACCCGGCTAGCTTAACCCCTGAAATAATTACATAGAAATTGTATTTATTTAAACACTGCCTGGCTCATTCGTTTTAGCCTCTTGTTAGCTAACTTTTGCACATTTGTTTAACCCATCTCCATTAATGTGTATTGCCACTTTATTGTGGCTTCCTGGCATGAGTCTAACCAGCATCTATCTCCGGCAGGAAAAACATGGCATCTGTCACACTTTCCTTTTTTTTAGCATTTTGTTTTGTCTACCTGATTTTTGCCCTATCAAAAGGCCAAGGCAGTTTTTTTTTTATTTACCAATGAAAGCAACACAAATACAGAAGATCCTCCTACACCATTTTTCCTTTTTTGTTTAAACAAAAAAGAAAAGCTTTTAACATAGTAAAATTACATATAACAAAACAGGTATTAAGCAAGAATTACAGTTATAACCTATTTTATCTTTTATTATAACAATGGAAAACTATAACTATTTATTTATTTTTTAACTCCATTAAAGACTCTAGAAGGATATAATATTACCTAAGTAAATAAGAGGTAAGCAACTTTCAAAACTCTAGAAATGACAGAGACATCTCGCTGCCTGTACAGTCACCCAAAGTTTTTTTGTACCGTTGGGGCATCCATCTTTAGTTACAGGCCCATAGTATTTAGTAGACACTTTTATGAAGCAGGAAATTTTAAAGACAGTTTAGTCACTTTCTTTTGTGTCCTGTAGAATGTCTCACAGACTCTTTCATGAAGGAACCCCAAAGGATCATCTCACCTTTAGGTAAGTTTAGCAGTCCTCTCTCTGTGAGTTGTTTGTGTCCAGTTTATGCAACAGTCCAGGCAAGAGTGTCTTGCCCAAATGGCTATCAAACTCCATAAGGAACCTCTTTGATGTCCATCTTTCTCTTGAAGTAGCTTGTTGCTTCCAGGAGCAGACATGTCTCATTGTCATGAAAAGTCCTAAGTTATTAAAACATTTAAAATGCCATATTTTGTAGTCTTTGAAAGATATGAAGAATGCCTATCTAACTGAAATATATCTCTATATATCTAGAAAATCTAACTAACATGACTACAAGCTTGATTATTATAGATGATTATCTATTAACAACATATACATTACATTTTTAAATGAACTACACAATTGCAATACCTTAATCAAGATCAGAAATACATATACATATAACAAAATTGACCTTAATCTTGTATCACTAAATCAAGATTTCTACCAATGCAAATTATTCATATCTCAGTCAACCACATTGGGCAGCCAGACTGTAGTAAGAGGAGCGAGTGGGCTGTGTTTCCGGCACCCAGCTAGCTTAACCCCTGAAATAATTACACAGAAACTGTATTTATTTAAACACTGCCTGGCCCATTAGTTCTAACCTCTTATTGGCTAACTCTTACATATTTGTTTAACCCATTTCCATTAATGTGTATTGCAACTTGACTGTGGCTTACTGGCATGAGTCTAACCAGCGCCTGTCTCCAGCAGGAAAAACATGGCATCTGCCACACTTCCCTTCTTCACAGCATTCTGTCCTATCTACTCCACCTACCTGATTTCTGCCCTATCAAAAGGCCAAGGCAGTTTTTTTTCACCAATGAAAGCAACACAAGTACAGAAGACCCTCCTACACCACAGTACATCTGACAAGCTGCTAAAGGTAGCCCTGGATTCTCATCTGTTCAGCATTGGAATTCCACTTCTTACACCTTAAGTTAGAGATATTTAACTGAATATGGATCTTTCTGCTAAGGTTTATGCAGAACTTGCTCCTCAGGGACTGCCATGATGCAGCAGCGGAGCCTAGGAGATGTAAAAGAATTTCTAGGAGATTTTGACAGACCAATTTAACCCAGTTTCCCCCTTTTGCTACTATGTAAACACTTTGAGTCTGCATAGGTGTTCATCCCTTTTATCTTTTTTCTGAGCCCTCTCTTGTGGGAGATTCTAGTGAAGGAAAAACATGCATGGAGACTAAATATATCAAATCTTATCTGTGCAATTTTGAAAATAAAATGTGTAGTTAGTGGGGAGCATGGATACCACTTTCCAGATCTTTGAAAACAAGCCAGTAAAGATTAAGCTTCCATGTCAGTAACATGGTTGTTTCATGATCTTTGACTCAAGTATGTACTGTCTTTAGCAATATAGTCTCATAACAATGTCTTGAGGGTAACCAAGAATGATGACAATTAACCTTTAATGTTTGGGGCTCCAGGGAGTCTGTTCAACAACAGCTCTGAAAGAGGTAACACATTTCTGTCACTGAGCTATATTTGATAGCCTATGCTGTCTAGCAGGGGCATTGAATCCCTGTTGTGTGTGTGTGTGTGTGTGTGTGTGTGTGTGTGTGTGTGTGTGTGTGTGTGTGTGTGTTACCTTCTACAGTAGTTGACTTCTATTTGGCTTTTCAAAAGTCTTTAGCTTTAGAGCTATCTCTTCCCACATCTCCCTTCTCCTTATCCTCCCACCCATCACTCCTCTTACTACTTCTTACTCCGATATCCCCATTTAACTTTATTACTGTCCGTATTCTACTGTCTCTTCTTTTTGAACCATTCTTGATTGGCCTTTATTGTTTTCCTAACTTATTTAAGTATTCCAATTCAAACGCACATCTCTAAAGATTGAAAGCAAACATCCATGCAGGAACAAGAACATGAGTGTTTGTCTTTCAGGCTTTCTATTCCCTCTTTCAGAATGATTGTTTCTAGCTTCATTCATTTATATACAAATTTTGCATTTTCATTTTTCTTAATAATATTCCATTGTATAAATGTACCATATTTTCATTACCCATTCATTAGTGTATGAACTTGCAAAGAAACATCCTGACAATGATCCTATTAGAAGTTTTTTTTTAAAAAAAATCCTGTGAATAAATTAACATAAAATATGAAAGTTTTGTGCAACAAAGACTCTAAAACATGAGTAAAGTAATTAAAGAAGATACTTGACTATGGAAAGACTTCCCATGTTCATGGATTGGTCTGATCTCAGTTGTGAAAACTGATCACTGAAATACAATTAAAGACCTAGATATAAGCCCACTATCCCATAGCTAACTTATTTTTGACAAAGAGGTCAAAAACACATATTGGAGAAAAGATAGCATCTTCAAAAACTGACACTGATAAAACTAGAAAGCTACAGGTAGTAGAATGAAATTAGATCCTTACCTCTCATCCTGCTCAAAAACTAACTCAGCTCTAAGGGAATCAAAGACTTAAACCTAAGACTTGAGCCCTTGAATGTTAGTGGAGAAAGTAGAAGCTATGTTTCAGTTTAGGACTTACGACAATCTCAATACTACACCAGTAGTGCAGTTATGATGATCAACAATTTTACTAATAGAATCTCCTAAAACTAAATAAAAAACTTCTGTCCTTTGAAGGAACCATTGTTTGAAAGAAGAGACAGACTAGAGTGAACATCTTTACTAGCTGTACATCAGACAGAGGGGTAGTATTGAAAATATGCAAAGAAGAAGAAAAACAAAAAGTACCAAGAAAACAAAAACAAAATAAAAGATTCAGAATGGAACTAAATGGAACAGAAGAATGTTCATGGTTGCCGGGTGGTGGTGGTGCATGCCTTTAATCCCAACACTGGGCTATTCTGGATAAGAAATATACCGCAATACAATGTATGTATTTTTCAACCCACTTGTACAATCATACCTATAATTAATTAGTCTTTCAAATCTGCAAAGGCAAAAGTTGTGAGCAAAATATTAATAATGGGAGCAGTATATTGTGGTATCAAATTGCACCAAATTATTCAATGATATTCCCTAACTTAATCTTGAATTAAAGAAAAATAGCACAGTCATACATCCATAGTACATAAAATAAGGCATGATTTGGTTATTCACTAATCTCATCTTAGAAAATGACAGAAAGTGAGGATGAAAAAGAAACTATTAGCAGTAGGGGTAATTGTGGAAGCACTAGTTAAGGGTGTAGAGACTTTGACTTCAATACTGTAATACCTAGTAATTGATGCCATACAGCCCATTCTTCAGGTTGGACAGTAATAAGAAGGGTGTTAGTACAAAAAGTCATATAGGATGGGTATCATAGGACATACAACTAGTGGAAGGGAAGCCGGAAACTCCATAATTCAGAGATCTGAAACTACTAGATTCACAGCCAACTGAGTGGCAGTTTCTAGATCCATAGGATCTGAAATGGCATCTCCTTTAACAAAAGCTCAGAAATCCACTGTAAGTTATCTCACAGGGACTATAAGTCATGAAGTTCTATAGTAATAGCAGGACATATGACAGGGGTAGACAGCATATAAGACCTTGGGAAGCTTCTTGGCTCAGTACAGATCATCTAATAGTCATTGCACAGAAAGGAGCTGAGCTGACAGGTACTGAGGAAATAGGTAGTGCTGTAGACAATTACTGGGCACTTAATGAAGTGAGTAGTGAATATTCCAAAAAAGCCTTTGTAGGACACATTGATAGGGATATGAACTCAGCTGGATACAACTGAGAAGATTCTGAGTTTAGTGTTACCTTGTGGAGAGATGCATCTGTATAATCTCAGCAGTTGGTGTAGTACCCAGCAGGATTTTCTTGTCATATTTTTTTGCTTTCAACTTTTTAAATGTGCAACTCAGAAGTAATTTATCTGTTAATTTAATTGAACTTGAGCATGTTTCTGCACAGTGTATTTGTGGCTGCTGTGGTTTTTGTAATAGCAAATATAATAAGCTGTTCCTATGACAGGAATGTCATGAATGATTTACCCTAATGTTTATTCTATGATTTCCAGAAGAATCTCCATGCTTTACTCTTGACATAATTTGCACGTCTTTTGTTTAGAACATTGTAGATAAACTCTCTCTGGAGCAGTGATTCTCAACCCGTAGTTTGTGACCTTTTGGTATCATAATATCAGTAATCCTGCACATCATATATTTATATTATGATTCATTCCAATAAAAAATTATAGTTATGAAGTAGCAGCAAAATTATTTTATGGCTGGGGGTCACCATGGAATGAGGAACTGTATTAAAGGGTCATAGCTTTATGAAGATTAAGATCCACTACTCTAAGGAATGACTGAGCCTAGAGAAAATAAAGGGAGGGGGATGCTGATGGCCAATCAACAAAAGGTATTCCCCACTGACCAAAGCAGCCAGTTTTACTCTCAGTAGATCTCAAGGACATCTGCTGGGTATTTTTTTTGAGTCCTCTGCTCACATGCACATGTTTTGATTATTAAATTTACAATTATAAATTAAAATCAATCAAAGACTCAAATGTAATCATGCACTAAAGCTAAGAACACTCTGTGCTCTTCAAAAGGACCTGGATTTAATTCTCAACACTCACATGGTGGTTCATAACCATCTGTAACTCCATTTCCAGGGAATTCAACACCCTCTGCTGGCTGCCAACTGCACCAGGTATGCAAATTTTGCAAGGACAAAATACACACATACGCAACATTTTTAAAATGTAATACAAAGGCAGAAATGAATACAATGATTGACAAAGTAATAAAAGACTTTTATTGGAAATATAGATGGTATACACTTTTTAAAATATTTTAAAATTCTACTTTGGTTAGTACAGTGTAGTAATTTATTTAAAAATCTACTGACTATCATATTCACAACATTCACAAAAATTTGCTTCTTAAGTTTTTACTTTATTATATTTGATATGATAATATACTTAATCATTCTTATATATTTTATTATTATTCAAACATTGAATAATAAAATAAATAATAAATAAATAACAGAAATAAAATGTTCTAATGCTTTATTTTGGTCCTAAGAACCAGAATATAACTCAAATTGAGTGTATTAATGACACAAATGTCATAAAGGGATCACCACTTTTTAACTGGATTTATGGTTTACTCCATGAGTTGGCACCCATATTGGGCACTGCTGAAGTATCAAAAACATGAGAATGGATAGGTCATAGCCTATGATAAAAACTGCTGCTTTTCCTCTTGTAAAGGAACATAGTAGTGAACTGACACCTATGGGCATATTGCTATATCTATGAAGGATAACATCAATCAGCCCTCGTTACAGAAGCTTTACTTGTAGTAGATAGAAACTGACACAGAGATACACAACTGTACGATGTGCAGAAAGTGAGAAACTTTGGAGCACTCAGTCCTAAATGGGTGTTTTCACCAATCTCCTCCCCTCAGGGCACAGGGATCTATGTGGAAGAGAAGACAGAAAGATTCTAAGAGGCAGAGGAGGTGAATGACTCCAAGGAAAGAGTGTCTTCCAGGAACACCAGAGCTGAAAAGCAAATGAACCCACAAAGACTGACTGTCACAGTTTTAAACAAAACAAGACCCTAGCACTGAGAAAGGGAGATAGACACAAAGGCCTGCCCACAATCAAGAAACTGTTTGCAATTGATATCTGCTGGGTGTTTTTTGTTGTTGTTGTTGTTGTTTTGCAAAAGAATGTCACCTTGTATATCATTCACAGCCCAAACAGGGACCATGTACAGGAAAAGTTGGGCAATACAAAATGGACTCCATTTGTTTGTTTGTGTGTATGTGTGTGTGTGTGTGTGTGTGTGTGTGTGTGTGTGTGTGTGTGGTTTTGTTTCTTTTTAGTGTGGTTTCATTTCTTTTTGTTATTTTTTTCTTATTTTCCTTCTTTCTGTCTTCCTTATTTTCTGTTTTTGCTCTATTTTTTAAATTTGTCTGTTTTGAATTTCAGTTTTGTTTTTTGGGGGCTGGCATGAGTTTGGGTGGCAGTGGAACTGGAGAGTAATGGGGGGAGATAGAAAGGGATAGCACAATAACATGATCAAAATATATTGCACTAATTTTTAAAATAAAAGTTTGAAAAAAAAGTCTGGAGTTGGTCTGACTGACATGGAGTTGGAGAAAAAGTTTTGTGTCTCTAACACACCCTTGACTGACACTTCTGCCTGTGGTGGGCTCTCTCCTGAAGACAACTGTTCGGTTCTGTGTGTCTCACAAAAGCTGAGGCTTCTTTTGTTTCGTATTTTATATTTTTCCTCCTTTCTCACACGACAACAATAGGAGATCTCTGATACTAAATGTAACAGGGTTTCTTGTGCCCATCAAATAAAGGTTCATATCTGCAGCAGCTAGATGTCATTGATCTATTTTATGTCTAATGCTACATAGAGACGGTGTTCATATCTCACCCCAAGCCTGCAAGACTGTTTCCCTAGGGTTAGATGCCCGTCACAGACCCCATCTTTTCTAATCAGGTTTCTCTCAACCAACCCCTCTTCAGGTTTGATTACATTTCTTGAGCTGCTTATAGAGTTCACAGCGACACCTCCTTATATTTATTTGTTAATTACGAAGGCTATTCCATAGGATACAGTTAAAGAGATGGACATCTGAGGTCCAAAAAGGAGAGAAGGTAGCTCTCACTCTCTGTCCAGTGTGCTGTTCTTCAGGAAGTTACATGTGATCCATGGCCAGGTAGGCCATTGAATACGATATTTTTGAGATTTTGTAAGGTGCTTATGGCTTAAGGTCTATTAATATGCTTTAGTCTTCCTTCTTCTGTTGATATGCAGCAGAAATACTACTGAATGAAGAAGACCTTATGATTTTATAAAACAAGGTAACACAGGAAATTCATTTTATTAAATGTGTGCATATGTCTTTGTATATTTTATGCATATGGGAATATATGTGTGTGCATGTGTGTATCTGTAAAATCTAACTTAAATTATGGAATTAATTACATATAAAATTGGAAAATCTGTTATAAAACTGATGTTATTTTACTCTTATAGATACTTCCTTTTTCTTAGGGAGCATCATATTATCTGCTCACACATAAAGGTGCTCTATATCTCATATATATATATATAAAAAACATAGTATTGACATAAGTTAAAATGATTTAAAACAAATAAAACCTTATCAAAATTAGCATATAAATATATCTTTTTTCTACTGATATCAAAGGAACATAACATCTATTATTTTATTTTTACTCTTTAGAAAATTTTTAGTGGCTAAAATTTGCTTAGCATACATTACTTAGATACAGGGTGGCCAGTGTCCAAATTAAAATTCACAGTTTTTTTAAATAAGTAACCAACTAAAATAGTTTTGTCAGCCATATTAGATATGCCAGAGATTTGCATCCATCTGAAATCTCTGACATCCATAAAATAATAAATTTTACAGTCAAAATAGTTTAAGCAATATTTAATATATTCATATTTCTGCATTTCTTCTTCTGTATATTCTTCCTTAAGAATGCTTAGTAGGAAGAGACAATTTCCCCAAGACCTATACAAGGTCAGTTTGTTACTTAAGGCCACTTGGGTACGATGTGTTAAAGCTGGCAGGCGGAGTTTCCTGAGTTCCCTTTGTCTTTCTTGGGCTCAGTCATTGCTTGGCAGAAGTCCATGAAAACAAGGTTTCTGTAAAAAACAGCAGAAAGGTCCACAGTCCACTAAACCTTGTGTGTCTCATGTTGGCAGGGGTGAGATCTCCACGGTCCCACCAGTGTGAAGTGAGATCTCCACAATCACACCAGTGCTACATCAAGCAATAAGTCAGACATGCTGGATCTAAAATTTATTTCCTCATCTTATGTTTTGGGCATTTACAATATGAATTCCATTCAATGGGTCCAAAATTGCCACTCGTGAGGTTTAGTTTGTCCCTTGCTACCACAGCTCCAGTCATCCAATCAGTCTTCCGCTCTCTTTCTAGGTTCTGTTACCCCGCTTTTCCTTTTATCCTTTTGTTGGGTTATGTTGTTTAAATCATAGAGAATAATTTGAAACATGAGAAAGGATGGGTACTATAGGGTTTATCTTCAGTAGGTCCCACATCAAGCCAGAAGAGGTGTTTCCAGGTCACTAACAAAATATAAGGTGGGTTACTCTCATTCCATACCCTGTAAAGAAAAATGTTTTCCTCATAGCATCCTGTGACAAAATGCACATAAAGTATGTCAAGAGGAAAAAGGATTTTCCTGGACATGATGAAAGAATTTTGAGTGTAAAATAATCGTGGCATTTCTGAAATAGGAGTAGCTCAATGTCCTTTGTTACAGTGAAATTACAACAGCCATAAATGTACTGTGCAGAAAAATATTCAAATGTCTCTATAATTATAGAGAAATTAGTGAGTTGCACTTTGTAAAGGACAAAACACACACAGGACAAGCATTACGCTGTTGAGTACCACACCTGTTGCTGAGAATATATAAACCCAACTCTGCACAGGTGACATTCAAACTCAGGATCCTCTCAGGTACATCCAGCTGAGCTTATATCTCCTCTCAACATGACCTGTGACTGCTGCTCTGGAAACTTCTCTACCTCCTCGAGGCGCTGCCTGCCCTCTTCCGGTTCCTCCTGTGGCTCTTCCAACCCGGTCTACAGTACCACCAGCTGTTCTCCCAGCATCTGCCAGCAGGAATCCTCTTTACACCGTGGCTGTCAGGAGATCCGCATTGAACCCACCAACTGCCAGAGATCCTGTGTGGTGTTGAGTCCTTGCCAGACAGTCTGCTTCTACCCGAGGAGCTCCACACCCTGCATTCCCTGCCAGGGGACATATGCTGGGTCTCTGGGCTTTCGGCCCAGCAGCTTCCATTCCCTGGATTGTGGATCTAGCGGGCACTACATAGTGGGTTGTGGACCCAGTGGTCTTGAATCGCTGTATTGCAGAGTCTCTGGCGTCCCTTTCCAGAGTTATGGGTTCAGATTCTGCTGTCCAGCTCACCTGCCTGCTAGTACCTGCCACCCTTGTTATAAACCAACCTGTGATAACATCCTCCATGGATTCTACTGTTGAGTATCTTCAAACAATATATCTATGCTCTGCAGTCATTGCTTTCTTACCTACCCTTTCTTGATGTCTGTTATTTCTTCCACGAATAGTTTCTGAGATTTTTAATTTCTGAGAGATTCCATAATTTTTGAATAAATTCAAATTATTACTTTCTCTCCTTACTTTGGAAAAATGATGTATGTCCTCTTTGGTTTTCATCCAAGAGCTATTGAAAATTAAAATTTTAATCTAATAAATCTGTGCAAGCTGACACCTCAATGTATTGTAGCCTTTATTTTTAATTTTCTTGTGGATTTGCATTCTTCTGGGGAGTTCATGACATGTCAATCTGGTTCCTTAATTTTGTGTGCAAACATCCATTTCTACATTTACTTGTATTCCTTACATTCAAGGACATTTGGACAGACTTTCAGAATTGTGTACCCCAGGGTCAGTCCAACAGGGAAGTGCATTTCTTCATGGGCTTGCATCTTTCATTAGTTTTTTTTAAATATAAGCATAAAATACTACTTTTATGTTAGTGTAAATGTTTTAAAACAAATGAAAAGTCATATACAAAGTTCATTCATGAACATAACATTTTGTCTCCCCAAACTGAGCAATCACCGTATGTTAATTAGTTCCTTCAGACTGAGTTTCCTCCAAAGTTTTATTTGATCGTATTCATTCCCCAACTATCCCAAAATCCAATCTCCTTCTCTATCCACCCACCTTATATCCTTAAAAAATATCCAAGAGCAAATTGTGCTTCCCAAATCTTTGGTCTTACCACTGAGTTATGATCAACTGACCAGGGGTACATTCCTTAAAAAACTAAGTAAATAAACTGGTCCTTCTTTGTCCATCAGCTAACAACTGGCAATCATTGCATGTCTGGAGGAAAACTGTGTCTACACCTCTTCTCCATGCCTTAATTTCTTCTGGCGTTGGTTTATGCAGGTTTGGCACATTCAGTTTAAATTACCCTTCTTATTTAATTGCTATTTTTTTAAAACATTTATTAAAAAAATAAAAACATTTAAAACGTTTAAATTGTATGTATAATTAGATATAAATACATTTATATAATTATAAATAAATATTTATAACACACATACATATATATTTGTATATATATATACATATATATATATATATATATATCCGAACACATAAAGAGTAATCTAAACCCTCTAGCCCATATATATATGGGCTCTGTTTATAGCTATGTGCCCGTGAGGGCAGGTGCCCACACATTCAGAGGGGTCTGATGACCCTGGAGCTGGAGATACAGGCAATTATGAGTCTCCGGATGTGGGAACTGATCTAGAATGTGAAGGAGTAGCACTTTCTGTTATGCCCTGCGGCATCTCTCCAGGCCCATTATTCTAATCCAGTTGACACATACACTATGTGTCTTCAGTAAAGTTACATGTTAAACTTTCCAATGATGGCACATACCATCATGGGATGTCATCCAATTATTATACAAGTTGTATGCTCATAAGAAACCTCTTCTGGTAATATAAATATAACTCTCTTTACATTAAAAAATACATTGTTAACTAATTGCTTTTGAAAAGAATTGCTTTTCAAAGTTTCAAGTTCTAGATACTGTTCCAAATAATAAAATAAATAGTTGTGTATTTAAGGATATGAGGCATGCTCAGACCATAGTAGCCAGAGGGTTTAGATTACTCTTTATGTGTTTGGATACAGTATAAATTCATGCCTGCACTTCATGTATGCCTAACTTTCCCCACTACCTCCACCTACTGGTTGGTAGTGGGTATTACTGCGTTTTGCTGAGCGTGGACCTGCTCATAATAAACCCTGGAAAGGAACAAGAAAGGCCCAACTCCATGTGGGTCTTCTTTGTAAATGAACATACTGTCCTATATATTATAATAACAATAATTTCTCTCACCATGATCCTTCTGCGTGCCATCTTTGAATGAAAAGTGGTCTCTTTTTTTAGAAGAATGTTTTAAAAATGAAGACTTCTTGGATCCTAAGTCTAACAAAAATAGTTAATTTTATGTCAGTCTTGAACCCCACTAGATGACACATAGCAAAAATAAACTACTTGTTCACTAGACCAGCCCTTATGCATGCTGATGAGGTTGCTGCTGATTACCAGGAAAGGGAAAACTGTGAGACAATTCACAAATGATACTGGATGCTGAGACAAAACTAGAATAAAACCAGCATCTGATGAGACTGGGGGCTGAATCATCTCCACCTTTCGTAGTGATTGCTGGAATTAAGTTATGAGGTCTTTGAACACAGTCCATCACTCAAATGCGATTTCCCACTTCTATGCCAGGTCAAATCCTGAAACAAAAGATTATTTTCATGGGTTTTAATAGCTTTTTAAAAGGTTTTTCATCAAATCCCAGAAACACAAAGCCAAACTGGTTCATCCCAAAATATATAACTAATATATGAACAATGTTTGCTATACTTGTTAGGGATTTTTGTGTGTGTTAGAGATTTCATTCAGAATTTTTTTTCTGGCAGTCAAAGTGGGGTGAATAGACCCTATTTTCCACCTAACTCATGATCATGTAACTTCTTATCTACCTGTAATTTTGCTTATATTTTAGAATTCTTATAAGAATAATCTCTTCCAATACTATTTGGCACAGTCTACCTAATATTCCCTCCAAAATACAAACATTTTGCACAAAATACTGATTTATAATTCTCTATGTAGCAGAAAGTCAGTCTTCCATTCTAATGATACGTTTTCTTCATTTCACTGTGTGAAAGTTTTACCAGATGGAGAAAACAAAAATTGAAAAAATTCTACAAATACAATAGGGTGAGTTTCCTTTTTAAAATTAAAATGGTAAGCTTAAGGAGTTATTTAGATGTAATTTTGATGACAAGAAGATGCAAGTAATAATGGTATTCACAAGATACACAGCTGTCCAATTGCATATTTTTATTTAAACGTACATATTTCCCCTTCATAAAAGTAAAGGCATTCACAGTCTGAGAAATTACTAAGAGATACGCGAGGAAAGAACTATGTTTGACTTTTACATGCCTATATATTGATAAGGAAACCTGTTAGCATCTTTCTCCAGTGAAGTACTTGTTTCGATTACAGGGATTCATGAGAGTGGGTAGAAGTCAAATTCCTAGCATACACAGAAGATCAAAAGACAGTGTAGCTCTTAACACAGTAGGTGGGAGGCACCTTTTACATTTCTAGTTTCTCCAGTGTGAAATCAGAAGAAGCCATTGCCACAGGTGGGCTGGTAAGAAACAGACTGGCAGCTTTTAGTAGAGAAGCAGGTTGGGCGATAAAAGCTGGATCCACAATTTTGGGATGAGAAAGTGTGAGCACCACATCCCACTGACTGGAAACCACGGGATCCAAAGCCCAGGGTTGGGTAGCCACAACCGAAAGACTGGAAGCCCCTGGAACCAAAGCCCAGAGATCCTGAGAAAGTCGAGTGGCAAGGTCTGTAGGACACTGGAATCCTCTGGTGGCAGGAAGGCCTCTGGCAGGGACTGGAGATCACAAAAGATGTCTGGCAGCTCCTGGGCTCACAGAAGGATTCCTGACACCCACTGTGGAGAGAGGAGCCCAGCTGGTGGGTGATGGGAGTTTGGAGGTCAGTGGTGTAGAAGACATTGTTGGGGTAGGAGGAACCACAAGAAGAGACTGGGTATTGCAGGTGGCCCCCAAAGGACTGGGAGGAGAAGTTTCCAGAGCAGCTTTGGCAGGACATTCTGAGAGGAGAGAAGTCTTTGAGGAGAAGAACGTTCAGAATTTGAATGGTCCTGCTTGAACACACGGCATTTATATACCCCGTCCTTGAGTGCGTCATCCCCGTGGCGCATGAACACAAGTTACCTGTGGCTTTAATTGAATTGAAAATACCATCACAGTCATACATATTTACTTTTCGTGTGGTTTCACAACTGGATAGAGCAGTGATGTCTGTGGCCCTGGAATTCAGGTAATAGTGCTCAATCTTCAAAGCTATTATTCATCTTCCATCAGCAAAAGGTCACCCTGTACATCACTCAGAAATCTGCTTTAGAGGTAGACTGGCTGGGCTGAGGGAAGCTAGCTTAATTAAAAATAATTGATACCCGTTGCACAATCTGTCCAAAATTGTTGCCATCTGGCTAGCAAAGTTGTTCCCTGATCTACTCATAGTCATTTCTTTGAAACAGAAACACACACTGATTGCTGCCGCAAAATGGCAAGCTTCTCTGATGAATAGTCATCCAAATGCAGATGTGCAAGACGTATGAGGACATTTAAAAAAAATCAGACCTCAGTTTGAATAGCTTTACTGAAATATAGAGAGAACCCTATTTCTCATGTGTCTGCCTATGAATAGATTCAATATATTAAATGCCAGTCTTAACTTTTATCTGTGTATGTGTGTGTGGGGGGTGAGTATGGGGTAGGTTGCAAGTGGTTAACTGTGATTTTAGCTGTACACTTTATGCTTTGGGCTAGTTTGAATGCTAAAGGTTATTCACCTAAGAGGATAAAATGTATTAAAAAAAAAAAACAAAGCTTCAATGTTCAATATATTTCCATCTCTAATCATGGTCGTCAGTTCGCACTGAAAACAGTCCCCATAACGTGCTGAAGGTGCTCATTCTCAGGAAAGCTTATAAAGCAATTGCCTTGAGGTGTCAGGCCAAGGGAACCATAGCCAGGTGATGCTCCCTTCACTCCGAAGGCAACATATATCACTTTGACTTAAATTGTTCTCAGGTGCTTCTGACAAGTATTGCAAACTGTCCAGTGTGAGGGTCATATTTCCTCAATTTCCATGGCTTGTGTTCCACTTCAATGCGGAGTCTAATGAAGACTGATGCCTGGAGGGGGAGGAGGAGAAAGCGTAGAGGGCTGTACTGGTGTGCTGTAGGTGCTGTTTGATTTGCTTCATACTGTAGGATATTTCATTTAAATTCTGAACAATAGTGATGTTTATTTGGATAAAAGATCATCATTTGCTTTCCTTTGTTCTCTTTCCTCCTCCTTCTCCTTCCTCTTCCTCTGTTTCTTCTTTGTTTTGTTAGCTTACAATGTACAGACTCATAAAAACTAGATTGGGAGAGATTTTCACAAATGTCTGCAGTTATTTTTTTTTAAAATCAGATTGGAATTCTAGTTATAGCAACCTGATTCAATATTCCCAGAACTCTCAGAATAGAAGTTTCTTTACCTACAAAAGAAGCACATTTTGGATATTTCCTTAAAAATTAGGCCAAGTAATCATAATTCTTCATAAAATTAGTCTCAGCTCATTTTCAATATATAATATAATCTATATTGAGGCTGAATGATATACAAAAGTTTTCCATTTTCGCAAGGTTATTTTTTTTATTCCTGTACCAATGTACCATCTCTGCTGTTAATTATGACACACCTAATGGAAACATATAGAAAAATCCCAACGCTTAGTTTTCTAGGAGGGATATATAAGCTAACTAATAGATACACAACATTAGCAATCCCAAAGTCATTTTTTCTACAATCCACATTCTCATACCCTTTGATACCCTTTCCATCCACATTTTAATATACAGGGGTCTTTTGTATAGCCGTGAATTCTTCAGATTCTTACTCTGTCTGTAATATCTGCATGTGACAGAAACTCTCCACATTTCTTAATTTTTTTAGAGTATAAAAATGTTTTATTCATAATTCAAATTAGTAATTTTCCAATTATAACAGAACAAATGCCATGTTTTAAGAAAGTTAAATTGAAAAATATACACTTTTTGGTAAGAAAATGGCTAACCATTAATTTCAAAGCAGTTTCAATTATCTGCCCTTGGAGCATGTAGTCCAACCTCCACTGATGACTTTAGACGCAAGACGCAAGAAGCTTCATTAAAATCAAAATGAGGGTCTCGAACCTTCCTTTATGGGTAATAACAAAGGGAGAATCTTAGAAATCCCTAAGTAATGTGATGTCCAAGGTAGACATTTTGACATTCTGATCTGGGCTATTCCTCAACTGGAACTCCTCAAACATTCCAGGCTGTGTCAATCTGACAGCTAAATTTTTTTAAAAAGTTTTGCAATAAAAACCCCATCATCTGAAAGGAAAATTTTATTGCCATGAAATGTTTAGGGCTTGCTACTTTGTTGCCAGTGACACCAATACCACCAAGAGGGGAAGGATGGAGTGTAGGAAGATGAGGGTATTTTGATCACCAGGCTTGTTAAGCTTATTGATGACTTCCATCATGAAGCAGTGAAGGTAGGGGACACTGGATTCTAACTTTTATGAAAAAGGAAAGGGTTGACACCATATTCCACAGGGCATACATGAGGCCCTGAACATGTCACCCAGAAGGAAAGAACAGAAAAGGGGAAAGAAGAAAGCAAGAGAAGAGAAGAAAGGCAAGACAACAAAGGGATTCTGATTCTGACAAACATTTTAAAATATAATGTTCTAAGCACTCAAGCATACTTCGGTCTTCTCAACCTTCTATAGTTATGTGCACAAACACAAGTTGAAAAAGAATGTTATAAAAAACATTGACCTTGAATCTCTTTCCTCCTGAGATTAGTATTGTATTGTTTCTTTCATAATGTTCACAACACTTGGAGAAAGAAATATAAAATGGGGATTTAACTTTTTTGTTTGTTTTTCACCAAGTTTCTAAGTTTGGAGTGTAGCAATTCTCTTTCTAGCATACAAACATAGAAATGTTGGTAGAGTGTTGAACCTTGCAGGATTATTGCTGCATCATCCTTCCGAACACATCTTGAAGCATCTATCTTAAATACTCACTAATGTTGGCTTTCATTCCACTTACTGTAGATATTGAGAAATAGCATTTTTGCTTCATGAATAATTGCTTTGAAAACCAACGAATTTCCTTCATTTAGAAGTGCACATTCATAAAAGGTCCTTTGAAGGTTAAAGTGTTTCAGTTTTTACTGGAGCCTAATTAGGCATTCTCATTCAGAAGAACACAGACTGCTACACCCATCTCTCTGGTATATAAGGACCCATGTTAGATGTTGGCACTTACAGACGCAGATTCATCGCTGCCACTCAACTGAAACCAGAACTCCTGACAGCATGTCTTATGTTTGCAACTCTGGAAACTTCTCCACACAGTCCTGTGGAGGTTTCCTGAGGCAGCCATTCTCCACCTATGGCTCCTTCTACCCCAGCAGCAATGTAGTCTATTCTCCAAAGAACTTCCAGCTGGGCTCCTCTTTCTACAGACAGCAGGAAACCTTCGAGGAGCCACTTGAAGACCACTCACCATGTGCCGGGACCAGCTACTTCCAGACATCCTGTTTCCGGCCCAAGCAGTACTTCTCCAGCCCCTGCCAAGGAGGCTTTACTGGATCTTTTGGATATGGCAATTCCGGTTTTGGATCTTTTGGGTATGGAAGCTGTGGCATTCGCTCTCAGGGCTGTGGGTCCGGTTTCTACCGCCCAGGTTACTTTTCCACCAAGAGTGTTCAGTCATCTTATTACCAGCCAGGCTTTAGCTCGTACTTTTGCGGATCAGCTTTCTGAACATTCCCGTTGTCTCAAGATGGTTTCTGCACCTTGTGGGATCCCAGCGTCTCTTCCAACATCTAGGATTGGTTGATGAGCATTTGCTGTCTAGAATTCAGCATCATAGTCTACCTGGAAGAAACGATTTCTGAGGAAAGAGTAACTTGGACCTTTGACCTTACAAATCTACTGGAAGAGACAGCTGGCGTTAAATTATTTGGTAAATTAAAATGTTATGTAAATTCTTGGATCACTTCTTTTGCCATCCATCCTTCTAAATTGCTTACCTCATCATTTTCTCCGCTTAAGTTTATTTTAAATAAACTTACATCTCTAGCATGAATCTTGGCATTCCAGTTTGTTTTTGTTTTATAAATGACATGTTTATTCAATGAATCTGATACTTTATTTTCAGATTTTTTTCTCTCTGTTTTACCAACATTGTGTTTGATAGAAAAGCAGAGCATTGGAAAAAAATCTTAAATGTGTCTTATCTCATGTCTTCTTTCATATCTTGAAGGGCTTATATCTCCTCATGGGCCCACTGGTCCATGCAATTGCTTCAGACATTGTGTTTCAGTGGGGCATTCAATGGAAAACAATTACTGAGTTCATATTATACACCAAACACTGCAATGAAAAAAAGATATTTATTCTCTTCTTTCAAGAGGTTAAGAGCACTGTCTGCTCTTCCAGAGGTTCAAGACTCAATTCCCAGCACTCACAAGACAGCTCACAACTGTCTGTAACTCCATTCTAAGAGACATGGACATACCTGCAGGCAAAAACACCAATGCACATAAAATAACAATAAATAAATTATTAAAAAATACAGAAAATAAGTGCAATTCTAGCTTTACATCATGTGATGAGTCAATAATGGCGATAAAAGCATAAAATTCATAAAAAACGCTAAGAAGGACTTTACAAAGAGACAGGATGTCATGTAAACTCATTAAACGCAGAAAGCATTAGTTAGTTAGTTAATTACTTCATTTAAATCAAAAGAATCTTACTGATGTGTCACACCGCTTCAAGTCCATTGAAGAGCAGCTGACATAGAGGGTTAGACCGGAAAGGGTTTGTTATTGAAAAGTACCAGTGAGAGAAATGGCAAGGTATCTGGGAGGTATGTCTAAACTCAGAGGGACAAGGGGAAGGAAAAAGAACAAAGATACCTTTAATGGGAAGAAAGGGTGCTAGAGATTGAAGCCAGTTTGTTGCACGTGCTAGCCATTGCAAAGAAGTAAGATACTTTTGAGTTTTAAAATAATTTTACTTTGAATAAGGTCTTGAAAATTTGCACTGAGTAGCTTCAAACTTGAAATTCTCCTGCCATAGTAGTTTGAGTAGCTGAAATTATAAATATACACCACAATGCCTAGAATTTTAGAGGACAAAAATGAACCCTGAAAAATGTTCTTGGCCATTTGGCCATCTAAGGAGACCCACAACTAACAACAACAACAAAAACAACAACACAGGTAATTGTTACTGCCAAGTTAATTCACTAGGAAGAGAAAACAGCATGACCTGTATAAACAGAGAGGTAGATACATCCACTAACTGGTGGATCTGCCGACCAACACCACCACCTAAAGTGGGAAATAGGAAGATTACCATTTCATAATGTTCATGTAAGTGTTTGTTCTGTTTTTCAGTAAAGAATCACTTGTAAACCATGATGAAATGATTAACAATGATATGTGATTTTCCATGAGTTACCTTAAGCAGAATTTGTTTGATAAAAATCAATCATTATGTGAAACCATGTATAGGACTCATTCAATGACATTCCAATTATGTAACTGAATGTGAGAGAGGACTGAGAATTACTGAATAGTTAACTTTTGTTTCAATTAATATTAAGCACAGTGCTCTTAGTAGGTTAAAGGCAGGAAACTACTTCATTTTATTCATCTCAAACCTCTAAACTGTTTTTGGTGTGAGGCTGTGAGTTTTATAAGGCACTCAGCAACACAATGGAAAATCTATTCTCAAACTAAGATTCTAGGAAATATTTTATTTCATCTTAATAGCTAAGCCCTATCCAATACTAATCAACACTTTTACAGCCACATCTGAAAATGTATCTTTTCTTCCTCTTCTGGCCCGGGGTGAGGGTCTACATCCCTGCTGCTTGGAAGAAATTCACTGTGTCACTCTTTAAATCTTTTTCTAGTGCCTTATTGTCCACAAATGTAGGCATCCTCACCTGTCAAATATTTTAACCAAAAAAACAAAAAACAAATGGAGATGTATGGTAAATCAGCTTTTCTGGTTTCAGCACAATGCTTTAGGGCATCAGCAGCAACACTACTTGGTTGTTCATTTCAGAAAGCACTGGAGGAAAAAGCCAAGGTTAAAACACGTGAAAAATTTCACTAGTGTTTCAGAAAAATTCCAATTGACTAACATATTGGAGATCATAGCATAGAAGACCCATGTAAGCAACTCTTTAGTGAAGCAACAGTTTATATATGAAAGTATTTATTTTAAGCTCTCTTTGCTATGCTCACTAATCCACAATAGTTTTCTTCTTTGAAAGATCCACTTTAAACCAACTTCTTCATGATTTCTCTTCTCTCACCTCTTTTTGTAGATGCCAAAACATGTGATATGAATGCATTCATTATTAATGTGGAAATTTTGAATACTTAGTTTTATATATTGCCTGGAAACATCAGAGTCTATTCAGTAAGGAGCAAAAGTTTTTCAAACTGAACATTTCTAGTTATCACACACTCTGTAATATATATTTAGATATAAATGTACATGCATATATATGCACTACTCAGGTAAAGCAATTTTAATGCTCTTTGCAATAATATTTGGAGAACTACCTTTTGTATTTAATTAGGTTGGAAATATCAATCCCTGTGTTGAGATGAGTATTCACATCAAAGGCAAGATGGCATTCTGAAGATACAGAGACAAGGGCCCATCAACAAACTGAGAGAGAGAACCCTTTCTAAGAGCAAGAACTCAACTAAGTCATACATTTTCCTTGCTTAACTTCATTTATATAGAACTGTAAGAAATATGTACTCATTAACCTATGTAATCTATGTTATCTTATTGTAGTAGTCTAACCTCTCTCTCTCTCCCCTTTTCCCTCTTCTCTCTCCCTCTCCTTCCCTTTTCTCCTCATGCCTAGCTCCCTTTCTCCCTTTCTTTCATCTGTCTTTTAATCTATCATGTTCCAGAGAGATTTTTTAAAGTCACTCACATGATTGTAGGGTATCTAAGTCTGGAAATTCCTAAGCAGTTTGTATTATAGCCTTTTGTTTTCTATTTTCTATGATTTTCTTCTGCTTCTTAGACATTTACCTGAAGTCTTCATTATGACAATTGTCTTTAGGTTGGATCAGCCAACCATAAATTGGAATTAAATCTACAAAATGCCTTTATAATGGCTTCAAATTTATGTTTAATCAAACAGACAAACACCACAACTGAGCCAAATTGGCATGTAAAATTCACCATTAGTGTTCATTTCCTAGAACACCTGGTTTCTTAGAGATTATTTCATAAACATAAAATCTACATGGCTGCAAAAGACCAGAAACAAGAGCAAATGAAACTCTTAACTCATAATCTTCCTATTACTTTCTAAAATTTATTTTCATAGATTTTTTTTAAAAGCTTAGATCCTAGTGTGAAATTTATAGATTTTCAGCATCGTTTCACTAGTACTCAGTGGAATTTGTAAGCTTCTCAGTGAAATCTCTGTGCATATTCTAACAGCGTACCTTTTGTGCCAGTGATTCCTCTGTGCTCTCCAGTGCAGCATTGGTGAGCACACAGCAAGCAAGGAAACCAAGCTGCATGTATGAGGCACGCTGGAACAGAGTATGCTATCTAAAGACTCTGGGACTATTTGCTGCTTCTGGCCAACACGTTTTCATGTATATTTTGTTCTTTTGTGGCCTTTTTTTTTTTTTTGGTCACATCCTCACTTTTCCATATCTTGCCTTTTATAGATGTGCTCTTGCCATTTAACCAAAAATTTGCTGTTTTTCATTCTTTGTGTTTTGTCTCTACGCATATTTGCATTGAATACTTCTTTTTAAATTTAATTTTTTTTCATTTTAGATACCAGCCCTAGTTTGCCCTACCCCCTTCTTTTGTCCCCTGCCTCCTTGCTCTCCTCATGTTCTCCTAAGCGGTGGTAAGACCTGTGTCTGATGTGAAGATGTAAGGTAACCTCTTTCTCTAGATGACAGTAACAATGTCCAGTAGTGACAACCGAAAATGTCGTGAGTTTTGCTAAAATTATCTCTAGGTCAATGGTTCTCAGTCTATGGATTTCGACCCCTTTGACAATTGAATAATCTTTTCACAGGGGTCTCCTAAGACCAATAGAGATATTTACCTTATAATTCATAACAGTAGCAAAATTATAGTTATGATATAGTAATAAAAATAATTTTATGATTGGTGGTCATCACAGCATGAAGAACTAATTAAAGGTTCACAGCATTAGGAAGGTTGAAAACCAGTGGTCTGGGCAATGTTTTTCATAATTGAAGAGCCATGACTTTGGATCTATGTCCTAAAAATGAATTTTGTGGGTGTGTGTACACTGAAATCAACCCCCATTGAAGATGAGAACAGAATATTGAGAATTTAATATAATATCACTATACTTAAAATAAGGAATCTAAATTACAATGATACAAGAAACTTTGTACACATAAACCTAAAATAACAAAAGATGTTTACTTGGCAAAGAATAATTATACTTATTTGCTGATGGTACTACAACTAGAGAAAAGTAATGGTATTTTGTTATTCTCCTCTCTGTTCTAAAATGCTTTCTGTTGGGGACATGCCCACCACAGTTATTAAAGACCTAGGAGTGATAGGCAGGCAAATTGGGTTCTCATTGTTCTTTTAAGAATCAAAACTATTGAGATCAGGTACTAGTTCATAGACAATTTAACTCTCTCCTGGGAGTTACAAGATCTTCCTGTACACAACCAAGACTTAAGGTATTTTGAGAACATGACTAAATGTTATGGAATTGATCATAAACTACGTTTTTCCTTCAAAACATCATAGTCATTGCCATGGGCTTATACGATTCTTAGTGTCTCATTAAAAATCAATTAAATCTAAATAGATTTAAATATCATTAAAATATTTAAATCTCATTAAAATCTATTAAAGCTGATTTCTATGAACATCTTCAGTTCTTATCAAAGTGCAATTTAAAATAAGAAATAGGGTAATATAGTTGATACACAGATAACATTTATATCACAGATAAACTATAATTTTAATTAGAATGATTGCAGTAGTTTTATGTCTGCTTGTCTGTATGGGGAATGCCCACATATGTGGTTAAATATCTTTTCTAGATGTGCCTATGGGAATTCCTCTGCATGAGACAACTATGTGAATCTGTAGACTCAAGTAAAGACAAGGAAGAAAGACATCCTCCAATCTTCTGGGGTCTAAAAAGAGGTAAAAAGGAGGAGGAATGAGGAACTCACTCCTCTTTGTGCCTGCCTGCTGACCTGATCAGTTGCATATGTCTTCTTCTCTCTTCTACTCAGGTTGTACTTTGGGATCCCCTAGTTTTTAGGTGTTTAGACTCAGCTTAGACTTCAATAATGTCACATGCTCTTCTGTGATTCCAGAAAGAAGATCAAGGGACCTCTCAGCTTTTCTAGTTGTGTGAGCTCATTCCTGATATCAAACATCTAGATCTATACATGTGCATAAAGATAGATGAATGATGATAGTTAGAAGATAGGTACTTAGATATAGATAGATAGATAGATAGATAGATAGATAGATAGATAGATAGATAGATAGATAGAGTTATAGCCATGGGTTAAATATTATATATTTATAATATTTATTAATGGAGAACCTTGACTAATATTATGCATTGATATATTATGGGAAAGACAATTAGTCCAGTCCGAGACATAGGGGTATGAATTGATCTGCCCCGACATTCCACCCTATCTATGATGTGTTGGAGCAAGTGGAGGGAATTGATCTGCAGAGTCAAACCTGCAGGATCTTCACAAACAAAGGTCAACAGTGGATGTACAGAAAGAGTCCTAGTGAAAACCAACATCAAATGTGTAGTGAAAACCAGAGGTCTCAAACCATATCAAAAACTCTTTGCAATGAACACTTGCAAATAGAAATGTATGGACAAAGGGTATATAGTGAAACTTGTTGAGTCACACTTCAGCTTCCAAGATGATATTTTTTTAATTCCCTTCCCTTTTTATGAAATCATTTCATCTTCTTCTTTTTTTCTCTTGAATTTTGTTTTTTTTTTGGAGGGAGGGTTTGCAGGGGCAGAAGGAGGATGTGAGGGATGGGAGATGAATGGGATCAATATACATGATGTTTAAAAAATATAGAATAAATAAGTAAATGAATAAATTTTAAAAAACAGTGGAAGTGATTTCCCAGAGAGGGTAAAACTCAATTGAGGGCCTAGAGAATATTGGAGAAATATCACATAAAGAGCAATATGGCTGCTCACTATGGAAAGCCTCATTTGGGACTATCTGTGAGGTCATCTTACCATGTGCATGAGGAAAGGAGCTGGGTCTTGAACTACAAATTCAGTTTCTAGGAGTACCATATTAATTATTTAATATGACTTTGTGCTACAAACAGATTGGTAGAAACTTCCACGTAGCAATTTCATACCCAAATGTAACATAGACTGAGGTGGACAGTGTAGTGAATAATTTTAATAAAATTCTTAATTTATTATTTCAGTAAAGATTTGTTTAAGATGAAATCCTCAGTACTCCCTGTTCTAACATCCATAGAAGTTCTTACTAGACTTCCATTAAAAACACTTTGTGTTTTGTCTGCAACAAATCTTGCTTCCAACTCTTACCAATTTTCCTAAAAGAAGTAGTCTTTTAGGAGAAGGGTTGCATCTTCTGTACTAATGGTCACCTGTAGGAAATGTCCTTTGTGTTCTTTAAAGTTTAATTTTGCTTTTTATTTATGTGAGTGTACACACATGTGTATCCAGGTGCAGGAAGTTGTGAGAAGGAAGCTTTGGAGTCTATGGAGCTGGTGTTACAGGCAGTTTTGAACTATAACGTGGGTACTGGGAACTGAACCTGGGTCTCCTGCAACAGCAGTAAACAGAAGTACTGAGCCATCATTCATGCCCCAACCCCTATGGCAACTGGGTCATACTTCCCGTGTGCTCTATCTGGTTGGAAAAGGGAACTAGGGATACCTGCAGAGGAGCCCTGTCAGAGGAGGTGATATTTTTAACCCCGAATCAGAAATGGTTCTTATTCACAGTTTCTATTACTTTTATGCATAAACAAACCAAAATCAGCTGTTCCAAGAATGTTCCACTGAATTACATTTCTGGGTTTTGATCACTAGGTAAAAACAAGATACAAATGTTTAAAATTCCTCCTGTGGAGTAAAATAAAATTTATGAAATTTGTAGTCATTAATATATTAAATGTGGATTATTTTCAAATAATTTATTTAATATTTTAACAAAAATGCACATGATACATTTTTAGTCGCCTGGCTCATCTCTCCAAGGCCTTACTTACAATTTTAACCATCTGAAATCAAGAAGATATTAAGAATTACCTCTTCAAAAATGTTTGACTAAAGCAATCTTTAGTTATTAGTTTCTGTGCCATTAACGGTCACTTTAGAGTTGTTAAAAAGAAATGTGGATGCTGAAAATTATTCCTAACACATCTAGACGCACACACAATAAAGCTTTATGAATATTGATTTAATCCAATGAAGGTCAAATGGAAAAGCACTGAAGTTGAAAACAATAGTACAAGGAGGTGAAAAAAGGCCTGGAACTATGACTCAGAGGGTAGGGCCCTTACTGAGCAAGCTTGAAAACCTGATCATGGATTCCAGCATCCACATCAGTAGCCTTTTGCATGTCTTCCACCACCGCATTGCTGAGTGTGGAAGAGAAGACTCGTGGGAGATTGCTGGCAGTCATCCTAGCTCAAGGTTCAGGTAGAGAGCCTGTCTTACAGGAGTAATTTGGAGAGAGAAGGAGAAGAACATTCCTTGCCCTCTTCCTCCTTGGAGGAAACATAAGACAGCACTCATCGGCATGTGCACAATTCATACACCATATGTTCATACCCTCCACAGACATGAGGACACAAATAAACATATATCAGTTAAAAGAATTCATGAGGTTAATGTTGCTTGTGTTGATACCACAGGATTATGTGTGAAATGTAAATCTGTTTAAGCATGGATTTTTCCTATTACTAAGTAAGAAGTGACTATTCCAACATTGAACCATATAACTGAATTTTACAGAACTATAGAAAATAACAAAGACCAATTTAAAGATGAAAATTTATAATTTTTAATATTTTATATGTTCATAGAATATTATGTAGATTGAAATAGCGAGATAAATTTCTAGCAATAAATGCTGTGCTGAAAATCCAGTAGTATGCTGCTAAAACAAATCTCTGGTCAATAGACTATGATTTCATTCGATCTCTTTGGAAGCATTCCCTAAATCACAATTTTAAATATATTTATAAAGGGGAATTTGAATTTATTTGATTTTATTAAGTTTTTCCACTGTCCTACTAGTCAGAAATAAACTATTTTTAGTAGTTAAATATTCACTTTACATTTGTAGGTATTTTGCTGCAAATACAACTATTTTGTATCGTAAGTGTCATAAATGTGAGTTCTTTTACATTTGAATTGCATTTGCCTTCAAAACATATTTTCTAGACCAGTAACACTAGGTAAGAAGAAGGGGCACTTACTGAAAGTCTAGGCATCTCACAACCTCTGAAGGGTTGACTCCACATCGCTTCTCTGAGTTTCCAGATGTTTTCCTTTGGAAACTTGTTTCATCTTTTCCCCCTGTCAGTGATGTGCCTCCTACTTTCAATTTTTCTGCAGTTCATTGAAATGATCTATTTGGCAGGATAGTGAAATGAACATTGAAGTCTGTAAACTTCATTGTTTATAAATATAGAAGCCTCTTTAACTCTTGAAGACATTCATTTCTGAGTGTTATTATAAACTCAAAACTGACACTCCTCATAGGGACTTCTTACCTCCCAGACTGTGTGTGTTCTATGAGAGTGCTGATCACTAGTGACTGACCCCTGCTTCGGTGACAGAGGCTTGTGATGCTATAGATGGTTCTCTACCCAGTGAATTCAAATTTGTGTGGCCGTGACTCATACTGATAAACATCCCTCTTCCTCTCCTTTGTTCTTTCCCTCTCCTTCAGGCTTTCAAAACCTAGAATTTTATATTTTATCACCTACTATCCAATCCTATTTTACTCTGCTATTTTCATGAAAAGTTCTGCTCATGGTCAGCAAACATATTCTATGGTACACTAGCAGTGTAAGTCTCACATTTTAAAAATATTTTTAACAGAATTTATTAAGGCAACTAATCCTATGTCTCACTTTACTTGACGGTTTCCATGCCTTTATAAAGAATCTAGCATTTCCTCTCCATGAGTGCAGCACAGTTCTTAATGAAACCTGAGTCAATCACATGGTTCCTCAATAGGCAAATGAGAAATATTAGATTCCTGGGTACTTTACCAGATGAAATTGCAAACTTTGGACTGAAAGATAATAAATAACAAAAGTCAATGAAAATTAGGAAATGGTATTAATGCAAGTTTAATTCAATATTCCATAAAATAACCCACTTATCAGCTTGCTTTGCTAAGAAGAATATTACTCAAATAGCTATTCATGTTCAAATTATTTCAGGTTTAATCTCAGTATAGTTTCATTTTCAAAAAATGCTTTGTGGTTTACTCAATACTTAATTTTTATTATCTTACAAAAGGTATTATACAATGAATACACAATTGTCCTCAAAGTATTGGGTGAAATCTTTATCATAGAGAATTGGCAGTTAGTAAATTTTGACAAGTTTCCTATAAAAGTACCAGGACATTGCTTGGAATTTTTCCAAAGGTATCAGTCAATCTGGGATGATTATGAATCAAAAGTAATGTGGCCAGCACCTCTGCAGGAGTACAATGCAACAATCTTCACTGGCACTTACAGGTGGGGGATACAGGGATGCTCTGCCCCCGGCACAGGAGTCACTGCTGTCAGTACTTGAGGTCTGACATCACTGTCAGGGATGGGAGAGGTAGATATGTGTCGTGCTTCTAGTCAGTCACCTCAATGAAAGAAAAGGATGGTGGTAGCCATCGAGGTAGCAACTGCAGAAGGTATTGACAGAAGAATAATGAAGGCTTCTTGGAGAGCAAAGGGAAAGACTAAGAGGGATTTGTCCATGAGGTTTGAAGGAAGTTTCCTGAAGGGAAGCTTTCAGATCAGATACCAGAACATTTTGTTTGTGTGAATTTTCCTCTACTCTGACCCCAGATGTCCTCTTGGGGAATGTGCTGACTACAAAAAAATATTAAAATTCATTTACCTTGTTTACAGGACCAATAAAATATGTCATACATGTTTTATTATTTGAGCTTTATGTGAGTTGGTAGTGAGGAAATCCTGTGCATATGTCAGAAAACAAAATAACTTTAATATGTAAAACTATATTATAATATAATGTTAGCCTGAAAATATGGGTAGAATATGTACCAGGGCATGAGAAAAAGAGGCGTATATACCATGTAAGTAGGCCTTAAAATATTCTAATAATATGATTACATATCACTGTAATTTAAGCTAATTGCCACTCAACTTTCTTAAGTACCTTAAAAGTGCTACACACATTCAAAGGAACTGATGGAAGACAAAGTAGTTAAAAGCCCTCAGCCCTTGCCATTAAGATCCTAGGAGTGTAATTAGGAAAATGGTGAATATGTACATAGAACCACAGAAGCAGTGAGTCAGAAAGAAGGTGTACAATAATCAATATGTCAGTTCACATCTTCTGAACAACCATTATGTGTCAGGAACACAGAGCACAGGGTCATGAAAAATACAGGAGAACTTCCTTCCCATTGGCTTCCCCAGTCCAGATCAGTAGGAGGCAGAGGTGTTCACCAGTTCTTATTTTGGACATAGAGCTGCTGACTCAGGTAATTGATTTGACCCTAAAAAAAAAAAAAAAAAAAGGAAAAAAAAAAAAGTCATGCCATAACCCTGGCCCCTTCTTATCTTTGGCCTAACCTTTCACCCTATACTCTACTATATTTTAAACATTGGAAACATTTAAATATTGGAAACAAAACAAACTCTTGCAAAAATCAATAGCTTCAGAATTCAAAGTGGAAAGCTTGGACAGATTTTTGTATGTGTGTTTTGAGTGGCTTGCTAAACAAATAAGCAGCCTGACCCCACAACAGCAGAGAAAATCCAGGGCAATGTGACCAAAAAGAAAGCCCCCTCAGTGTCTGCTGAGTTCATTACTCTAAGTGTCTGCCTGCACATAGATCAAATCTGTCCTCCAAAACAATTTTCTGAATTCATAAATGAATGAGTGAATGGAGACTCACAGAGTGAAAGAAACTTCTAGATGTATATGTGATATAGAACAGAGATTTTATAGCAGGAACCAAGCTAATTGCACATAGTATCTGGAGCTCAACAATGTAAGCAGGGAAATAAATACATAAAGTTCACTTTAAAATGACGAGGATTGACTAACTGATATTATTAGCCCAGGTAGAAGAATAAACTTGGCTTTTTAATTGAATATCTTTTGATCTCAGATTGTTGATACTCTTAACTTGTGTTCATATACAGACACATAACATACAAATGTATATATACATGCATATATGTATATATACACAATTTTAATTCCATATTGTCGTGACAAGGGGGATGCAATGGCAGCAGTAGTAGGGGAAGTAGTTCATTTTGCTTTAATAGAGTTAAACATACCACTTGTTTCTTTTTTGTTGGTTTTTATTTGGTGATTTTTTTTGTTTTAATTATTTGATTTTTTGCTTTTACATCCCAACCAAAGTTTCCCCTCCCTAGTCTGCTCCCAGTCTTTCCATCACCCCATTTCCTCCTCCTCTGTTTCTCTTCAGAAAAGGGTGGGCCTCCAAGAATATCAATCAGCCATAGTATATCAAGTTGCAGAAAGACTAGGCATCCCCTCTTCTATTAAGACTGGATGAGGCAATCTGATAGGAGGAGTGGGTTCAAAAAGCAGGGTAGAGATTCAGAAATAGCCCCTTCTGTTAGGAGTCCCACAGGAAGATATATGAGTATATCAGATTATTATTAGATATCATTTCATTAAACTTTGTTTAAAGTTGATTCCGCAGGTTTTAAAAATCATTTATTATGAGGCTTCCACTTTAAACAAAGATCATACCCTATATGATGTCATTTTCCTCATAACACCAAACAAACTGTCTATGGTTAATAAAACCCTAAAGACTCATTAGCGGAGTATAATCAAAGACAAAATTGCATATTCAAAAAACAAAAGCCTTCATGGTTGAATAATTCAACATACTTTTAAAGGAAAAGAGAAAATTATCAATACAGTGGTTTCTTATAAATCTTCAGGCTCATTTGCAGTTGGTTTCATGAAAGCAATTAAGCTCAACCCTGCCCCATGTCTGGATTTTCACTAGAAATGCACTTGATTGGAAATATTTAAAACTCATCATTGAACAACAGAGTTTATCTTTCAAATCAGAGATGTTCAACGAAACTCATGCCATATTTCTCTTGACTTTTTAGGCATACTAAAACTATTTCTAGAACTTAGTGTCCAGGGGAAAAAAATCTTTAATTTTAACCCAGTAAGTTGAAAAATCACCTTCTGTGCTTCTAAACCCTCTTGTCATTCTTTAAGAAAAAAAAATCTTCCCCGATCTCCTTAATTGGATGTAACATACATGAACCCGGAATATCTCTCCCATTTTTCTACAAATCAGTGAGTAAGGAAAAGCCACAAAGTTGAAAATTAAATAAAAAGCAACTTGCAAGAGCACCCATTGTTTTATAGCAAATAGAAATGATCCAGTTTCAAATTCATGTGAATTTGTGTGCCAGATGAACAAGTAATGAATGAAGGAAAAGTAATCGCACAGAACCAGAAAGTGCTTCTGTAAATCTGTGTGTGCTGCCTCCATCCTACCTGTCCGTCATCTCCATCCCTGTTATTCTCATAGATACGGACTAGTAAACTCTACTCACTGCCCTTTCACCCATTGAGCCATCATTAACTCCACTGCACTAAAAGTCCTGGCTTGAGGTCACCACTGTCATCCTAAAAGTCAAATCTAACTATTCCTTGTTTACTTTAAACTGTACCATTTTCCTATCCTTAATCTTCCTATGACCTCCTTGTGAGACCATTGATGTGTTCTGGCTTCATATGTGAAATGTTCTGTCTTTCTGCTTCTTTTCTATACAGTCCTCAAGCACAAGAATGCTTGAGGACTAAAGAACCCCTCCTCCCACACAGTCTCTGCATTCTCTGCCACAGTGTGGGCTTCTACGTTTCCGTTTGTCACTTTCGATCTGCCAGACGGTTTACAAGTTCTCACATGAAACCTTGACTCTTCTTCTAAAAATATCCCATACCTAATGTTGACTAATCTTTAGTCCAGAGGTTTCTTTTGCCTTCTCTTATGCTCCCCCACCACCTCTCTATATATATATACATATATGTGTGTACATATATATTTTGCCTCTCTCATGTTGTAATAACTTCCCTCTGCCTAATTTACTTTTGCAAAAGTTTCGACTCTTCAGCAAATTAAAAACAGAATGAAATAATAAAACAAGATTACATTCCTGAAGAGGTCTAGCGAATCCATTCTCCCTGTGAAAGCTTTCCGTGCTCTTGAGGTAACAACAGTGACTGGGGACAAAATGGAGACTGTTGAGCTATCACAGGTGCTGTACTTTAGGCTACAGCAGACTTGCATTCATTCATTCATAATTGACTCCGGGAATGTTTCTGAGTGCCCGAGTCGGACAATAACTCTTGTGTTATCTTATCTGGCATATGATGACTGACATGATCTTTTATTTGTACTTGAATATGTTTTCAAGATATCCAGGTAGAAAATTTATAAAAATCACTCATTCCATTCATTTCCCTCTGAACTGATGACATTGATCCTAATCCAGCTCTTTTAGTGCAGGGGTTTCTCTTTCTTTATAAATTTGTCCTTAAACCACCCAACTCTCACTCCCAACCCCTCCCATAACTATATCAGCCCTCTCAACCCTGTCTTCTCTATTCAAGTCTATTAGTTCTGTTTCGTGACCACCCGAGTTTAAGCAGGACAGTCTGTGGGTTTGAAGCTACGCTGTGGAACCTGATGAACTCAACAGTGGGTCCACAACTGAAGACAATGAATCCTCCTCTCTCAGGATCTGTGAGGAGCCAATAGCTCAGTAGTAAAGGTTGGGGCCACTTGGATCTTTTCCCTTCTACCAGTGATTATTAGTGGGCCATTCTTTCATTGACCAACAATGCTGGTGTCCACAGATGTGAGTTAATGATTATAAAAGCTATAAGAATTCTAGAGGATGGAGTTCTGCGGCCCTTCTCTCTGTCTTCTTACATCCTCCTTTCCTATAGTGCCCCCTTATCCATAGTGTTCCTTGAGTCTTAGAGGAAGTGATTCTGGCATTTACAAACGATTCCTTCTGTTCTTAATCGCTGCCTCCCATTTGTTATGGTCTACCACTGTCATTCAAACTGAAGAGTGATGCTTTGAAAGTTTATAAATGAACTCACACTGTTTCCATCTCAAAATTTAAATAGCATCCATATATTTCTTAAGTCCTATTCTTTGTGGAAAATGAAAATAATTCCTGAGTGAGCTATGTATGAACTGAAGTTCCTAAACCCTATATTCAACACATTCCAAAGGCTGATTGCCTGATTAGAACCTCAGTGATTGTGGAAAGGTTGGATGGTGTATATCCAGAGCCTAATAAATTTTCTCTGGCTATCTTTAGCTCCCTTGAGTCATTGCCCATTTATACATATGCCATTACATCTTTATGACCATTAGGTAAGTCTTTTTAAAATATTAACAGGTTTCCTAATTTAGAATAACTATAAAGCTAGGGATGTCCTCAAATAGAATCTGAGGCCTTTAGCAGAGGTTTGTAAGAGAGATGTTGTATGTACTCATCTGTGTTTTGTAAATGTGTCTGGATTTATTACTGTCTTTGTTCTGTTGCTATAAGATTTTGTGAAACTGATGTCAACCTGGAATATGGTATATGAATAAGAATCTGTGCATCTGCTTTATAGTCACATGTAGTTCTAGAACATACTGTCTCATACTCACTGAGTTTAGAGCTGTGTTTTACATCAATAAATGTTGAAAACATGACTGGGAGAGTAATGGTGAAAGGAAATGATTTCTACATACGGGATACACAGTTCTTTGAGTCTCTGTGGCTAAAAGTACAACTTAAAGGCCCCTGGAAATGCTTTGTACCAAGTTCCTGTGCCTGGCTCTTGTTTACTTATTGGCTTAACTCCCTGGCTCTTGTTATAATTTGACTTTGTGATTGGGAGTAAAAAGAGTGCAGCTACATAAAGACAGAAGAAAAGAGGTGACACGTTCAATGATATAAAGCTGACAAAATTGATAGTAAAACTGATAAACCTTGGATTTGGGTTTAAGCTGCATTGAAATTTCCTTACTGAGTCTAAATCATCATCTTTTAAACACTTTGCTTTTGTTTTAGCTATTTCTCTTTTTGTTATAAGTTTGATTCTTGAACAGTTTCGTATGTGTAGACCATGCCTTTTTGTCCCTCTCCCCCACCCCTGTCAGCACCCCACTTTCTTCCCTACAGCTAGATCTCTTTCACATACTCAGGTCCTTTTGTTTTGTCTTGGGTCCCACTGAGTTTACCCAGGGGTACCCTTGGCACTATGGGGAAGACGTTACTGTTGGTCACCAAAATTGACACTACATCAAACCACCTTCAAAGTATCTATGTTTAATCCCACAGAAAAGGTTACTCTTGGCTTTAACCAAAGAAGTTTCTTTGTAATGAAATGAGGTGAATTCAGAGACCCATGGCTACCCAAGATGCTAATCCAGATATTTATACTAACTACTCAGGGAATGTTGAGGAAGAGGAGAAGGTAATACTGTAAGAGTCAGAAAATAGGGATAAGGGCTACAAAATACATTCTAATAATGACATGGTCATGACAAGCACAAGCTCAAGACAATTAAGCCTACTGTCACTGAGCCTGACCACCAGTCTCCTGGGGGTGGTGAAGGGTCCTAAGGACCTGACCACACGCTGCTGAACTGACTATGGGAAAGAGGGAGAGACAGTATCCAATTGGGCGCCCACTGGTGAGTCATTCACATATATAACAAGTTTAGAGCCAACCTACATGAGACCGGAAAGAAAACAAAACAAAACAGACACACTCCAAGAGTGAACAACAACAAAAAAGACTTAGTTCATAAAAACTGTTAATACAATCTGTGAACCAAACCAGGTAGAAAGCAGCCCACGATTGGCCACAGAGAATATACTAGAACTAAATCCACTCACGCTTCACTGACCCAACACTTCACTGGTGTCACCTAGGAGAGAAGCACTGGAAAGGAACCAAGTGCTGTGTTGCACAGAGGAGGGGGCCCTCCTGAAAGGTAGTTAGACAGAGAGATGACTGCCAAGGTGTCGGTAATAGGCGGTGATACTTACTGGTCAATATGTTGAAAGGTGATCTGGAGTTGCTCTTCACTGACTGGCAGGGAAGCAGTTTTCTGTTTCCGAAGAGTGTCACTCAGACAAAGACAGCCAGTTTCCTCTTGGAATCACAGGCAGCCTTGCACATCTGTGCACTAAAACTGGAGAATGAACTTCAATAAATCTGAAATTCTACTTTTGACAGATGATATTTTTAAAAAATTAATATAGTGTGTAATCAATAATTATTTTTGTTGTGATTTACCAAGTAGTCCGTTAAACTATATTACGTAGCATTTGCTACAGCTTTAGAAAGACACCTGATTAAAATTCAAACAGTGAGCCCTGCCATCTCGAACGTCTTTTTACCTTTATGAACACTGACAGATATGAAAATTCTAGGATGGGTTAAATATTTCACTAACTGGACTTAGTGGATGATTCTGAAGAGGATATAAAGTTGGTACAGGGATGCGTTGGGAGGGATATATGGGAGTTAGATGAGGTAACTGGGGTATGATTATATTTCATTGTATATGTGTATGAAATTCTCAAGAACAAAGAAAAAGTTAAGAATTGAAAGAAAAGCTAGAAAAAAAGAAATTAAAAAAAAACTCTAGAGAATGAATAATATTACTTTAGCTATACATGTTTAGTTTGTAACAGGTATTCAATAACACATGAATTATTGCAAAAATAGATCAATATTATGTGTATGGTGATACATTTTTCTTAAAATCTCTTTGGATTTCTAAGAGCCTGAACTTTGCCGAACCCTGAGGACAAGTTATTAATATGCCTCGAGATCATTTAAGACTGTGTACTTAGCCTGCTGTCCTACTGTGTACTCAGCCTGTTTATCTTTAAACTGCCTTTAAGAGAACAATGTAACCAACATCGCTACAACTTTAATTTCCCATGTAATCAGCTTTACAACACAAACAATGTTTAGTCTTACATCATGTACTCCTCCTTGCCCTTGATTCAGGCCCAGAATGAGACCAAGAATGAGAATTCTCTGTCTTTCTCTGTCTCTCTGTTTCTCTCTCTCTGTCTCTGTCTCTCTCTCTCTCTTCCTCTCTTTCACTCTCTCCCTTCCTCCCTCCCCCCTCTCTCTCTTCCTGTCTCCCTCCTCTCTCTGCATATGCACATGTGTATGTGTCTGTGTGTCTGTGTGTGTGCATGTATGTTTGTGTGTGTGTGTATGTCTGTGTGTGCTTTGGTAACTAACCATTTGTTAAAAACATCCAACAGGTTGAAAGCAACCTTAAACAAAGCAAATATCCCATAAGTGTTGAAAGTACCACGTGGATGAAAGTTGATAGCATCCACAGCTTGAGTGCTTTTCTGGGCCAGCAAAGTGAATTCTTTCCTTTTATAACTCCATTAAAGATTTCTGTGAGAGTCCTTTATGCCTTTCCTATACCGTGGTTTCTGGTTTGTTCAATACATGCAGAGCAAAGCCCTTTGTTACAGAGACACGGGCACCAAAGACACACAGCACAGCACATAGATGGGTCAGACAGGCAACAGGAATGATAGACAGAAAGACTACAAACATGCTAGCAACCACAAACTTCAGACAGATGGAAGACACAGGGATTGAAGTGGGGAATTTAATTTGGGCTCAGTCTTTGACAAACAATGCCAAGAGGAAGTGTCTGTCTTTATTTCAGCATTTCACAATACTGAAACTTAGCCATCGATATTAATTAGTTTAGCATTTGTGGTGGGGCTAATAGCATCTATACCTTGATGCCAGCTCTTTAACCTATAAGGAGAGAACGTGAATGTGGCATATATACTACGGTGATTTTCTGAGACTCTACAGTATTTCCCCAATGAAAATTACATTGCTAGGCAACTCTGTGAACTTATATATTTCTTTTAAAATCCTTCCAACATGAGAACAGTGCTGGATTTTTTTTTTCAGTTGTAATTACTGGAGCCTCTTGAGAAAGAAACCACAACAGAGCCACTGAGCATTGCTTTGTAGTTTGCATTGAATTTAATAGGAGATGAGTATTCTACTTGACCCCCATATACAGAGGTGATTGCCAGAAATGACAGTTCCCAAATGTAAGCAGGGGGTGATTTATGACACACCTGAGAGGCCCCATCAGCTTCTGTTCTTTATGTTGTTGGACCTGTGCGAAGTACTTGTCTTACAGTGGCGGGGCTCTTTAAGGCTCATCACAGAACACCATTTCTATTATTGAGATCACAACCTCTGTTTCCTTCAAGTTCAAGTGTCAAAAGACAACTTGTTGACAAATTCCTTTCTCTGGGCTATTGCTACCACACAGGAAAACTGACATGATTCTTCAAGATGAATAGGAAGAGGCTTCCTTGTGTTCAGCCTGTGTGTGCCACATTGTCTAAAACTGCTTGAAGTTTATTTCTTTCTCTGATTTTTGTTAAGGGAGAAATACTACAATGTGTCTGCTTGACACCAAGGTATATGCTATAGTGGTTCCAAAATTGTTACATGTTTTAGTAACTAAAGGAAAAAAATTAATAACTGAATGGTTTTGTAGACCAGATGAACAGTGTTCTAATACTCTTTTCCCCATGCTTCTGTAGTTGCTTTCAATCTGTATGATGTAATGGGAATTGCCTTAGAGATAAAACTAAGCACACTCAGAGGGAGACAAAAGTCTTGGAAAACTAGGTCCCGCCCAGCCTACTTTGTCTCTGCCTCAGTAGAAGTTGTCAGGCTACAAAGAACAGAGTTTATGCTTAGATGTGGTGAATACTAAGTTGGAAGAATTTTATTTCAGTCTTAAAATGGCTCTCAATGGCCCTATAAGTGAACCTTAAAGTGGAAATTCTCAAATGATTTCAGGTTTGAACTACAAAAAAATATAAAGACAAAATATATAAAAATATACAGAAATATATAAACATATATAAAATATATAACATATAAATATATGAAAAACACAGAAAATATAAATATATTTTTATTTATATAAATATAAGAAACATAAACATATAACTATAATATAGTAACTATAATGAACATATAATAAACATAAGTATTATAAAATAGAATAAATATAAATATATAAAATATATATAGGTATATTAAAGAATACAGAAAATATAAACAGTCTGGAAAACCAGTCACAAAATAAAGGATGGGACATTAATTTTTAAGTATAGGAACAACTGTAACCTGCCCCCTCGTGTTCAGACATTGTAACTGCATCTCATGACCATTCAACAGAAACTGTTTAACACAGCTCTGCTTAGAATTTATAAACACTTGAATTGAAAAGAAATTATCTATCTTTTACCATATTCATGACTGTTTATAAATTCAAGTAAAGCTTTCTTTAGCAGTTTGTAAGTTACCTATCTGTCCTAAATATTTTGCCTTCCTCCAGTGTGCCCATGCTCTTTTAGCACTGAGCTAGTTTGGCTAGTATATATTAGGTAATACCGGACATTAGGAAAGACATTATATGAAGGCTGTTTACCCCTTACTTTTGGAAATACCTTTCTTCTGAATAACCTTTAAAAATGTTCTTTTCCCTAACACACAGTCTACCTTAAATGAAATGGTTTATTCTCTCTGAGACATTATTACCAAGTTCGCCTTATTTAAAGGGTTTCAGGTGGGATTTGAGGAGTGGTAACATTCCAGGAGTGGTATAGGAACCCAAAAAGATGCGAGAGGACCAGCACAATGGTTCAGCAGATAGAATGCTTGCTGCCCAGGCTAATGACCTGATTTCAGTACTGGAGATACATATGGTGGAAGGAGAGAAATGATCCATCCCCACAATCCTTTCCCCAGAAAGGATATGGTCCAGCACAACCCCACCCCCAAACTACACACACACACACACACACACACACACACACACAGAGAGAGAGAGAGAGAGAGAGAGAGAGAGAGAGAGAGAGAGAGAGATAAAAGGTGAATGGTAGAAAATGAGAGCTATTTGTTAGTCAGTTGCTATTGTTTGCCCAAATATAGTAGTCATGAACACAACAGTTTTCCTCTAAAGAGTGATCTTTATGTTCATTTTCTACTTAGAATTTGGAGTCTTGTTAAATAGCCACAACCACAAACTTCTAATTGCTAGATACACGGGAAGAAATAGCAAATAGAAACCACAGTTGATATGAGAACTATGCTTCGCCGTGTATGTGCTACCCACATTCTGGATTCTGCAGCTCTCGCGGGCTTCCGTCAACTTGCATTCGTCTTTGTGACTCCCCTGCCACCCCTCTCAGCACACGGTGTAAACCCAGCCTCACAGGTGATGCTTGCTGTCTACAACAAGAAGAGTTTGAGAGACTTGAAATCAAGACTGAAATCTTACCACTAGCTCACTGGGAAATCTTGTTTAAACTTTCAGATTCAGAGCCATTATCCCTGCCCAGAAGATAATTCTACTTTTGAGATTTCTGTAAGGTCATCAGGGTTGCCGCAACCCAGGAAGTGAGTACGCGATGATTTTAGGTGTTTGGATGTGTGGAACACTTGCTTTCCTTAGGAGAGGACCTAAGAGCCTGGCTTCTGAGAGTCTGTGAAACTGTATCTTCCTCCACAGTGCTTTTCTGTTGTAGGACCAAGATTTCGTGAAGTCATTGGCAAAATATTGATACCTTCCACTCACAATAGGAACAGAAAGCCACAAAGTTCTCATATCAAATAAGAACTGACTCAATTATACAAAAGTAACCAAAGTCTAAGAACGACTAAACATTCTACAGCCCTGGCCTTGGCACTTTGAAGTTTATGAGTGTTGCTAGAATGAATAGATCTTTGCTTGATTTAACAGATGCTGGGTTCTTCACTCCAGGCAATGATAAATTTGGCTATTAACCCCCAGTAAGTAAGCAGATTTACATGGCAAACTACACAGCTCTCTATATGGGAACAATGTGCCACAAAAGAGAGAGCAATTTAGCAAAAATATTTATTCTATTTTATCTGCTGTTCTCGGTCTGATTCAGCTGTCCTCCTTTGGAAGCACAGTGGTCTACAAAGGAGGGTATATGTCTGAAACTGTTTGCAAGTTTTCTGTGACCAAAGCCAATGAGCACTTCATCCAGAACAGTCAAATTTAATGCTTGATAGTCTCTTAGAAGGAGCAATTATCTCTTAGGTCAGGTTATCTAAAATTGCACAAGCTGCAATATTGTCTTCTAAAATAGCTATTCCTTTCAGTGCTAGTGTAAACAAAAACTGACACCCATTCTCTAAGTGCCTTGCAATGTGTCCTAGTTAGGGTTTTTATTACTGCAAAGAGACAACATGACCACAGCAACTCTTATAAAAGAAAAGCTTTAATTGGGGCTAGTTTACAGTTTCAGAGGTTAGCCCATTATTATCGTTGTAACAAGCATGACAGCATGCAGGCAGACATGATGCTGGAGAAGGAATGGAGAGTGATACATCTTTATCTACAGGCAACAGGAACTGAACTGTGTATCACACATATATGGCTTGAGCATATATGAGATCTCAAAGCCCACCCTCACAGTGACAAACTTTTTCCAATAAGGCCACACCTACTCCAAAAAGGCCACATCTCCTAATATTGCCTCTCCCTATGGGCCACACCTACTCCAACAAGGCCTCATACCTGTTCAAAATACCACACAAGGGCACTCTTTACATTTAGAAAAGGATAAATTCATGCATAAGCACCCGTATCATTTGTTCCTGCACAGATGCCTGGATGGAATTAACGATGAAAGATATTCATAGCACTCAGAGCTTCTGTGTAAGTTCCCGAGAGAGACGGTTTGTAGATGTGTACCTTCCTCTGTCATCCTTTGCCAATTAGAGGCTACAGAATAAGAAATGTTTAGAGAGGCAGGGATGCAAGCTAGAAGGAGATTTTTGTTTGTGGAGGAAGAGTGTTTAACGAAGCATATAGAACTAACATAAATTTGGACAAAAACCTATGGCAGCGACCTGGATTGTATATAATGACAATGAAAATGGGATTTTAAAAATTAAAGTTGATGATTTTAAGGTTTATTCAGATTCTAGGTGCTTGAGTCTTGATTGGCTAAATTATAACTCCAAAATCAAAATGAATATGTTTACTTGTTTTTAATTTTAGTAATAAAGATGAGTTTACTAAAGAAAATAATTCTGTTTTTAAATTAAGACTATGTTCTTCTCTCATGCAGTACATTATCACTGCCTCTCCTCTTCCCCAGCTCCACCCCCCTTCATGTATCTTCAGTAAAGAGCAGGCCTCCCAGAGACAACAGTCAAACATGACAAACAAGACACAACAAAATAAAGCAAGAAGCCTCCTATCTAGTCTGGAAAGGGGCAACCCTATATTAGGAAAAGAGTCCTAAAAGCAGGCAGACTCAGAGACATACCTACTCCCAGAAGAATGCAAACAATCCCATATTTATCACCATGCACAACACTCAAGTCCAAGAGAATCAAAGACCTCAATATAAAACCTGATATATAACATACTGAGCCTGATAGAAGAGAAAGTATGGAATAACCCTGAACACATCGGCACAGGAGAGAACTTTCTGAACAAAACACTTATCACCAGGCACTAAGATCAACCATCAATAAATGGGATCTCATGACAGTTTCTGTAAGACAAAAGGCACAAAGCAGCAGCCTACAGAACGGGATAAGATTATTATGAACTCCACATCCAATAGAGGCCAAAATACAGAAAGAACTCAAGAAACTTGATTTCAAAATGAAATAATTCTGTTTTAAAAATGGGGTACAGATAAACAGAATTCTCAGTAGAAGAAGTGCAAATGGCTGAGAAACACTTAAAGAAATGTTCAACATCCTTAGCCATCAGGGAAATGCAGATCAAAAATTACTTTGAAGTTCCATCTTATACCTGTTAGAATAGCCAAGATCAATAAAAGCAATGACAGCTCGTGCTGGTGAGGATGTGCAGTGAGGAGAGCACGCCTCCACTGCCGGTGGGAGTGCAACCTTGAACAGCCACTATGGAAGTCAATATAGCAGTGCCTCAGAAAAGTGCCAATCAATCTTCTTTAAGACCCAGCTATATCACTCTTGGGCATATACACAAGGGACGCTCCATCCTACTGCAAGGACACTTGCTCAACTATGTTCACAGCAGCATTATTCATTATTCAGAACAGCCAGAAACTGGTAACCATTTAGAAGCCCCTCAACTGATAAATACGTAAAGAAAATGTGGTACATTTACACAATGGATTATTACCCAGTTGTTAAAAAGATAGCATCATGAAATCTGTGGACCAGTGTATAGAACTAGAAAAACTTATCTTGAGTGAGGTAACCTAGACCCAGAAAAACAAATATTGGGTATATAAGAAAATAAGTGAAGTTTCTTAAAAGTGAAGCTCCAAAGGTTTTTCAAGCTGTGAATGCAAACATCCGCTGGAAACTCTAGGGACTATTGACTAATTGTTATTTTTAAGGTTCTGGGTTTTACATGATCATGGAGGCATCATATTTGTTATAATGTTGGAGCACTTTTCCCTATTGATTTATAATTCACCTACCACTTAGCTATATAAATACTATTGACAGGCAGTTCTCATAATGAAATATTCTGTAAGAAAAATCGGCCATAGGTTAAGAAACTAAAGGTATGGAATTACTAAAAGCTATCAGCCACTTGTCTTACCTAATAGGAGTTCTACTCTTCCAATATAAGGTAAACATTTAGAAAGAGTTCTCAGCAGTGACAGTAAGCGCAGGGCCGCCGTGTGAAAGGCATCTTGGACACAGCTTGTTGACTTCACACATTGTACAGAGGGAAAGTGTGAGCTAATCAACCGCAGAGACTAAGTGTGACACGTGGTGCGTGAGTGAGTTGTGATGTCTGCACTGTGTTGTTCTCTAAGACTAAGTGTGACACGTGGTACGTGAGAGAGTTGTGATGTCTGCACTGTGTTGTTCTCAAGCCAAAGATAAAGTTACCACTAATGACATTAGACCGTGCGCTGATGTTTCTAAAATGAAGGAAGAGGTATGTTTCTGTCAAGAGTTACAAAGACTATCTAACTATTCTTTAGGGAAAACAAATGTGCTCAGCCACTACAATCAAGTGTCTATGGAAGCACCATATCTTAGTAAAAACAACACAAAAATCACTGGTGATTTAGGAGACCCAATAAATACTCAGAAGCAGGGTTTTCAGAAATCACTCTTTATTAAAACTACAATCACTAGAGTCAAAGCAAATATACATAGAGAAAAACAATGCTGTGTGCAAGTTATGAGTGGAAAAATAGGTAAGAACTTAGCAAAGTTTAGGAAATGACATCAGAGGCATGGCCTTCGGGGGAAACAACTGTAGAACGAGACTGATCCTTCAAGTCAGAGAACCAGAACAACACAACAGCCAAACCAGCGGAGACAACACGAGCTGAACCATCCTGCTGTCAACCTTTTTGCAGATTGATTTGCTTTTTCATCTAAGTGTTTTGAAATAAAAAATAGGAGTGTTGTTGTTTTTCTACATATTGAATCTTTCATACATCCAAAATACAGGAGAAAATTTAACATAAATAGCAATTTTGTTGCACCTGGTACAACATCAATGCATTGGATTATTTACGTGGATTGATTAATTAGTTTCATTCAGCTGGGTGATGATGGTGCATGCCTTTAATCCCAAAACTCAAAGGGCAGAGGCAAGAGGATCTTTGTGAGTTTGAGGCCAACCTGGGCTACAGAGATAGTTCCAGGACTGGCTCCGAAGTTACTGAGAAACCGTGTCTCGAAAACCAAACAAATGAACAAACAAAACAGCAAAATTAGTTCCAAAGTAGCTTCACATACTTTTATTGGCTATTAATTATAACTTTGGGTTTTTGGTTTTAATATTATTACTTGGTGTTTTATAGGTATTTTCACCTGTATCAACAATGATAACAAAAGCAAAAACAATAAAGAAAAAAAAGTAAGGAACTACTCTTATCACAGAACAAAAACAACCACTGTAAAAATTCACTGTAGGTTAAAGGGTGGCAAAATGCTAACTTTTAGACCCAACACAACCATTGTAATCATTACTCACAGTTGTGGCTGTCTATACTGGCCTTGCTAATAAACACTAGTGGAAAGGAGAGATACTCGCGGGACCCTAAATTTCACCACTGAACTATAGGCTGCTAACAGATTCTGGACTAATAGTATACCCATCACTGACTGACCCACCATGGTGGGGGAAACTCAAAGGGCAGTTATAAACCAAAATTCACACAGGCATCCCTGGTTAAACACAGTGAATCACAAAACAAAGGCCATTGGCATGGATGTGTGAGAGGGATGTTGGGGAGGAAGGGATATGGACAAGGGTAATAGGAGATATGAGTGGACGGTAAGGATAGTCAGTCTGAATTATGAACACAAACAAAATTACCTAAGAGTCGATTCAAATTTTAAATAGCCAAACAAAACAGTCTGAGAAAATCTGTACCATGCTTTAACATTATCGCAGCTGAGAATATTCCAAACCCTGGCAGAATTGGGAGGATATTCATTCAATAAATGCAGTTTAAAAGTATTTTGTTTGGATATTGAAATGATTCCTGAGATTATATACCTCCCGGGACAGGACTGTGAGCAAATATGGGTTTTTACCCTGCTTTCTTTAAGTCTCATCCCAATAAGGAAAACAAGAACGGTGACTTCCCCACGAAGGTCACAGCACTTGCTTCCTTCTACAGAGGCATGAGTTCTGCTGGGTAGTAAAAGCTGTGTTGCCTGTTACACTCTCTGCACAGAGAATTTACAAACCCTCAGAAGTGGGGCTGGTAAAGCCTGAAGCCTTTACATCTCAAAAGCACTGGAACCCCTGAACCCTTTAATATTCTCTGGTCTCAAAAAGGGCGGTCTCTTGTATATTAACATGTTTTAATTTAGTATACCTTTAATCACCTTTGTGCCTATTAGAGGTAATTTTTCCATCCTCAAAGCCTTGGCTTTTATCTGATCCTGATTGAAATTCTCATAAATGTACTCCAGGACGTGAAGTAATACTCCAACTGCATTTCAAAAGATTGTTTTGGTTCACTAATTACACATGGAAGCTTCTGACATTCCCCATAAGAAGATATTTTATGTAAACACTGTGGTCTGTTCACCATTATCCAAAACCAACATCCATTAAATGGTTAACCACTTGAACTAAGTGGCTGGGATAGACAAATCCCTCAACTTGGCAAAAATAATAGTAAGAATCATCTGTGTTTATTAAAAGTTATTACATACCAGGGACTTTAGATGTATTCATTTACTGAACTCAACCACTCTGTGTCGAACTTGAACAATACTGTGTTCCAGTATTACATTCATTTTTCCAGATGTTGCAGACTGCTAAAATCAAAGGCTTCTTCAAGGTCATACATCTATGACGTGGACAAGTTGCACTGAGCAAAGGGAAGCTGACCCAAGGTCCTGTGTTTTCTCCACTTACTGCACTGTTGATTTGGAGAGCTCCCCCGAAAAGGAGGGGCAGTCAGACACCCTGGGACTATCTTTGCTTTCATACATTAGATCACCTATAAGCTGGTGGCACAAGTGCTGTACATGTGGTTTGCTCTTTGGGGACTTCATGGTTCCTTTGGATTTCTGCCTCACACTGCTAGTCACATGTATCTTCTACAGGTCACTACTTCATGACACCTCCTGGGAGCTGGTGTTCTTACTGAGTGTTGCAGAGTGACCAGGCTCCTTCAATACTACTTTCTGAGTCCAAATAATCCCTTCACTTTATCCCCCTCTCTCATTTCCTTACCATACTTTTTGGTGTCTGATATTCTAGAGTAGAGAGCAATAATGTATAGAAATCTGATACTTATTCCTTGAGAAATGGATTTAGTTTCCAACCACAGACATAAGCCTTACTTACCCTAAGTACTGGAGGAAGATTTTGTTCAAGGGATTTTCATCATTTTCGTAAACTGGTGGAACTGTTTAGGGGTAAAAATGGACAAATAACCTTCAATAGTTAGCACATCACTTAGCTAAGGTGGCCAAGTATATATTTATATTATTTGTATTCTGTACTGAATTTGGTATATAAGAATGATGTGGGAGTCCCCTCTGTGTGCTCTCATTGCCATTGATGAATAAAGAAACTGCCTTAGCCTGTTGATAGGGCAGAACTTAGGTAAGCAGGGAGGACAAAACTGAATGCTGGGAGGAGGAAGGGAGGAGCCAAAGAGATGCCATAGATCAACCAGAGACAGACACTGGGAATTTTACCTGGTAAGCCACTGCCACGTGGCGATACACAGATTAATAGAAATGGGTTAAATAAAGGTGTAAGAGTTAGCCAATAAGAAACTAGAGCTAATGGGCCAAGCAGCAATTTAATTAATACAGTTTCTGTGTAGTTATTTCGGGGCTAAGTTAGCCGGGAGACCCGGACAAACAAGTGGGCCTGCCACCAACATAAGAAAAGATAGATTCAGTCTTACTCGGCTCTGGGTAACAGATCTTATTTCTCCCTGTATCTTTAGATGCACCTGTACCTCTGCCCTGTTTGTATTTAGGAGGGCAGAATATCATACTTCCCACTGCAGAACTCCAGGAGAATGAAATAGTTTCTTACATGTCTCTCACTGGTAATATCTTCAATGTGTGAATTAGATTGTTATGGTAAAGTATCCCACCTGATGTTGGGTAACGGAGAATGATAGGGTTGTTCACAGAGAGGTCTCCACAAGTAAAGAACATGGGTCCTAGGGTCTGTTACTACCGTTAACACAACCTATTCCAATGGTAGTGAGAAGCAATGATGGCAGTAATGACAAAAATGATATTCCACTCATATTCCTGCTGTTTCATTGATTTACACGTCATTACAGGTGTCTCGACAGCTCTGACTGCCATGAAATGTGTCAGCCCAAGCTCTTAGCATGTCCTTATTCTCAGTAAGTCTCTTCTGTGTCAATGATTTGTACCCTTTCATCAGAAACGTTAACTGATATATCCTATTCTTCCTTACATTCATTACTTCTAAAATGAATGTAAATTAAGGAGGCAGCTCAGGTGGCTTGATGATCTTTCCATTAACCACTTCCTCAAGTTTTGAATATTTTTGTCTTAAGATCATTGAAGTGACTCAGTGGGCAAATGTACTTACTGCAAAAATTGATGACATTAATTTGATCCTGAAACTTAACATGTTAGAAGAAGAACATGGGTTGTTCTCTGATCTCCAAGTGCACACTGCGACATGTATGTATATGCAAACAAACAAAATTAATTGATTAATCAATTTTTTAAAAGATTGGTGAATTAAGCCTTGAAGGAAAGAAAAGCGCAAGAGTCTTGGTGTCTAGTATATGGAAGCGGACCTCTTCATATTCTATGTATGACGTTTGGAATAAGGTTCTAACAGTTTATTATACTTGTATTATACTTTTACAATATGCCTAGCAAGCAATTTTCTATTTAATATGAGCTGTTTAAATCTTTTTTTGTAAAGTATTTCAGTAAACACTTCAACATGAAAATGCAGCATAAAGGAAATTCTTGAGATGATGGAAACATGAAGTTTAACAGCCAACCAGTATCACAGCCACGAGAAAAGAAAGGAAGTGAGACATTTAACTGTGTGAGTCTGAAATGAATTTCAATTTGGAATCATTAAAGCTGAGCAAATTTAGGCTTCAGTGAAGGAGCTCATAATTGAATGAGAAAGAAAGATTCAAAAATATCACATTATATAGTAAGATTGATTGTGGAAAAAAGAAAGTGTGTGAATGGAGTCGATGATATACCGTGTATTTATATTTGTATTTCATAGATCATGGTATTACAGGGGCTCTTAGGTTCCTTTATTCTTAATCAGATTTTAATGTTACTACTTGCAATGTGCAGAAGACAAAAACTGGGATGAAAATAGATAATCAGAGTCATAGGGTATTAACCCTATGGACAGCATCCAGTTCATACTAGAATCTAAGCAGTCTGGCTTAAACTTTTGGCCTCTAGTCAACAGGAACAGCATTTTATGATGGGATATGAGCTAAAGTTGAGATGGTAGAAGAGGAGAGGGGAAGAAGGGAAGGGAGAGGAGAAAAATGTATAGTGCAATAAAAACAATTAGAAAAAGGAATTTAAAAGAAAAAACCTCAGTTGAGAAGAACATGATGAAATGAGATGCTGGAATGGAAACAGGGAGAATGGGTAATGATGGAAATGGCCTCTTTTAAAAAAACATTAAACATAAGATTAAAGATAATTTAGTAACCAGTGAATAAGATAAGACAAATAAATGGCTAATTATTGTTACGGCTTGACTGTTTAGTATTGGAGCAATGGGTGAATAGCAAGCAGTCTGGGAAGATAAACATTTGGGTTTATTTGTCAGATGACTGGATATAAGAAGACAAGTGAGAAGCTCCACGGTTAGCATCAAGAACTATTGAATGCCTGGTTACACTTGAATTTTACATACCTTATGGGGCGATATTATCCAGGCCATATATTTCTGATTGTATTAGCAGCCAGGCTCTCAAGCCACAATAGCAACTGAGGTGCTAGAAGCCCTTTCAGACTGGCTGTCTCTGAACTCAGGATATGCTGATGCTGTTCTGCTACTTCTTTGTAATTATGAAAACCACCAAGGAAGAGGTGTTAATTCCAAGCTAGTGACAGAGCTGTGGATGTGACTTTAGTCCTGCTACCCTGGAAACAGAATGCTAATGAACTTCCCCTTCAGTTTACCTTGAGAGAGAAAAGCTGTTTTGAGAATAAATGCAGGTGATCCTCAGGGTTTGAATGAACCCTGAGACTCCCTTCTGATACTACTGTGTGAACTGTGTTTCAATTACTCCCGCATCTCCATGCCAGTCCAGAGAGATAGTTTATGTTGGGGATGGACCTCAACAATACTTTATCATACTTTGTGTGCTGTTTTTGGACATTCTTCTGCTCTAGCAATTTTTGTTATTTATCTGAAACCTAATATTGGAAGGGCACCCTTTATTGTTTTGTGGCATCCATACAGACTGCCAAAGCAAACTTAAATTTTATCAACTTGAAGAGGAGAGATAATCAATTGCTCTGTGCCAGGCTTCCCAAAATAAAAGAATTTTCAATGAAAAACACTAGATAGGGGGCAAAGTGGCAGAATTCAAAACCTTAACTCTTTTGTTTACCTTTTTTTTGCTCCACTCTGTTGTACAGTGTGACCTGGGGAGTGTATGTGCTGATGATGTGTGACTTCTGGGATGAGTGCCCTTGTGCAAATATCCTTGTCATTCATGCCCCTACTGTCCCATAAGAACACAGATGTTCTAGACTAACTGAAGAGAAAGAGAAACAGCACAGAACCCCCAACCTTCCACTCACCCCAGCACATGGTCAACAACCCTCAATGTGGTTAGACCCAGGAAGATTCTCTTGCTTTCCCCAAGTAATAACTATATAAATAAGCAAGGACTTTACTATCATATAGTCAATAGATGGTATGGAGGTTTGCTGAACTGTGTTTCTTAGCAACACATGGTTAGTAGGAAACAGACATGAAACCAAATGCAACCCATATAAATAAGAGGAGTGATAATTTACACATACTGATTTTATGTGATATGACAAGTAATGGAGTAAGGGCTGTGTTATTCTGTTAAGCACCATAAGGTCCCTGTGAATGTCTTACTGTTGCCGCAATCTTACTGCTGAGAGAGCTGAAGCACAAGAAAGTTGAATAACGTAGCCACTGTCACAGTGGGAAGTGGCAAGCTTGCCATCTAACTTACATAAGTGTTCTTTCAGACAATTCCTGCCTACAGCTGATGATACTGTGTGTCAATACAAGTACAAAGACATGTCTGGACTTGACAGTTGAAGGTTTTAGAGCCTTTGCTATGTCATTTACAACTGAGAGGCAGTGTGAGGGAGGATGGAAGACCAAATTGAAAGGCAAGTATAGGGGTTGTGAAGTAAGGTGGACAGGTGCCTTTATTCCCTTAGGTTCTAGGGTGAAAACAGAGAGAGGGAAGAGGGGGGAGAGAAGGAAGGGGAATTCTTTAGGGAAAGACTGCTGTGCATCTGAGGTCCAAGCTTGTTACCTCTATGTTTGTTTTTGACAGAGATTTTGTGTCCGAAGACAATGCTGTTTTTTCTCACGATTCCTGAATTAAAGATCCAGTTTTGCTGTAAAATGATTTGAAGTTGATGATTTTTAAAATATTATCAGCTTTATTTTTGCAGCATTGAAATATTGCATGAGGTTTTAAAAGCAGGATGTACAGCTTCCTAGAAGACAGATTGTGGTACCAAGCAGATCAGTTCCAGGTCCCTCCATATGATGAGGGAATACAAAGATGGTGAGAGGAATTGGTAGATTACACAGCACCCAAATGATCAAGATGAAGGGATGATGATAAAGGGAAAATGGGTGTCTACCCTTAAAAGAATATCCTAAAAGAAAAATATGTTAGACACAGTTGCACTGAGTTCTCATTTGAATGCCCCACAAAGGTTCCTAGCTTGGAGACTTGATCCCTGTTCTCAAGGGAGGCATCACTGTGATTATTACATCTTAGGTCATTCTTTTTAAGACACTGGTTACTTTAAGAAGCAAGATCTCACAGTATGACATAATCAGTCCATGCCTCACTCCTACCTTTCCACTATAACAGCCCTTGGAACCAACGTACCTTCAAAATAATAAGTAAAACTATCTCCATGACATCATGCCTATTACACTTGATAATGATAGCATATGCACTAAGTAAGATCTCAGAAAATAGGGACTGCTTTATTAGTTATGGTGAAGTTGGCTCATAGTACCCAGCACATCTTAAATTCTTAATGAATATCTGCAGTTATTTATTTATTGTAGTACTGGATATTGATGCTAGGGCCTTGCACATTTTATGTAAACGTTGTGCCAGCTTGTCTCTATTCTCATCCCCAAGCATAACATGTATTTTAAACATGATAATAAAGATTTTGATTTCAATACTGAAATGATTCCATTATGCTAAAAGTAAAATTCTAGATGAGGAAATTGATTGATATGTAGATAAGCAACCAATCAGTATGTGCTATAAAAAATTTATTCAGGGCAAGTTTTGTAGATATTGTTGGCATAGCAGGCATTTTTATAAGCCTTTTAGATGATAAGGTGAACAAAAATGTCTCTAAGCAAACACAGTGAAACTCTCTGGAAAATATCTGAGTAAAGCAATTTATAACCTCCAGTGGTGATAAGGGCCCTGAAGAAATTGTTAGCTGAGAGATGAGAGACCAATGTTGTCTTAGAGTGTTCCACCTTTGTGAAGAAGTAATATTTGTACTTGATGCTGCCTTTTTGTTGTGGTCCAGGAACGTAACACAGTGGTTAGTGTTTTAACTTTGCCTTCTAAGATGAGAAATCAAAAGTGGAGTGTGTAATCTGATGAGAAAGCTAATGTAAAAACAAAGGTCATGGCTCATTTAGGCAAGTGTATGTATTGCTGTTTTGATTTTTCATGGAATATCATATCTGATACATGAACTCTGTAATAATACTATGGGACTTGTGTAAACAAAGACTGCACTTTCATTTCCCTGCCACCCAGACCCAAATAATCACACAGAAACCATATTAATTACAATACTGTTTGGCAAGTGGCTCAGGCCTAGTTCTAGCTAGCTCTTCTATCTTAAAGTAGCTCATTCTATCAATCTACATAGCTCCACGAAACTGGCTTTCTGGTAATATTCTGTCATCTTTCTCAACTCCGCCTACTCTCTTTCTTTACCTCTGTTTGGATTTTCTACTTGTCTTTACCCTGCTAAGCCATTGGTGGTAACAGCTTTAATCATCAACCAATAAGCACATATACAGAAGTATATCCCACATCATCTCCTTTTTCTATCTAAATAAAAAGGAAGATGTTTAACTTTAACATAGTAAAATTAAATATAAAAAACAGTTATCAAGCAAGAATTACAGTTAAAATATTTAGTCTATTTGTATTAAGCAAAAAATAAATAAATTCTATCTTTGTGAATCTAAAATTTTGTATCTAATTTATCTTTTACTATGACTAAGAAAAACTCTAACTATTACTACCTGTCTTCAACTTCATCATAGACACCAGAAGGATATATTATTGACTAAGTAAACAGGAAGTGCATTATTAGCTGACTCAGCCTCTCTCCACTTTTAAAATGGTGGAGGCTCTGGGGCCGGCAGGTGGGAACCACACTCAGCACTTTAACTCTGAGAATGAGTGTGCAGCACATAAACCCCTTTTATCTGAGTAATAGCTAAATCTGCCATATAGAACACTGCACAGCCTGGAAACATCTCTGTGTATGACAGCAGGAATCACCAGGCTCTCCAACTTGTGCTCACCTATTAGACCTGATCCTTCTGCCTGCCCGGGCGGGGAACACTGAGCCATGGGCATGGTCTCAGCTACTTTCCTCCTGACCCCAAGTGGGCATACAAACACCCAGGCCCACAAATGCCATTCAAATGCTCCATAGACATACTTTGCACTGGCAGCACATCCCAGAAAGCTGGCATTTGAAAACTGCCATTTTTTTTTCTGCTGTGGGTAAGTCAGGAAAACCTCTCCTAAAGGAGTTATGGTATGCCACCAGCAAACAGCAAGAAGCTTTGCCAAACTCTGTATTTTTTATTTTGTCTAGAATTCCTTTTAAAGCCCTTCCAGGTCCTATGTGGATTCAGTTGGCCCCATGTTAGGCACTGATCTATTGGGGGTTCTTCCCTGCTGCCTGGCTAGTTTACACCTGAAATAATCACATAGAAACTGTATTAATTAAAACTGTGCTCAACCCATTAGCTCTAACTTCTTATTGGCTAACTCTTACATATTAATTTAACCGATCTCCATTAATCTGTGTATCAACACAATGTTGTGGCCTACCAGCAAAGTTTCAGCATGTCTATCTCTGGCAGCAGATCCATGGCATCCCCTGGCTCCATCCTTCTTTCTCCAAGCATTCAGCTTCACCTTCCCCACTTACCTAACTTCTGCCCTACCAACAGGCCAAGAAGTTTCTTTGTTCATTAATGGTAATTACAGCACACAGAGGGTACTCCCACATCGGAATCTGTCTTTACTGTGTATCTGTAATCTTTTTCTGACCAGAAACATTTTTTAAAATGCTAAGCAGGTCAGGTGTGGCTAGGATAACACTGCTGCTTTGCTTGTTGGCTCCACCCTGCCCAACATGGCAGAGGTATCTTCATTATCTCCATGAGCCATGCTCACTCCCCCATCTCCAAAAATGTAGTGTGTCTATGTCACCATTAAGCAGCTGGTAATACGCTGCTCACAAATCCAATTTAAGTGCTCCATAGCAGGACCTCTCAAAAGAGCCAGAGCTTTTCATGTTGCCAGCAGGAACTAGGAAGCTGTCTCTTTAAAAAGCCATGCCTCTGCTTGCTGTCAGCAAACAAAGCCTATCTGAAAAAAAATGCAACTGACAAGAAGCTGCAATTGACTCCTATTTTTGTGCATCTAGAAGCACTTTTTAAAGCTTTTTTAGGCTTTATGTGGATGTATGTTGTCAAGTACAGGCCCCATTTTATAAACAGTGAGACTGTGCTGTTGTTTCCTGGCTATCCAGACTTGAATAACCACACAGAAACTATATTAATTATAACACTATTTGGTCAATGGTTCAAGCCTATTCCTAGCTAACTGTTCTATTTTAAATTAACCCATTTCTATTAATCTATATATTGGTATGAAGGTGTGGCTTGCTAATAATGTCTGGTATTTGGCAGCCGATTCTCTCATCTCTGTTCAGATTTTTTACCTGGCTTTACTCTGCTAAGCCATTGAAGGAAACAGTATTATTCATCAACCAATAAAGGCAGCACATATACAGAAGGACATTCCATATCAGACTTGAGTTAAATTATTCACAGAACTTTTCCTATTTCAGTACATTGAAATCTGTAGTTTATAGCAGGAACACTTGTCACACCAACAAAATGGAGTCATATTATACAACGGACTTTCAACAAAGGGGCTAGGAAAAGTGACAGGCATAGAGCTCACAGGGCCAAACAGCGATAAATGAGAAGGTCCACATAGTTTGAATGAAAAATAATTTCTGTGATTTATTTCTTAAAAATAACTTGCAATGAAGGTAAGAAAAAAATCACTTTTCTTAGGTTTATACTATATTCCTATTTTTTCCTTTAATAATAGTATTAGATCTTAAGCAATGCAATCACAGTTCACTGGAAAGTTGGTTACCATTTGTACTATTAAATCCTTCAAAAATTAGAACCTATAAGGCCTATGAGATGGGTCAGTTGGTAAAGGTGCTTGATACTATACCTGATGACTTAGTTCATGTTTGGAGACCCAGACCCACCTGGTGGAAGGGGAAGGAGAGTCTCTAATTGACTTATGTACCTTGTTCTCTGACCTTCACAAATACACTGTGGCACCCTTCCATAATCATATTAAAAATAATGACTTGCAGTGCTTTTGTTTTCTCTCCCTCCTCTCAGCAGAAAATGAGATGTATTCAGTGTAGCTACACTTGGAAGAAGGAAAATGAGATCTAGTAATACCCTTAGTGCTTCTTTGGGGTCCTAACAAGAGGTTAAGTCTGAAGTAGATGGCAAGACTAAGGCATTACTAAGCAGTCAGGCATTTTCCTGCCCAACACTCAACACCGTTTCAGTTCTAGCTTCTCCTGAATGAAGGATCTATACCTTCCATCTGTAAATAGTCTTGTTTGCATTAGGAGAAACGTTTTAATCTGTGAATGGTGCACTTTATCAGCCATTCTCACACAGTGGGTTGCAACCTCTTTGAAGATCACATATGAGCTATTCTCATATCAATATATTTACATTACAATTCATAACAGTAGCAAAATTATTATAGTTATAAAGTAACAATGGAATAATTTTATGGTTGGGGATCACCAGATGCGAAACTATATTAGAGTCAGAGCATTAGCAAGGTTGAGAACTGATGCACTAAAGTTTGGTCCCCCACAACAGAACTATTTTAAAGAGCACAATTTGGAAATGGATTTGAGGTTTCTTGCTTCCAAATTTTTGACAATGAGATCAAGAATGTAAACGTAGCTTTGGAAATCTGTTCCTAAAAACTATGGCATTCAGAAGCATTAATTACATTGGGTAAAAGTCAACTTTAATAGCATTTGTACAATTCTGAACAGAAATAAATAAGTCTTTAAATTCAGACAGCATTTAAACCAAATGTAGATGCGAGACAAGGTCATGTTTAGTCAGTGTGTTGCCTGTTTGCAGAAAATTATGGTGAGCAATCACATGCTACATGTTCTAAAGGATAAAAACACCCACCATTTAAAAATGTGTCAACAGGGCAATCTCCATACATAACAGAATCCCTTAGAGAGCAAGTGTAAAAGTGAGTTTACATGTCATTAAATTTTAGAGATAGCAATAAATTATGAAAACTCAAGGACATAAATCATACAGAATGGTAACCACAGCCACTAATACAGAGGGAGCATTCCAGAGTCCCTCTAGTTAAATCATAAGCTGTGGAATAACTCCATCCAGGGTACTTAGAACACCAGAAACTTTAGACTTCAAACCTTCAATGACAAAATTAATTACACTACTTGCAAAAGAAACTCACAGGAAAGACTGTATATATTTATTTCAGTTTGAAAACAATTAGGCACAAATTATCTTTGTTTCCCCATTAATTATGAGAATTCAGAAGGTATGTATATAAGTTACACAGCCCTTCCTTTGTGAATTAATTCCTTCTTTCCTCTAAATTTAAAAGAGGAAAATATTCTTTCTTCCATTTTTTTCCTCTCCAACTAAATTTTTTTATTGACCCAATAATTTTTGTTGTCAGAGCAAGTTCAATTATGAAGTGATCATAATTGCCAAAACTTTTCCTGCCTTTCTTCCTTTTTACATTTTTGCTTCTTTCTTTCCCTTTGTCATCCGTACTTCTTGTCTTTCTTTACTTATTCTTTATTTCATTTTTTAATTTGAAATAAAAATAGCATATAGGTAAAATAAAATAATTTATGTAAAATGAAATTTGTTAAAACAACTATTCTCATTTAAGTGTATAGAGGTGTGGCAAAGGATTCTGACATCAATAGCACGGGGTCAAACATGAGTTAATTGGATTCACACATGTCCATTCATGACTAATGAACTAGTAGAATGGGCTTTCCTTGCCATTTTATATTGGCTAATAAACTTGTTGCAGGAATATCCAGTCCAGATTCACTGTTGAGATCCTAGTTACTGAACCAGGAATGATAAATTGTAGAGCAAACATGAAGGCAATTTTTTCTGAATGGCCTGAAATTTCAGAGTAGAAAATGTCTGGAAAGAATCAGGTTCCCTAGTCATAGCTGACTAATAGGAAAAGAGCTGTCAACCATGAAAAGCTCTTATCAGTAAAAAAAAATCCTGTATGCTATTGACATTTCACTTTGTGTCTTCCATAGTAGAAATTTTCTACTGAACATTAAAAGTCCTTCAATAAATGATAAACAAATAAGAAATGTTTCCTCCTGCACACCTGCTCCCTTCCGTTCTTTGTAGAATATTATGACCCTTGTTTTTCTTGTTTCACGATGGTGCCAAATAGATAGTCTCTATTAGGGACCATTGAAAGTGGGCTGTGTTCAACTCCAACTCTAAGTTACTTCATATTCTATGAAATTCTGGTTTCTCGGATTGTACCTTGCTTATAGACTATTTTAAAGGATCCTTTTTGTGGAATAATCCTTTACACTGTGTGAATATATGTCACTGTGGTTGGTTTAATAAAGAAGCTGACTGATTAATAGCTGGACAGGACAAGGTTAGTGGGAAAGCCAGGTAGAGAATGCTGGAAGAAGCATGGTGGAGTCAGAGGAGTCACAGCAGACACAGAGAGAAGCAAGATGAGCATGCTGTACTGAGAAAAGGTACTAAGCCATGTGGCAAAGCATAGATAGGAAATATGGGTTATTTTAAATGAAAGAGTTAACCAGTAATAAGCCTGAGCTATTGACTAAGCATTTATAATTAATATAAGCTTCAATGTGTTTATTGGTAAAGTATGTTACCTTTAGAAGTTTATATATTTTCAGAACATGGGGACCAAACACCAATGAAAATGGATGGCCCAGTTGATCCAGCATTTCAAAATGCCTCTGTTACAATCTCCTCAAATTTCTACGTCCTAAACAGTTTCATGGCTACTGGCTCAGAAGATCCAACCTCATGGACTACTCCACTTGGGATTTCATTATTATCCCAGTTTTCTCAAGGTACCCCGTAGATACCAGCACCCCTAGACAACAGGAAGTAGTCTAGAGAATGGCACCCACAATCTCAAAATATTGGTTATAGATGTTTGTTACCATTTAAGGGGATTGGTTACAAGTTATTATTAGTAATGGTGAGAAAAAAAGCTGAATAAAGAAGATTAGGTTCAGGGATCTTGTTCTGAAAAGAAAAAGGTGGGATATAGAAATGAAAGAATAAAAGGGTAGATTATTGAATCTACGTTAATCTAAAAATATTAATCTCAAAATGTTTTACATTGGTATATATTTGGTTTATGGATACAAATTTAAAATTACTTTTCCTATACTATATGTATGTTTATACTCTTCTTTGAGGTACTGTTCTTATACAACTTATTAAAAATTATTGTGTACAATTAAGAAATACAGATTAATAGTCATCTATAATAGTCAAACATATAGTAATGTTAGGTATGTTTTCAAAGTCATACACAGATTTATTTAGATAGATAGATGGTCTTCAAACAAGTCAAAGATCTTCAGAATATGGTATTTAATATATTTAATAACCTAAGTGTTTTCATAACAGTAAGACATGTCTGCTCCTGGCAGCACCAATATACTTCAGGGAAGAAAATGAGCATCAAAATCTCCATATAGAGTTTGTATTCTTTATGGCACAAGCTATCCATTTGGGCAAAGAAATTGCCTTTGCCTCAGTTGCTGAGAGTATACTTACTGTCCAAACCTGACCAACAGGGAAAAAAAAGGCAACTGTCAAACTGTCAAAAAAAAAAAAAAAAAGGTAAGACAGTCCTTCAAAATGTCCTGCTTTTCAAAAGATGTCTGTTAGATGTACCAGACCTTTAGACCAAAGTTGGTTGCCCCAACATTAGAGAAGAACCTAGGGTGACTGTACAGACAACCAGATGTCCCTGTCATTTGGTAACATTTCACCCTTCTGGGGTCTTTGACAGAGCTGAAGACTAGATAGTCACAGTTAAAGTTTTCCCCAGTTACGATAAAAGGTAAATTATGTATAAAACTTTAGAGTCATAAAGATAAGGTAAATACAGAGCATTTTCTCTAAATTTGCCAAATATAAATGGACTGGATATTATAACTGTAATTCTTACTTAATAATTGATAATTTTATCATTTTAAAGTGAAAACCTTCCTTTTAATTTAGACAAAAATGGGGAAAATGTGGAATATTTCTTTATACTGTATGAATATATGTCACTGTGGTTGGTTTAATAAAGAAGCTGACTGGCAAATAGCTGGACAGGACAAGGTTAGGCAGAGAGCCAAACAGAGAATGCTGGGAAGAAGGGTAGAGCCAGAGGAGTCCTGAGGAGTCACGAACAGATGCAGAGAAAAGAGAGATGGTAGGCTATCCTGAGAAAAATGTACCAAGCCACATGGTAAAGCATGGATAAGAAATGTTGAATGAGGCTGCTTATTTGTCCTGGCTGCCCAGTACCAAAATAACCACACAAACACTATATTATTTTAAACACTGCTTGGTCCATTAGCTCTAGTCCCTTATTAGCTAACTCTTACATTTTAATTTAACCCATTTCTATTAATCTGTATATTACCACATGGCAAAGTTCCAGTGTCTGTCTCCAGAAGGGCTATATGACTTGTCTTCACTCCACCTCCTTTCTCCCAGCAGTCTGCTTAGTTTACCTGGCCTAGCTCTGTTCCCCTATGTATGCTATAGGACCAAAGCAGTTCCTTTATTAACCAATGATATTCACAGCATACAGAGGGGAATCCCACATCACCTCCCTTTTTCTGTTTAAATAAAAGGAAGGCTTTAACTTTAACATAGTAACATTACATATAACAAAACAGGTATCAAGCAAGAATTAGAGTTACAATATTTATATCTATTTTATCTTTCATCATAACAAGGAAAATTATAACTATCAATTCTTCAACTCCATCAAAGACTCCAGAAGGATATAATATTACCTAAGTAAACAGGAAGTGCATTGTAAGCAACTTCCAAAACTCTGGAATTGACAGAGACATCTTGCTGCCTGGACAGTCACCCAAAGTTCTTCTGTCACCATAAGGGCATCCATCTTCAGCATACAGGTCCATAGTATCTGGCAGACTTTTCCATGAAGCAGAAAATTTCACAGACAGTTCCACCTATATTGGCAGTTTGTCAATCACTTTCTTCTGTGTCCTGCAGAATGTCTAACAGACTCTTTCATGAAGCAGAAGCCTCTAAGGATTGTCTTGCCTTTAGGCAAGTTCCGCAGTCATTTCTTTGCAGGTCCTGCATATCTAGTTCATCAAGCAGTCCAGGCAAGAGCAATTTCTTGCCCAAATGGCTATCAAACTTCATAAGGAAACTCTTTGATGCCCATCTTCCTCTTGAAGTAGATTGGTGCTTCCAGGAACAGATGTGTCTCATTGTCATGAAAAGTAAAACATTTTAAATGCCATATTATGTAGTCTTTGAAAGGTTTAAAGAATGCCCATCTAACTGAAATATATCTTTATATATCTAGAAAATCTAACTAACATGATCACAAGCTTGACTATTATGGATGGTTATCTATTAACCTATATTTCTTAATTATACAATACAGTAAATGAGCATATAAACATAATATCTTAATCAAAAGCAGAAATACATATATAACAAAATTTACCTTACGCTTGTATCAATAAACCAAGATCCGTACCAATGCAAATCTCTATAGCATATCCCCCTTTAAATGTAAAAAGATCATTTATAAACAGTTTGGAAATTTGGGTGTAATACTCTCCAAACTGCTTCCTGCTGTTTACTGGATGAAGTAATTTTTGAGGGGTGACCTTTCAGAGTGTCTTGGTCCATCAAACCACATTAGTCTGGAAGGATTCCATAGGTTCTCATCCTCTGTGGAAAAAAAGAAAAACCTCTTTTCTAAAGCAACATATCCTTCGTTCCATATTTTGAAATCAAGATAATTTTAAAGTACATATGTTGGTTTAGTTTAGCAATCCCCAGAATCAAATGTCTCTCTGCAGTCAAAAAATTCAAAGAAAATACAATAATATACATAATCCAGACTCTCTGAGTAAATTACATCTTTATGTGGCTTATTTTACTTTTTCTACAAGTTTAATATTTATTTTATTATCTTTACTCCTTTAATCTATTACTGTCTGTACTCTTTTATATTACATTTACTGTCTCTTTATTTTTTTTCTTCTCTCTCTCAAGCCTACATACATTTTCAACACTGTGTCTCATTTAGAGGTCTTTTATGTATGAATCTGTCCTATTGTGCATCTGCAAATCTTTAATGTCCAAAAGCGCTTCTTAAAATGCTAAGCCCTTTGATCCCAGCATAGTCTACAAGAGCTAGTTCCAGGACAGGCTCCAAAGACAAACTCTGTCTTGAAAAACAACAACAACAACAAAAACCCAAAACAAAACAAAAAATGCTAAGCCCTTCTTATGAATTTAAGGTACGGCACTACTAGGTCAAATATGGCCTTGCTTGCTTGTTTTACCCAGTCCAACATGGTGGAAGAGGTCCATTCACTGCCTCTGCAAGCTGTGCACTTTGCCCCAGTTCCAAGTATACAGCGGGTCTATGTCAAGCCATTAAGCAGTTGTAGCACTCTACTCACAAAACCCATTTAAATACTTGATAGCCAGACCTCGTTAGAGTTCTTGCTGGCAGCACGACTCAGAAAGCTGGCATTTCAAAACTGTGCCTTTTTTTTTCTGATTTGGCTGATCAGGAAAATCTCTCTTAAAGGAGCCATGCCTCTGGTTGCTTCTAGCAAACAGAGCCCATCCAAGAAAATGCCACTACCAAACCATGTTTAACTCTGTTCTTTTGTGTCTAGGATTCCTTTTTAAGCTTTCTCAGGTGTTTAAGAGGATTTTAGTTGGCCATGTGGACACAGCCGTGTTGTGATACACAGATTAATAGAAATGGGTTAAATTAATATGTAAGGGTTAGCCAATATGAAGCTAGAGCTAATGGGCCAAGCAGTGATTTAATTAATGCAGTTTCTATAAGATTATTTCAGGGCTAAGTGACCAGGAACCAACGAGAGGCCCCCTCCAAAAAATAAATAGGGGTTAATTTAAATGTAAGTGTTCATTAGTAACAAGCCTGAGCTATTGGCTAAGCATTTATAAATAATATAAGCCTCAGTGTGTTTATTTGAGAGCTGCAGGTGGGACAGAAACTTCTGCCTACACCTTTTGACTTCATTTTAAGGATGGAGAACAACTATAAACCTGGATGGGCATTTGGAACCACTCATGCAGCACTAATAAATTACTCCTAAGAATAGGCAGAATGCTATTCTGTTACTTTATTGGTGCAGACTGAAAATATAGGGGCATGTGTGCTTGTTAATATCATATCAAAGAAAATCAGGCATAAGTATTGGACATACCAAACCAAGGAAAAGGTATAATTACCTCATGAAAATACCATATAAAGTAAATGTGTGCACCTATGATTCTGATGATGTTGACTCCAAGAGACCTGTCACCTGACCACCTGGAATGTACATCAAAGACCAAGAAGCAGAGAACTTATAACTATCCTTGAGCTTCACCCTGGTTTTGCCCCTATTGATGTCTTTTGGTCTATCAATATAGACCTGCCTTCTGTCCTTTCATAAGAATATAGAATGGCTTCAGTCCTCTCATCTGTACAGCTGAAAGCAACCCTGCAGTCAACTCCCGCACATGTACCACTCATATCAACAAGACTGCTGCTTCAGCTCCTATCTTGAAGCTGACTTGGTTCCTTCCCTTCTCCCATCAATACAAATTTTATTTTCATCAGCCTACTTCTTAAACTTCTGTCTTTTACTCTCAACATTTACTTTGTAACATCCAAATGAATGTGTTCATATCCTTGTGTGCATGTATATGCTTGAGTGTGCACATGTGTGTGAGCATGATGTTTGATTTGTGAGTTAATATTAGTAATTATCATTGGAGTTAAAAAAAGAACTTGTGTTCATGGGGCTGGAGAGATGGCTCAGTAGTTAAGAATTCATACTGATCTTGCAGAGGACCAAGAATCAGTTTCTAGCACATAGGTTAGGCAACACACAACCACCTGCAATTCCAACTCCAGTGGAATCAGAAGCCTTGGGCTTCTGTGGGTAAATTGACTCACCTACATGTACCCACTGGAAGACACACAAATACACAGACATATATTGACACAAATAAAATCATAGCAAACCTTAAAGATAGAGAATCTGTGTTCCCCTCTTAGTGCCACTGAATCTCCATCACCATGTGACTTTACTGTGGCCTAAGAAGTTCTGGTACTGCTTGTGTCTCTGACAAAGTATGTTTGCCACGGGCATTGTCACTCTCAGCAGACACCAAGGGAAGGAAGACTCACTTATGCCTACCAATCCCTAAGACAAAAAAATAGGAAAAGACAATGTTGTGATTGTTTACAGCAGCATTACCAAGAGAAGATGCAGCCAATGGCAGTACTCCACAGTAGAATGCAAGAGGCTACTCTCTGTAATGACTGCACAGCAGAGGCATTTGAGAGGGTTTATGTCTTGAGTGAGCAAGGAAGACAGTTATTTCTGTTCATTCTTAGTAGTCATTCTGTATGTTTTAAGCTTGTGTAGCAAAGTGGCTTAGAGACATTTTCATCAAAACATAGTGCACAGCCAGATATCAACACTTCCCAATAAAATTTGTTCTATTAGTTGCAAAATAAGATGCTAAAGCAATGGCAAACACTTCAGATATTTATTAGATGGCAACAAAGCATAAAGTTTTCCTAAGAATTGGCTAGAAAGATAGCATGGCAATAGTAATTAAAAACCAAACCAAAGCAATAACAGTAAATTAGAGGATAATCCATATTAAAATGCATTTTGGTAATGGGTTACAGAGGTTAAAGATAAAAAAAATGGTCACAGAAACTTCTTAAACGTTTCTATTAGTGTCAGAGAAAATGGGATGCATGTTTCTGGAATAAGAGTCAAGAACATGACCACTTGGAAGTGTACTGGTTGCTTCTAATTTCATCAATTCACTCAGTAGAAGCCAGAGAACCGATATCTTCCACAGCATGAAGGGTGGTAGCATCCATATCTGTAGCCTCCAAAGCCAGAGCCAAATCCATACCCTCCAAAGCCACAGCCATAGCCGAGTCTGCGGATGCTATTACATCCACAGCCATAGCCTCCATAGCCATAGCCCAGGCCTCTGAATCCTCCGTAGCCATAGCCCAGGCCTCCAAAGTAGCTGCCGTAGTAGCTCATGGTGCGAGGAGTGGTAGGTTTGTTCTGCTGTTTAAGGAGAGATCGTGGATGTGAGCAACAGCACCTATAGCAAAGCTTATATACTCTGGGGAGAGGATTGCAAAAGCATGTGCCCCTCCTTTGTGCCATTCCATGAATTGTAATTAGCTGAGACAGCACATTCATCCACTGTCATCTGTCCAACATCTGTTAAGAATATTTAAGATTTATTTGGCTACCTAGTGAGTTTGTCTCAGTACTGACAGCATTACCCTTATTAGACAGAGTCATTATACCTTCCAAGTACAAAGAAAATAGACTGTAAGAAAAAATGCTATCATTAGACAATACCAAATACGTTAAGTATTCTTGAATGGAAATTAAAATTTTTCTAGACAATTTTCTGGTGGAACATTGTTATATTTTGAGTCTAAAAAATTTGCAAAATAGCCTAGATCAAGATTAAAATGTAGCAACATTTTCAAAAGAGTAACATATTTTGTGTCATGTGAGGCAAGAACTTGACTCACTGTCAAGAGCCATGGGTTGTCACCTGATTTCTAGAAGGATAAGATTTTGAGTATGCATGATTGTCATATTTATCTGAGGATTTATATTCAATTATGCAATATTTATTTTTGTTTAGCATCACACCACACTTGAGCTTCCAGTGACAGTGGTTAAAAATCCACTGAGCTTCTTGGAAAACTCCCCTAACTCCTTCACCTGGCTCCACAGGAAATGCAGCTTCAGGTCCCCCACACACAACATCTGTGTCTGCTCTATTCATCTTGTTTCTTTCTTCCTTGAGCTCCTATTGGTGATTTGTGGTTTTCAAGTCTCATTTCAAATATCTCCTAGCTTCAATTTCCCACTGTTTATCTCTACCCAGACTAAGGGATGAATTGGTAAAATGGGCTGGCCTATAGCTTACTCACCCAAGTCAATACTGCTTAGTTCTCCACACTCAGAATAAGGCATGCACCTTTCACACCACTTTGCCTGTTTGTGCTTTTCAGTAGTTGCTTTCAGGTATTATTTTGAGGTAATCTTTCTTACAATACCAACCGAACCTTTCTAAAATCTTGATAGTTATTTATTACTTAAAACATACTTTAACACATAAAACACTCTGAACATTTAATAAGACATGTCAAACTCAAAAAGGTATTAAATTTAATAACTGTAAGGTTCAATCAGAAAAGTGGAGTGTATATTAGATACTTTTTCAGAATATTGAAAGGTTGGTGTTCAGTCTCCCTTTGCCTCATCCCAGTGAGGTGGCAATGCCCAGGGCTGAATTTGAAGTTGCCCAAACCTCACCCACATGTAGCCACATCTTGAAAGCTGAGTCTCGTATAATTTATTTTATGACTATAATTACACTGTTAAGTTTTTCTTGGTATTTATTATAATTTTTGAATGACATAGATTTTAAGACTGTAATATTCCATTTATGAAAGGACACATTCTTTGTTCTAATAGGAATGTTTATTTGACCTTACCTAGTGTTAAAGCTTCGCAGTCAGTTGGCACTTGAAAAATTATATGAATAGAAAATATGACTATTGGTGACATCAAAGCATGGATCAATATGAATAGAATATATGACTTTATGTGATAACAAAGCATGGACCACTCAAAGAATAACTCGAGCAGCTTATTAGACACTCTAAGAAATATTTTCAGCCTGGTGTGAACTCCACCCATGTTTCCATGATTGATACAGCAATACATCAACACTAACCTTTCTCTTAGTATCTGAGCCATTCCAGCCAAACTTCATTCCAAAGCAGGCACCACCTTTTAAAAGCACAGCAAGATACTGACATCTCTCACATTCATGAACCACATACTGGAGTTATAAACTCTACCTTTTATTTTCATAATGTTCTAAGTGTAATGGATTAAGTAAAAAATGCTGTGAATCACCAAGTGGCTGCAGTGGCCGAAACACTGCAGGTCAAGAGGCAGCAGTGGGCAGCAGGTCCCAAGAGCAGCCAGTCCTAGGCAGGTCCATGAGTGGCGGCAGTGGGCCATGTGTCAGCAGGCAGTGAACAGCAGATCCTGAGAGCAGCCAGTCCCAGGCAAGGGCAGCACAGTTCCCCAAGTGGCTGCAGAAGGCACCGAGGAGAGTCAGACAATGGGCATGCCATGAGGCCGCAGGCAGTAGACAGACAGATAGGCATGCCATGCAGAGTAAGGTTGGATATTTATTTAGTGGGTTATGGAAGAGGAAGGGATCACAGGAAAAGATGTAGGAGAGAGAGAGAGGGAGGGAAAGGGGAAGGGGAGAAGTAGGGAGAGGCAGAAGCTGCCTCTTCAAGAGGAAGATAGAAAAGGAAGGAACTCAGGCTGGAAGCTAAAGATCAGCCTGCCTCAGCGGACAAGGGAGGGACTGGGCATGGCTTGTCTCTTAAAGAAACAGAACAGATCATTCCCATCTCTTTTTTATAATAAAAAGGCAGGAGGTTAGGCACCACAAGTTAAGGGAATTGGGGTGACAGAGTCTCAAGAAAGCTTTCTGCTTTTTCGTAGGCATCATCTTTGGGGTAGGAAGAACCTGAGAAAGCTGGGTACTGGTCACATCCTGGTGTAGCTGGTCTGTTTGTTCTTGTCCGGTGTTTGTGGTATGGAAATGTCTGGTGTCTCTTACACCTGTTTAAGGTATATCCTTCAATTTGGATCCCTGGAACTCACAATAATTCTTTGGGTTTGTGAAAACAGAAGTTTTAGACATACATTGTATAAACAGTGGCATATTTATGTCAGAATGACTATGACAGATATTTTTGCACAATGAAAAGTATTGTTAAGACTATGGAAGGCAGCATGAGAGAGAAATTTGATAACTTGTATTTGTCCTCACACCTTCATAACTTGCAGGTACACACCTTAATAACTTGTATTTGTAATTTACTGAAATTTGTTTGGTGACGTTGTCCTTTCAAACTGACAAAACCTCTCAGTTGTCAAACTGCATCAGAGATCTCTGAGAAGGATGAAATTTTACTTGAGTTACTGATTGAAAGATGACAGAGAACTTACTTGATTGGCACCTAGAGCTACTCCTCACGGTCCTCTGTGGTCACTGGAGGGTTTTTTTTTTGCCTTTTGCTGTTTAGCATAGGGTCTGCCAGGCTGGAGAAGGGCTTGTGGGTTCAGAAATCTGTAGGAAGACAAGCCTACCTTGACTTGAGCAGCTAGGCTATCAATTCCAGTGATCTTGTCCACTGTCTGGAGATCTTCAGTTCAGATGAAAGGCAGTTTTGCCCAGTGGTCATGCCTGGGAGTTGAAGCGAATTGTGGATGGATGTTATTCTGTGCCCATCTGTCTTCTGTCTTCTTTGGAGGAAATAGAGTGCTGCTAGGAGCCAAACTGTCTCTTTTTGTTATGAAAAGTTTTTTTAATAATTAAATATTTAAATGCCATATTCTCTAGATCTCTGAGCAGTTAAGGGTTATTTATCAGATATAACTACAATATTAGAATCTGCCTGGAGAGCTGGGTCTGAGCTTGACTGTACTGGCTTTTAACTTGACAGGTAAGATTTACGGTCATAAAAAGACAGAAAGAAGAAAAACCTGCTTGCAATAGAAAGTTAATAGCAGAACTGACAATAGTAGAGAATATCTTAATATATTTTAAATGAGGGTTGTATTAAATATAAAATATTTTTGTAAGAGACTTAAAAGTACATATCAGTTTAAAACATGAGACTTACTATTTTTGTAGTCTGAAATGAGATGCAATGAATAATTATAACATTTAACAGTAAACATAGGAGCATTTAAGTTACATGTATGAATACACATAAATAGAGTGAACAGGAATTGGGTGAAGTAGATTCTCTTGGTGGGCCCTACCAAAGGAATGCCACTGCATAAAACACACATGCAGCAGAGTCAGCAAGAGAAATTTAGAGACAAAAACATGAGCAAACTGGGGGACCAGGTAGGGTATCCCTCAGTTAAGATGGAGGTAAGTTTACCCATGTAACAGAGTTAACACTGGGGAACCAGGCAGGGAATAAATTAGTAAAAGATGGCAGAACTTTGTCACCTGACCTGGTTCTCCACTAAAATGGTGGCAAAATCACCTGACCTCAGTAAAGATGGTAGTAAGGTCTCCTGACCTCAGTCAAAATGGCAGCAGTTCCATGTTGTATGGAAAAGCCACAATTTTTGAGCTACTGGGATTTTAAGCTTAAAAATAAGAGAGAACTAAAGCTGTGGCTGAGCTGCAATGCCACAAGTCTCAGTAGGGGGCCAAAGGCTGGAATTAAAAACACCTGCCTCGTGGATCTGACCAATCTTGTTGGCAGAAGTGTCAGGGACAGTTTGAAGAAACTCCTTCCATTTGCCTGTGTGCTGCCAGTAGTCAGAAAGCTCCCATAAAAGTGGATCTGGCTGGACACTGGCAGTGTGAGGGTACAAGCTTAAGAAGTAAGGCATTAAGGCCTGGGGTTTTAGGGTCTGTAAAAGGCATCCATCCCAGGGGAGATGGACATGAATGGCTTGCTACCCATAGCTGAAATGTGAAAACCACAAAAATGGCAATACTACAAGGCACACGGAGACATCTCTCTACTGTGGTTGGGGTGTGAGTTGGCATGCAAACTTTGCAGGACCAATGGGAGAGCATCCTTTGCTCATGAGTGGGATGCTATGACCTGGCTGGATCCAGTTGGGGTGACTTGGAAGCGAGAGAGGCTACAGGCTGCTCCGAGTGGCCTTTCACAGGGAGGGAAAAAAGAAAAGGAAAGGAAAGGAAAGGAAAGGAAAGGAAAGGAAAGGAAAGGAAAGGAAAGGAAAAAGAGAGAAAGAAGCTGAGGGACCCTGGGCCCCCAGTTGCGGATATATCAGCCCTAGGCTGTTCCAAACACAATTTTAGCTAAAAGAAGCATCCAGAGATGAATGTCAGTGAAGGGCTCCACCGTCCGTGGTTGGGGGCTGTCCCCCCTTTCTAGGAACACCAGAAGATTGTCGGAGCTCACAGGTCAATTCCTCGTGTTCAGAGAAATGGTTAAGCTGACCAGAATGGGTGAAACTCACCAATTGATGCCGGTGGTGTGTGTAGAAATCACGCTGTAAAAATCATGCTCAAGCATATGGAACAAACACATGGCTGTTGTTGAAAAAAATACCTGGTTCCAGATCCCGACCCTGGGAGAGGGGCAGAGGGTGGGAAAGGCTCCCAAGTCTAATGGCACCAATGTAATGGATTAATGACCTTCAGCAAACATAGAGGACCCTGAGGAGTAGCTCTAGGTGCCAACCAAGTAAGTTCTCTGTCATTTTTTGATCAGTAACCCAAGTAAAATTTTATCCTTCCCAAAGATCTGTGATGCAGTTTGACAGCTGAGAGGTTTGGTCAGTTTGAAAGGATAGCCTCACTAAACAAATTTCAGTAAATTACAAATACAAGTTATTAAGGTGTATACCTGCAAGTTATAAAGGTGTGAAGACAAATAAAAGTTATCAAATTTCTCTCTCATGCTGACTTCCATAGTCTTAATACTTTTCATTGTGCAAAAATATCTGTCACAGTCATTCTAACATAAATATGCCACTCTTTATACAATGTATATGTCTAAAACTTCTGTTTTCACAAACCCAAAGAACTCTTGTGAGTTCCAGGGAGTGAAATTGTAGAATCCACTTTAAACATGTCAGATATATACCTATCAATTACCTGGTTCTAAATTTTTTTCCCCAAAACTTAACTTTGTCCTCTGTTCTGCCAATACCTTAAACAGGTGTAAGAGACACCAGACATTTCCATACCAGAAACACCAGACAGGAACAAACAGACCAGATATGCCAGGATGTGACCAGCACCTAGCTTTCTCAGGTTCCCCCCGCCCCAAAGATGATGCCATCTTGAGAATCTGCTGCCCCAATTCCCTTAACCTGTGGTACCTAACCTTCTGCCTTTTTATTATAAAAATGAGATGGAAATGTAATGATCTGTTCTGTCTCTTTAAGAGCCAAGTGAAGCCCACTTCCTCCCCCATCTGCTGAGGCAGGCAGATCTTCCTTCTTGCTTGCAGCCTGAGTCTCTTCCTTTTCTGTCTCCCTTTCCTCTCTCTCTCTCTCTCTCTCTCTCTCTCTCTCTCTCTCTCTCTCTCTCTCCTTTTCCTCCCTCTTCCCTTTCATAACCCACTAAATAAATATCCAATCTCATTCTGCATGGCTTGCCTATCTGTCAGTCTCACCCACCACATGGTTCCCTGCCCAGAACCAGCTGCCTTTGGAGACCCGAGATGTGGTCTCATGGCCTGCCCATCTGTCTGTCTCAGCTCATGGCCTCGGCAGCCATTCAAGGAACTGCACCATCCCTTCCTGAGACTGGCTACTCACTGCCTGCTACTCACTGCCTGCCACCACATGGCCTGCTGCCACCTCTGGGGAACCTGCAGCATTTCTGCCACTGCAGCCGCTCAGGGATCTGCAGCATTTTTAATTAATCCATTACACTAAATAATTTTATGATTTTCTGCCAGGCTATCTGATGTGATAGTGTAGAACTATAATTAAATCACAGTTAAGAATTTTATGTCACTGTTCTGGAACTCTATCTGATAGTGTAACTTGTTAAACACACTTTCCCAATATGTTGAGGCACAGGATCACCTTGTGTGTGGAAACAGTATGTGATACAAATGACAAGCCCTTCAGTCATTTGGAAAATGCTAAGCATGTCTTCATGTAAGTCGATGTAAAACTGCTATGCAAAGTTTATTTCTCCATTAAAATAATAAAGTACTTTGAAGAAATTATAAAAAATACCACTGTTTTCTAAATTACCTGGCACAACTAAGAAGGAAACATGGAATATGCAACAAGCCTGCTTAGGAGTTTATTAGAGGGGGCATGCACACGCCTGGGGAAGTCAGTGTGCAGTGGGGGGGTGCACCTGGCTTTTAAAAGCTGCCTAGTGCATGCGCAGAGGGGGTTGACATGTCTACGTCAGACACAGATGACAGGGCCCACACATGCATGCAAGGGCTTAGCTGAGTCATACATGGATGATGTAACCACACATGCATGTGGGCCATGCGGGGCCCTTTATCATCCCCGGGGCCAGTAGGCATTTCTGCCTGAGAGCTTGTCCGCACATGCATGGCCCTAGAATCCAGAAGCGTCAGTCATATACTGGCTGAAATCATACAATTTTCCTATGAGCACAAGAATAATACCTTTTGCAATATTTGTTGAGAATCCCATACTTTTTCTATCCATTCATTGGATCAAAAGAAAAATTATGCTGTTATTACTTGTTTAGAAGTGTCAACTCCTGACTTATGTAAAATGTTTTTTCATTTTTGTGGATAAAAGGGTGACAAATATTATTACTGTTTGTGGAAATGTTAAATCTTTTAAAATGTAAAAGGTTTCTTCTGTACCTAGAAATTGATAATAAATCTTAAGGAAAACAGAATTGTTATAATATTGACTAAACTAAGAATATCAACATTAGTAATAACTTATTTTTCTTCTTTTCAGCCTTGTGGTAACTATTCATGGAGGGTATTATCCTATTTCAGAGAGAAAATGTCTCCTGGGAAATTCTATGATACTGGAACAGGCTACCCAACTAAGCCTTCAACAGCATTGCTGAGTGCCATTTTACTGGCTCAGCCCACAGTGGTGGTCCATCCCGACTTATACCAGCATAAACTGAAAGTGCAGGTCATAGCAAGTTTTCACTGAGAGATGGGTTTTAACATTGCTGATTGGTTAATTACATTCCCAAATATATAACTTGTTGATTAGTTGATTCAACTCTCCATTTCAACAAAATAATCTTTTAAAAGAGGCAAGTGTTAACACAGGTCATGATCTGAGAAAAGTTACAAACTTAGGAGGAAGGGTATACTGCTTTAGGACTTGTGTTTAGCATGTGATGGTTAAGTAAGGGTGATCATATTTCTATTTCCTTCCATTTCATTAATAGTAAAGTATTATCCCTTCTGTCTCTCTTTTATTCTGTTTCTCTCTCTCTCTTTCTGTTTGTGTATTTATTTACATATATATTCTTATATACATTTTGTTGTACTTAACAGATATCAACAATTTTTACATTTAAATGAAATGAGCCAAACAAAAATCATATTTTGTTTTCTTATTGAATCATTTATTGGCAATTAAACATAAACTCACTCTTAGTCTTCAAACTTAAAATGTGGACACATTTTATAAATGGAGTCTTTACCGTTCTATAATTTCACCTGCCCAGGTGGCTTCAGTCAGTCACAGCTACTTGACTAGGATTTCTCAGAACATCTAGTCAAGGTATCAAATGCTGAGTTACTAGAGCAGGATTTCAGTAGAAGCTGGAGAACCCATATCTTCCATAGCATGAAGGGTGGCAGCAGCCATATCCATAGCCTCCATAACCAGAGCCAAATCCATAGCCTCCGTAGCCAGAGCCAAATCCACAGCCTCCATAGCCAGAGCCATATCCGTAGCCTCCAAAACCACAGCCACAGCCATAGCCAAAGCCCAGGCGTCCATAGTAGCCCCTATAATAGCTCATGGTGTTGTGAGAAGTGGGTTTGATCTCTTGTTCAAGGTAAGATCCTGAGAGTGAATGTCAACAAGTGTAGGGGAAAGCTTATATACTCTGTGACGAACATGTGACACACCTCGTGAGCACTATTTTCTTTCATTCCGAGTTATTAATGTACTAGAGACACCTCATTAATCTGTTTGCTAGCACAAAGGGAGGCATATAACTCATTAAAATATTTTAGCTTGCTTCTCTGCCTACTTAGAATGCCCTTGAACTCACTGTATCCTATTTTATGAGAAACTGTCAACACCGTCAAAGTTAGAAAATTTGTTCTTGTAGTAGAATTTGTCATTATGCTTATTATATCATTCATATCACCAGCCCTTTTTCTAAAGATTTTCTCATTCCTAGTTCTATTTCATTCATTAAATTTGTAATATCTAATAACCATCTAGAATATAATAAGTGATCTTGTTTAAAACATTCAAATGTTCTATGATTTTCAAATGTATTTTTCAGATTGATAAGGGAAGCATCTGAACTCTTTCAAAAGAACAAGATATGTTCTAGATGAATGAGCCTAATTATGACAGATATATAAAAAGGAAAAGAAAATTATAGGCAGAATAAAAACTATTTTTAATTTATCCATCATCATAAAAATATTTTCTTGGCTTATCAGAATACTAAAATTTAACCCAGAAACTGAAAGGTCCACAAGACATTACATTCACTCTATAAACAGTCCAAAAAGATTTTAAAAATATATTCCCTTCATACCATTGCCCATTTTATCACTTATATAGATAGTATTCTACCTTCAGTGTGGTCTGAACTTTGCTTCATGACTTCTCCTCCTTGACTCCTCTTTCTCATATCCATACTGCCATCATCTGTATCAAATCACTCTTTGCCTCATATATTTATTTATAATAAATAAATATATTTATTATATTACCAACTGGGAATTTAGTTATTACCCATTTATTTAAAAAAAAACAGACTTTCATCTTTTTGTCCACATACCTAAAGTTATCACAGTACCTTTTCCCTTACATTGTATTTTCTACTGTGCACGCATTGTCTACATTACTTTGTCTTAGTAAACAAGTTCACAAGTGTTCAAGACATTGCTTACTTGTAAATGACTGAGTATTTTAGAAAGCATTTCCGTGCTCTTCGGGTTGAACGCTATTTTAACAGGATGCTTTAAATTTCTCAGAACTTATAACTCTCCAAATATGAATGGCAATGCTGAATGTACTGGATTGCAAAGGACAATGTGAGGGGAGCCTACCACTTTGCTCAAACTTCCCAATCTCAACCTTAAAAAGAGGAAATAAATCCAAACTTAATTATCATTGAAATACAATAATATCACAAGCTTTGGGCTTTAATTAGTATGTCCCGTTATGTGACATTGAATATATACCAGAGAATATGTTGTTTTGTCTTTTGTTTTAAAGTTTGGAAAGAGGATTCTTGATAACATCTTTTCTTCACAGATTAGTCAACTCTTCTTCCAAGACAAACAGTCATCCTGTTGGGTAAACATAACAAAAACAATAAATTCTGTCTGGTGCAGCATGTAATGAATAAGCTGTAAGTAAGTTTTCTCTGTCCATTTTCCCACAATGAACAGTAGAATAAACCTGGATAAAGCAGCAAAAGAATTTACCTAAATAGAAATGATTAGTTTAAATATTCTTTTGAATGCTGTAAGCCATTCTGAATTACACTTTACTTGGGAGAAAACTTATATAGCATTCTCAGTGAGTCATTTTTTAATTTATTTTTATTTTATGTGCACTGGTGTTTTGCCTGATCATCTGTCTGTGTAAGGGTGTCAGATTTTGGAGTTACAGATGTTGTGAGCTGCCAAGTAGGTGCTGTGAACTGAACCCAGGTCCTTCTGGAAGAGCAGTCTTAACTGCTATGCCGTTTACCCATCTCTTTCAATTAGTTATTATTAACTCCATCAGCAGTAAGTACATTGAAAAGTTTAAAGAATCTTGTGAATGCTGAGGCAAGTGTGACAGGTGTGTGTATATGACTGAAGACTCATTCATATTCCTGTTTTTATGTACATAATGATGTGCACTCAGATTAAAATAGATATTACAGATGAAAATGAGCTCAACTATGGTATAGGTCTGGATTTATTTTCACAATTTCAAAGAAGCAGCAAGTAATATATGAATGTGTCCTGCCCCTTCGTATACATACCCATGCAAGTACAAACTGACATGTTTAAGGATAAAGAGGAAAAGAAAGTCATGAAATATATACATCAAAATGTCAAAGCTGGATATAGTGATGTACAAACATTCACCTGAACTCAGGAGACACAGGCAGCACCTTGAAAACTGAGGGCTTCATTTTGAGCTAATGTATGGTTTTAGTTTAATCAAGGGTGATTTCACAGAATGCTGAATTTTGGCTGAGCTATGCACAATAGTAAATAAATAAGCAGGGTGGGTCATTTCAGTGATGCAATAGGAGAAGCATCAATAATAAAATTGTGGAGATCAGTTTTCTTCTCATATAACTCATTAACATACTCACAAATAATAGCTGCAAAAATAGTTCAGGGGTCAACCAAAAGACAGGTATTTGGATTTCCATTGCTTTACTCTGTTGTGGATTAAGAAGAAGAAAGTCCTATCACAGACCTGAAGTAAAATAAGTTAAGCAGTCAACTGAGCAAGTGTAGCTAAAAAATTCTGAATTAAATATGACCTGGTCTCAGATAAAAAATTACCCTGTTTAATTAATAACATAGATCAATGGCACATTCAGTTATCAAATAAGAATGTGCAAAAGAGTTGGGTGAAATTGCAGAATTTAAAATTTTTCTTGCAATGGTAGTTTACTTTCCCAGCATGCTTAATGATACGGTTTAATCTAAAATAGTTTATTGATCTATATTAAAGGTCCAGACCGGTTGAATGGATGAGTTGAGAAATACTTCTAAATGTTATAAAACTTGAGTAACATATGAAGATATATTTATGGTGACAGCTGCTTCTTGTTAACTTGAATATTAGTATGACCCAGTGAAAGAAACAGGAAAATACTACTTATTTATCTTACAGAAGCTGTCTGTTAGTTCACTCCCAAATTATCTACTATCTGTGTGTTTATGGAATTTCTCCTTTACAATGGTATTGTAGAGATTCATCAGCATGCATATATAATTAAATTTATGAAATCATATTTTGGTTCCAAGTTAGAATGATTTATTAGATGATGAAGAGAGAATCAGAGCAGTTACCAACAAAATTAAAGAACTCTGCCATTCTGGTATCATTGGAAATATAGATTAAAAAGTGTGTGACATACTCAATTTTTATTCACAAGCAGCACCATCACGTACTCAGTTATAAAGTGAGTGAGGCCATCTTTGGAGAGTTCCATTATTGTTTAGATGTTGAATATGAAAACAGTTTTCTAGAGTCCAGAGATTCCATGTTTTAGGCATGATTTGTGGCAACATGTATCCACAGCCTCCATAGTCAGCCCCTTCCCAGAATTCCAGGGCTCCACATCTGTAACCACAGCCACAGCTCTAGACTCTGAAGCCTCCATAGGTACAACTTAGGCTGCACATTAATTACCATGCTTGTTCATGGTGCCCAGAGTGGCAAGTTATCTAATTTAAGGTAAGATACTAAGTCTGACAATTGAAATATGCTCACATATGTTTTTTAACCCTCCCAGGCAATGAGATCAAATATTTGTCATTTACTGTCAAATTTTCATGTAATCTTGTATACCACACTTGACACAGTCCTGGTAGATGAAGGAGCCATCCAACTCACCACAGTGTGTGAGTTTGCACTGCATTCAGCTCATGGTGCTCCTGAAATCGATTGCATCACTTTTACAGAAAAAAAAACTTCTGTCTTCAAAGTCTGGACCCACTGAGTCCTAAACTGAGCTGTTCATAGATAGCTCAAATAACAGAGTTGTAGTGTTATGTGGAAATTAATATCCCTTGATATCTAGGTTTCTTTGAATTATTCTGCTTTGCTTCTTATTAAATGAAATAATGCAATTAAATTCAATGTATTATAACCATTCAAATCCCTCTTATTCCTACATTTGAGTTTCTTGTCAAGTGGTAGGAAACATTTAACAGCTCTGAAGGTATTTTCCTACCTTCTGTGTACAACAGTAGTTAACTTCAATGGTTTCAAAAAGATGAAATGTATTTATCAGTTTTTCATCATCTTTTATTATTATTTTAGAGCACTGATCCTCATAACCAGTAAGCTTTACTTTAATAATCATTTAAAAGAAAAAATATTTTTATCTGTAAACATGGCTTAACTTTTAAACATGACAGGCAGTTCATAACAATTAGAGATTTTTTAAACATTCTTACAAACCATTAAAATTTTAACTTTTTAATAATGACTATTTTTGCTGTATATTAGCTATCCAAAGTGTTATCATAAAGTTATCAAAAGATTACAGCCCCCTTGCCCACAACTGTGACCACTACTACCACATGTCCTCAAATCCATTCTTCCCTTCTGATCAGTTGCTCTGAGTACCTAGTACTACAGATTTCCTTCTGTGTTCAGTTTTCATCCATGACTTTATTTTCATATAAAATATATGATATCATAAGTAATACATAACTACTTTCACAATAATCATTTTATTTTCCTTCCATTTGCCTATTATATGTTTATTTACAAGATAATAGTTAACTGGTGCTTCATGGGATAATAAATATTTATTGGAATCTCAGATGTTGAGAATATTCTCTTACCTGTTTGGAGTCTGATAACTTATTGTGATGTGTTGTCCATAAGATAAGCATATCCACTCCCCAGAAAATAAGATATTCTGAATCCTGCTGTTTAATCCTGTATAGATCCACAGAAGTAATAAATAAGTATCTAATATTACAATAATTCTGCATTGTACTGTGTCTAATACATTCACCAAGATGTTGTACTGATCACTCTTTTTTATTATTATAGTTAGTCCCTATCAATATTATGGAAAATACTACTAATCACTAGAAAAATATTATTTATTTCCTATCCAACACTGTTAGCCTCCAATAGAGTCACTAGATGTCATTACTCTAATGGAATCCAGGAAAGCAACACACTTTGAATACGTGGACTCAAAGATGATCACTATAGCTAGGTAAAGTAATCTTTTGGGCTAAGGATTCTATTCCTGTGATTAATAAGAAAGTCTAACAACATTACTTACTACTCATCTTAATTCATACCAAACTAAACTGATGATGTGGTATTCCCCTCTGTATGCTGTGAATTCCATTCATTAATAAAGGACTGTCTTGGGCCTGTGCAGGGCAGAATAGAGGTAGGTAGGGAAAACTAAATTGAAAGCTGGGAGAAAGAAGGTGGAGTCAGGGAGAAGCCATGGAGCTGCCGCCAGAGACAGATATGCCAAACTTTGCTGGTAAGCCACAGCACATGGTGATACACAGATTAATAGAAATGGGTTAAATTCTAGATGTAAGAGCTAGCCAATAAAAAGCTAGAGCTAATAGGCCAAGCAGTGATTTAAATAATACTGTTTCTGTGTGATTATTTCAGGGCTGAGCAACCAGGAGCAAACAAACAGCCTCCTACAACAAACTAGGTTTATCAATATATGTATATAGTGTGTGTATGTGTGTGTGTGTATTACAAAAAGGCTTGAATATTCAAAGTCAGAAAATCATTGTGAACTCAAATGCCTTGATTGGTTTTATCGGTGGATAGATCTATTTTGACATAAAATAAATTATTTTGAAAATACTCAGTAAACAAAACATAAAACAAGAGCCAGAGACAGCATTTCTATGAACAAATGATTAAATGAATACCACATGTGCTGATTTCCAGTAGAATAATTTATTGCAAACTAAACCAGAATCTTCTATACATATTAAAGCAGGGAATCTCTACAAGCATGGTTGGATAATTAGCCTTCTTAAAACCTTGGACTCTTCAGATTTTCTTGACTTAGTCCAAAGTGATATTGATTCAATACTTGATTGATTTGGTTAATCTTCTTATGGTCTCAACTCTTGGTTTTCCAAGTCAGTCTTTCAGTAGAAGGTGGAGAACCCATATCCTCCATAGTAAAGTGGGCGGCTGTAGCCATAGCCATAACCTCCAAAGCCAGAGCCATACCTATAGCCACCAAAGCCAGAGCCAGAGCCCACTCTATGGTAACTGCCACTTCCACAGCCATAGCCATAGCCCAGGTGCCCAAAGCCACCATAGCCATAGCCCAGGCCTCTGTAGTAGCTGTTGTAGTAACTCATGGTGTCAGTGATGGAGAGTTTGGTATGAAGTTCAAGGTAAGATCTTGAGCACAAATGTGTGGGTCAAGCTTATGTACCCTGAGAAGAACATGTGATCTTTAATATGCATTCCCTCCTTTAGCATCATTTCTCTTTAATTATAGTTACTTAAAAACTACTAATTATTGCACTGTCTACTGGCAAGGAGAGTCTCTTTAACGTTCTTTAAACTATTGAATGTGCTTAGCTGCCAAATTAGTATGGCCCTTACATTCCTCTCATCATGTAATGGGATGGAGTTGTTGCATCTTCAAAGTCTGGATATACCAATGCACTAATAGAACTCCTCATAGCTGGCACGTCTTAGTGATCACATCTAACAATGTCTTGTTCTCAATTAAATCTGTTCATATTCAGTATTAGATACTTAACTTACAAATTAAATCAAAGTTCAATTAGAGGCACGCATTCTGTTTTTCCCTATAAGAGTATTTTACTCCTCAGATTCTAAAGTAAATTAATCTGGTTTTGCGGAATAGGAAGAACACACGTGAAAGGCAGAAGGAATAAATTTTACTGTGTTGGAACAGTAAGGAACTCTGGATAGTAAAATAAATGCCTGCCTTGCTTTTGCCCATTTTAGACTATTGATTACATAATTGCTATTTGCTTTACATACTCTTTCATTTGGATTTTACAATTGGTGAAACAATGTTGATAGTTTCTTTAATGTCAACACTCAGTCTATCAGGTTTAAATGTTATTATGGGATAGCTCTATAAGTTTTGACAACAGTGTGAAAAAAAATCCAAAACAGAAGTCACATGACAGTATTAAAAATTTGTTTCAAATAGTAGTTTTAAAGCTCGTGAGACATTATCTCAAATTCTGATACTCTTCTCTACACATCTCTGTAATGTGTTGCCCAAAGGGCCCAGCATCCTATTGTCTATTTTTGACCTTACTTCAACTACCAGTTTTTAAGCCATGTATAGGATTATTCCATGTGCCTCTTTTGCTTCTTAATTGACTTTATATTTGGGAGACTTCTACATTTCAGAAAATAATGAGCATAAACGTGATGATCCCCAACACACACAGTAGTGTCCCTCTGTAACCAGGTTTCAGTATGATTGCACGCTCATCGCAGAGGGTGTGAGAATTGTGACAGACTGCCATTATCCGAATCTCACAGTTCAACCAGAGTTTGTGTTTATATTTTGCATTTCTGTGGACTTTGACAACTTTATGGAGTCATGCAAACATGAACCCAATATCATATAAAATATTTTCACTGAGCTAAAAGCAATCTGTTTTTCATACAGTCTTCCCTCAGCACACCTCCCAATCTTCTGGAAAATACTGAGTTTTTATTGCTTATAGTTGTTTATGGTTCTTTATTTTTTCCAGAATATCATGTAGTCAGAGTCATATAGCATCAAACCTTTTCACCATGACTTCTTCATTTAGCCAAACACTTTTAAGCGGTCTTCATTTCCCTCCTTATAAGCCATTTCTGTTTTATCTCTAGCTATGATCCCGTCTCATGAATATGTTTGTCTATCTACTTACTTTAAAAGACATGTTTATTGTTATATACTTTTGTTAACCATGAAAACAACTTCAATAAATCTTTTGTTCATATCTTCATGTGCACATAAAGTTTGAGCTCATCTGGGTAGACATCAAGGAGGAAAATTGCTGGGTTGTCTCCAAAGAATATGTTTAGCTGTGCAGGAAATTAACAAATAGTCTTACTACTGTGCTGTATTCATTTGCATGCCTGGTGGCAATAGACATTCCCCTTGATCCACACTCAGGTCATCACTTGTTGCAGTCAGTGATTGAAACTTAACCGATATATATTTTAATTTAATTTTCATAATATCACCCACTCCATGTCCTTCCACACATCTGTATACTTGGTGAAAAAAAATTTTGGATGCCATCTGTCTTTATTCAATATAACTAATTCTTTTCACTTACTTCTTATATGTACATTTTCACTGTAACAGTTCCATGCTCCCTTTACCTGTTCTGTGGTTTTTATCTACTATGTTAGAGCAGTAGTATAAATAAGTACTGAGTATATTCCAGATTCTGGTCCTTACAAGTAGGCATTGTGCTTCTCACTGTCTTGTATAATTTGCTAAATGCATACATATAATCAGGATTTAAAAAGAGTTCCAATGGTTTCTAATATCAAAAGAGCATAAAACCGTCAATGTATTTCATCTTCATTTGCTCTTAAGTATGTTATATGAGCTAATAAATTATATAATAAGCATTTAATATATATACTTTTGTTAACCATGAAAACAACTTCAATAAATTATGAAGCTATGAGACGGGATCATAGCTAGAGATAAAACAGAAATGGCTTATAAGGAGGGAAATGAAGACCGCTTAAAAGTGTTTGGCTAAATGAAGAAGTCATGGTGAAAAGGTTTGATGCTATATGACATTTTATGAATTGTTTGTACTTATCTCCCTTATAACTTTCAATGGCCAGTAAACTACATTCAACTGTGATCCAAAAATATCAATTAAAAAATTCCAGAAGTGTCATAAACTTCAAATTCTTCACCATTGTGGATAACATTAACTTTGATTCCATTCATTGTCTGCATATTGGGTATATCCCCTTGCCAAGCTATATAAAGCTACAGACCAAATGCTTACCCATCTCAGTCATCAGAACAATTGCTTTGGAATCTCACAGTATGGAATCCTTGTGTGGCTAATGCCACACCACAATGCCAGCATCATGCACCTGACTTTATTGCATGGACAAACACTGTACCATCCTACACCCTCAAGGATGATTACGGTAATTTTATTAAGAGAGACTACCCTCATATAAAATTAAAAAAATTCATAATTGCAATTATTAATCTCTCTTTTGTATTATATAAATTTAATTTCCTCATTCAAAATATTAAGAAAGAAAATGTTATGTTTTACATGTCATGATGTTGATATTAAATTAATATCCTATTGATCCTTGGGAAAATAACTAAATGTGTCTATACTAACAAGTACAAGCTTAATTCTCAAATCATCAAATATTGCTATTGCTATTTCTGGTAAGCATATCCCAAGAGACAGTCATTTTTTCTAGGATTTAACCACTGCTTAGGTTGATCTTGCTAATAGATTCAGAGAATAAAGTAAAAAATTACACTTTTATTGTGAATATTAGGATTTTTTGTTTTTGTTTTTGTTTTTCTTTTTTGGTTTTTCGAGACAGGGTTTCTCTGTGGCTTTGGAGCCTGTCCTGGAACTAGCTCTTGTAGACCAGGCTGGCATTGAATTCACAGAGATCCGCCTGCCTCTGCCTCCCAAGTGCTGGGATTAAAGGCATGCGCCACCACCGCCCAGCTGTGAATATTAGATTTAATTGTCAAATTGACACAATCTAAAATCACTTGAAAAAGAAGTCTCAATGAGAAATTATATATACTAAGGTGGCTTCTGTTCATGTTTGTGGGAAGATGGTCTTAAAAGAAAATGTGTGTGCTTATGTGCTTGTCTGTGTGTGTATAATTTATTCTTTGAGCATTTAATATAGAATATTTTTATCATATTCCTTCAAGTTTCCCAAATCTTCCTACACCCTACTTTTAGCCCTCTCTACCCAGTGTTATCTCATTGATAAAAGATGTGGAATGTCCTTCTGTATATGTGTTGCTTTTATCAGTTAATAAATAAAACTGCTTTGACCTATGGCAAGGCAAAGTGTAGCTAGGCTGAAAGAGATAAAAAGAGAGTAAGTAGAGTCTAGGAGATGCCATGTAGCTAGCTAGAAATATGCCAAAGTCGTTGGCCAAACAATGTTGTAATTACTATAGTTTCTGTATGATTATTCAGGTCTGGGCTGGAAAACAATCGAGCAGTCACTGCTTACAGAAGAAAACTGATTTTTCCTCCCCCAGAAGGCATAATTTGTGAATAACTTCTTGACTGGAATGTGACGTCATGCCCTCTTTCCTACCACCATGCTGGGATTTTGCCTGGCTTGAGCTTGTACAGGTCTTGTGTATGCTGTCACGGTCTCTGTGAGTTCATATGTGCATCTATCCTGGTATGTCTATAAAATCATTTTCTTAAAACCATCTAACACTTTTGACTGTTAAGTCTTTCTGCCCTCTAATCAGCATGGACCCATAAACCTTCAAGGAAAGAGTTTGATAAAGACATCCCACGCAGGGCTTAACGTTCCATGTCTTTCACTCTATACATTTTCCATTTGTGGTGCTGTCCATTAACTATCATCTACTACAAGGAAAATCTTTCTTGCTGAGTGTTCAGTGGCACACTGAAGAACGGGCACAGCTGTATGTCTGTCATAAAAAGTAGTTTTATTGTAATGTTAATTTAGCAAAATGACAGTTAAGCTTTTTCTTCTGGGCCCATGCCTATCTAGTCTCAGATTCTTGGCTTCATTAACAATATCAGGTATTGGTTCCATCTCATGGAGTGTGCCTTACCTCTAATTAAAAGATGATTGATTAATCATCACCTGTAGGCATATGTTTCAGGCAGGTCACTATAGTTCCTTTCAAGGTATTTATGGTGACTGAATCCATGGTTTAATTAATGTATATCAAGCATTCCTGTTCTCTAACTTTTCATTGTACATATTGGGTAGATAGTGAGTACTGGTGAGGCTTCTTTTCATGACTGTCTTGATGGCATTATTGATTTTGGGAAAACATAACCTAATACCATGTGTGCCAGTATCCCCATATTTGGATCGTGTATGATATAAGAGTAGAGAATGTGAGTTGAGGGGTAAGCCTGCATGTATTCATGTTCTGCTTCTGGCTGAGTATTGTCTCAAGTTCCTGACTTTTCTTAAGTGATGGAGAGTAATCTAAAACTGTAAGCTAAAATAAACTGTTTCTCCAAGTTGATTTTTGTTAGAATATTGGATCATACCAACAGAAATGATACTTGGACAACAGTCATCAAAATTGGACTGTGTGCTCCCTCTCTGTATCTGACAAAACTTTCCATTTAATCCTGTGGACAAGTTAGACATTTTATTTTCATAGCAGTCATTTGAATATCCCATTTTTTTGTAATTTTCTGATCAAGTATTTTATTCCATTTGAGCTGGTTTTGGAATGTCCTATGTTGATTTTTAGACTCTCTTACTGTGTAGATCTTGAGAAGATATTTGTTCTGATAAAATTATCTCTCATCTTGATATTTTTCACTTTTAAATGATGCTCTATATAATGAATTTATTTATTGTAATTTTGCTACTACATTTAATTAATTACCTACTCATTCATTCATTTAAAGAAGAGAGGGAGAGAAAGCATGCGCATGCCATGACTGGTTAGTCAAGATCACAAGACAACCTGCAGCAGATAGTTTTCTCTTTCCACCATGATATTTCCAAGAATCAAGTCAGGCAGACAGCCATGGCAACAGACACTCTTTGCAAGAAACACTGAATGATCTTACTGGCCCCTAAAGTGGTTTCTTAATACCATGATATCCAATGTATTATGTTTACTTTATGCAGTTATTTTTGTCCATATTTATAAACTTTTATCTCATGTGCTATTTTTATTTCTTTGTTTAGTGTCTTCAAACTTATTTCATTTTGCAGTGCATTTAAAGATTAACATAAAAAGTTACTCATTTGATTCTCAAATCATTCAATTTTCACTAAGTCAGTTAGAAGCTATAGAAATTACAAATCAATCAAAAATTTTAATGATGTCACCTTGCCAGATCTTTCCTCCTTTGTGGGCTGATGATACCATGATACATTATGTCTAAGGCAGGTAAAGTCTTTTTTAAGAAGAAATGTTTCCTATAGTTTAATTCAATCTTAAATAATGCAATCTGACACTTGGTTGAATAAATAAGATATAATGCAATTATCCTAGAAGTGGCAAATACTGTCTTCCAATAATGATATTGATTCTGTTTTAATATGTAAAATTTTGCCTCAGACAGTAATGCCATTAACCACTTAAGAATCACATGGCTTCATGTGAAATTCTGACTTCTTCAAACTTTCCCTTAGTGACCTTGAACAGGGAAGTCCTCCTTTACTAGAAGAAATACATTGATCAGAAAATGATTCTGAGACTTTCAAATTTATTTTTATTTTATTATTATTTATTTATTATGCTTTATTTTATTTCAAATTTACTTTTAAAAGTGAACTTTGGAGTTGGCACTCATCATAGTTAGTTTTCTCAAGTAAGGAATTCCATGTTTTCACCATAGAATATTGTAATAAATAAATGTGTCCAGTTAGCTACAAGTAAATCCTATTAAATACAGTCATAAATATCTCATAAATCATTTGACTACACAATAAGAGTACATCACATCATGAACATAATAATGAGCAAGAGGGATCAGAGTAGTTGGTCATCACTGAAACTGTATTCTGATCTGGATTTAACACTCATGAGCACTGTTTATCTTCACCAAAGTATTTGCCCTTTTGAAGAGCCTGCCATATCCAAAGCAGTTCAAAACAAACACTGAGTCAGCAACTTTGCTATAAAACTGAAATTCCTATCTTACTATCATTGAATATCAGATAAAAGAAATTCAGCTTTATTTTTTCTGACTCTGCCTTCTTTCTCTCAACATTCAGTTTAGTTTTTTCCACCTAGCTCTATTCTACTAAACCACTGGCCAAAACAGCTTCTTTATTCATCAACAAATAAAAGCAGCACATATACAGAAGGACTTACCACACCATTTTCCCTCTTCTGTTTAAATAAAAAGGAAGATTTTAACTTTAACATAGTAAAATTACATATAACGAAACAGGTATTAAGCAAGAATTACAGTTACAATATTTGTATCTAAGAAATATATAACTAAGAAAAACTATAATTATAACTATCTATTCTTCAACTCCATCAAAGACTCCAGAAGGATATAATATTACCTAAGTAAACAGGAAGTGCATTGTAAGCAACTTCCAAAACAGTAGAGTTGACTGAGACATCATGCTGCCTGGACAGTTACCCAAAGTTCTGCAATGTTGCAGACACCCATCTTTAGCCTACTGGCCCATATTATCTGGTAGACTTTTCCATGAAACAGGAAATTTCAAAGACAGTTCCATCTATATTGGTAATTTGTCAGTCACTTTCTTCTGTGTCCTGCAGAATGTCTGGCAGATTCTTTCATGAAGCAGAAACCCCGAAGTACTATCTCACCTTCTTAAGGAAACTTCAACAGTCATATTTCTGTGGGTCGTGCATGTCCAGTTCATACAGAATACCATCAAGGAGTCCAGGAAAGAGCAGTTTCTTGCCCAAATGGCTAACAAACTCCATAAGGAGCCTCTTCGATGCCCATCATCCTTTTGAAGTAATTGGTACTGCCAGGAGCAGTTGTGTCTTGTTGTCATGAAAAGTCTTAAGGTCTTAAACATTTTAAATTCAATATTCTGAAGGTCTCTGAAGATTTGAAAAATCCTATCTAGCTGAAGTATACTCTCTATATCTAAAAAACGTAACTAATATGACTACAAGCTTGACTATTATGGATGATGATCTATTAACCTGTATTTATTAATTATACATTATCTTTTTAAATGAGCTGTGTAACATGAGGGCCTGCTTGTTGGGGTTTCTGTCCTGCCCAGTTCCCACAGCCAGCAAGTCCCAAAGAAAATCACACAGAGATCTCCATAAGGTATAAACTGATTGGCCCATTAGCTCAGGCTTCGTATTAGCTCTTATAACTTATATTAGCCCATTATTCTAGTATATGTTAGCCACATGGCTCAGTACCTTTTTCAGCAGGGCAGGTCACATCCTGCTTCTTCAGTGTCTGGACAGGACTGTGGGGAGAACTTCCTTCTTTCTAGAATACTCCTGTTCTCATTGCCCCACCTCTACTTCCTGTCTGGTTTTCCCACCTATACTTCCTGCCTGGCTACTGGCCAATCAGTCTTTATTTAAAACATAATTGACAGAATACAGAATTGTCCTGCACCATTTGAGCTGCACAAACACAATACCTTAATCAAAAACAGAAATATATATATAACAATGTTGATCTTAAATTTGTGTCAATAAATCAAGATCCATACCAATGCAAAGTATTCTTTCCTATAGCATATCCCCTTTAAATGTAAACAAACATTTATTAACAATATTTGGGAATTTATGCAGTTCTCTCCAATCTTCTTTCTGCTTTTTGTTGGGTGAAGTAATTTCTTTTGGGGGGGGTGCTCATAGCAACCTCTCAGAAGGTCTTGGTACATCAAACCATGTTAGTCTAGAAGGAATGCATAGGTTCTCATCTTCTGTGAAAACAAAAGAAGAACCTCTTTTTCAAAGTAATATATCTTTAGACCCAAATTATAAAGTCATGATACCTTTAAAATATACATGTAGTTTTAGCTTAGCAGCCCACACAATGAAATGTCTCTCTGTAATTAACTCTTTCACAGTCAAAAAATTCAAATACAATAATATATATAATCCAGATTCTCTGTGTATTTTCCATCTTTATGTGGCTTATTTTTCTTTATTTCTTTAATCTATGACTGTCTGTACTCTGTCTCTTTAAAGACTTTGTTTTAATTTTTAAACCATCTACTTCCTTTTATAACTGTCTGTATTCTTTTTCTTCTCTATCCTAAGCCTACATATATTTATCCAACACTGTGACCCATTTAGAGGTCTTTTTATCTGAATCTGTCTTTATTGTGTATTTGTAATTATTTTCTAACTAGGACTGCCTCTTAAAATGCAAACAGGCTAAGTGTCGTTACTAAGACTAAGGCTGTTTTCCCTTTTGGCTCTGCCCAGTCCAACATGGCAGGGTGGAGGTCTGTTTCGCATGAGCCATGCTCACAGTCCCATTTTCAGGCACACTGTGGGTATATGTTGCCACTAAGCAAGTTGTAGCACTCTGCTCACAAACCCCATTTAAATGTTCCATAGCCTGACCTCCCAAAAGAGTTGGAGTCATTTGTACTGGCTAACCAGGATATCAGCACTTTGAAACTGTGTGGTTTGTTGTTTGTTTTTTTTTTTTTTTCTTTTCCTGCTACTGCTAAATCAGGAAGACCTTCCTTAAGGAAGCTGCAGAACGCTGCCAGTCAAAATAAAAAAAAAAAAATGTGGCTAAACTTTCGGGGTTTTTTATATCTAGAATTCCTTTCCAAGCTTTCTCAGGGTTTATGTGGATTTAGTCAACAGTGTTTGGCGCATGCCACACACATTGGTTATAGAACTCAGAGAGATCAAGTTAGTTCTAACCAGGAAGTTTCTTCCCTTCAGGCTAGACCTCATAGTACTGGAAGGTTCTATACAGGCTACTGGGAGAAAGAGCTTAACAGTCTTACCCAATTATAAACCCTGTAAACTGTAATACTGATTGACATGGCAAGTTATACTTATGGGTGCAATAATGGCATGTTACAGGTGTTAACAACCACTTTACGATAGAAACGATACCTATTCCACCTCAAGAAACACATGCTTAATACTATAAATATGGCTAAAAAGTAATGGTTAGGAAGCTTACATGCCCTAGGGATAAACCTACTTTCTGCTAAATGGACTTATCAAACTTCCTTCTAAATTTGTATTTTCTACTGTAAATAGATTAGTATAGCTCTCATACCTCATCAGAGAGTTTTCTTTATTTAGTAGGTTGTGGTCAATGCATAAATTAACTACCAGTCAAAGTGCAGAATAAGTATCAGTGGAGTGGCTCAGTCAGAAACAAAATATTTGTATCCTAATCCTCACTCCAAGTTTTAGTGGCCACTGGCAAAGAGTGAAGGGAAAAATGTTAGGAGCCAAAGTACAGGAAGATTTGCAGAGAAACAGAGTGCTTTTGGTCATGACCAGACCCTCTTACTCAAGAACTACCAATAGCTATTGTTGCCTACACAGCAAGATCAAGTCAGTCACCATTCTACTGAGTGTGAGATCATGAAGTCCCACTTCTGACTGAGAAACTATGGATTAATGATGGCTTCTAAGAAAGAAGGAATCATTGTTCTTAAAGGGTTTGGTTCTTGGTAAGTCAACCTTGCTGTACTGGCCCATACCTAAAGCAGCTGGACAACAAAATTTTAGTCTATGGGATATTACTTTTAATAATTGGAGATTATGGAGGTAGATGGCTCTGGGAGAATGTAACATGACTAGTTGGAAAGAATATGATCAGAATACATTGTAAGAATCTATCAAAAGTTAATGCAGATACCAAATACATTGTTAAAAAACATTCTTTTTAATTCAGTGCCATGGTTTAGTAGAAGACTTGTGTGCATGCATAATTATCACATTATAGAGCATATAGTGTATATAATATACAGTGCAGCACTTTTTTCACAGACAACTAAGTATAACTACAAAATGCTACTATGATATTTGTACTTTATCATATGAATTATTTCATCTGTGTGTGCCCACACAGCATGTGTTGGAGGATTTGCCCACTTGCACATATGCAGAGGTCAGAGGAAGACATAAATACCCATACCCTATCACTCTCTGCCTTGTCCTCTTGAAACAGGGTTTCTCACATAACCAGAAACTTACCCTGCCTAGCCTGTTGGCTAGGCAGGCTGACCAGCAAGCTCTAGACCAGTGGTTCTCAACCTTGCTGATGCTTTGGTCTTTTAATACAGTTCCTTGTGTTCAAGTGACTCAATCATCAATTTTTTTCATTGCTATAACATAACTGTAATTTTGCTAGAGTTATGAATCATAATGCAATTATCTGTGCTTCCTGATAGTGACCCCTGTGAGTCATTTGACCCACCAAAGGATTCGAGGCCCACAGAATGAGAATGACTGCTCTAGAGCATCTTCATGCTACCCCTTATTCCATCACTGTACAAGTATGTGCCCTGTACCTAGATCTCATGTAGGTCATAGTGATTTAAACTCAGTTTTCAAGAGTAATACAATTAACTCCTTCACCCAGCTCAACCACAGAGACATTTCTTCAGCCCCTTATTTCATATTTTATAAGTTCTTTCCTATCTAAGCTGATAGTGTGAATACTGAACAAAGGTTTTCAAGTATATTACCAAGCATGGTACAAAAATGTGTTAATATAAGAGGCACATACACAATTGTAAGTTAGGATAATTTATTGCAAAGCATCAAAAAGTTTCAACTTTTAAGAAATGACAGCAAAGGAATAATGAAACACAATATGGAGAATTATAAGATGATATGCATTCTTAAAGTCTTAGATCATAACTTGTTTTCTGCTGACCTGTTTTGCAATATGTTTGTTTAATTTAGTCCTTGCATGAGGCTTGGGTAATGTTCTTATATTTAAGATTCTGGTTCCTCAGGAAAACGTTTCAGTAGAAGCAGGAGAATCCAAATCCTCCAAAGTAAATTGGACGGCGGCAGCCAAAGCCATAGCCTCCATATCCAGAGCCATATCTGTAGCCTCCAAAGCCACATCCACAGCCATAGCCATAACCCGGGTTCCCAAAGCTTCGGTAGCCATGGCCCAGGCCTCCATAGTAGCTGTGGTAGTAGCTCATGGTGTCAAGAGTGGTAGTTTGAGTTTCTTGTTCAGGGGCAGATCTTGAGTGTGAGTTTTATACTATGTAGGACAGGTTTTTATACTCTGGCAGGGGCAGGTGACAAGTCATGCACAAACCCTCCCTTTGTGTCACTATAGACATTATTGCAATGTGGCAACTCATTCCTCTGCTATCTCCTGACATGCAGAGGCCCTCATTCTCATTAAAATACTTGAGATTGCTCAATGCTCTATTTAGAATGTCCTTGAACTTATTGTTTAGTTTTATGAGAAGAAACGGTTGACTAGCCAAAATACACACACCAAACTCTGAATAAAATGGCTTATTACCAAGAGTATAATATAAGCTACATGTGCTGGGAATACTTTGATGCATAATTAGGTATTTCTGCTCTGTTAACTCCCAAACTGATAACTTCATCTCCAACTACACCCATGTCTATCTTCAGCACACAGTTGTCAAATTCATACTTATCATAAAGCAAACCCTGTTATCAAGAAGAACACTTTTGAAAATGCCTCAATTTGTGCTCTATGAAAACACTTTAATTCACAGACTCCATCCCATTATTTGTACTTTAGACCTAGAAGCACAAAAAGAAAACTAATCGAATTTCACATTTTAAGTCAACAACTTTTGCAATAGTTTTATTTCACAACAGATTCATGTCTTTTAACTGTAAAATATAAGACAAGCAGTTGTAGAAATCAAGAGTGTGAAAGTTTTCCTCTAAGCAAGCTTTATCAGAGTCAGTGTGGGTTTTATTTCGAATCCCAGAACTACTATCTGAAACTGTCCAAAGTCCTACTCAATGTGCAAGTATATCTGCCTGCATGTTTCACCCACGCAGCTGATTTCTTCCTAGAGTTCTTCATCTGTGCACATATGATTTCCCTTTCATTACTCCTTTAGCTTCCTTTCTTCTCCCAATGCACATCAGGAGAGTGCAGATAGAAGACTCTGTACTGTGTCTTTGGCTTCCTTTCACTTGCACTAGTCAGCACTTTTGTTTTTTCCATCTCCTTTTCAGTTTGCCCTGAACTGCCACCCTCATCTCCGTAGTTCATTGTCTGACCACTTATGTGCAGGTAACTTTGACCTACTCACTAACTTTAGCATTACTAAGTTTAGCAACACACCATTTGTGAAGTTATATACCAGATACTAGGCTTTCCATAAAAATTTTAAATTTAGATTCCTTTAAGGCTTATAAAATGAAGACAAAATGGTGAAATTAAAAAGAATTGGTGAGTATATGTGAAAAACTGGTGTATCTCCATTAGACTCTCAGCTTACAACGTCATTAAGGCAATTAAGTCTGAGGATGCCCGTCTGTTATTAATCTCAAGCAGCTCCTCTATTTTTATTTGGTTTTGAAAAGCACATTCTGTTTTTTATGACTTTCTGCATATTCCTTTGTTGTTGTTTTATTTTGTTTTGTTCTGATTTTATTTTATGAATCTGTGTTTGAGCAAAAATAAATTTCCTTTAATGAATGTAAACAAATAACTAAGGGCATAAACTTGGAATTTGGGATTCCATCAAACTTTATCAATTGGCTAGTTATTTGCATATTTTAATCACTGAAAAATATTATTAATGACCTCACCACAGGCTGAATGAATTCAACAGGAAATACATAAGCCCTGGGCTTTCAAAATTCTTTTTGAATTTTTATAATTTTACATGTATGCACGTGTGTGTGTGTGAGAGAGAGAGGGAGAGACAGAGAGAACAACAGAGAGAGAGAAAGAGATTTCATGGGTACTGAGGTCAGAAATTGCCAGTAAGGTCTTTTAAATCACTTTTTATCTTATTTTTCATTTTTGAGAGAGGGTCTTTTACAGAACTCAGTGATTGGCTAGAGTGTGTGGCAGGTGAGGGCCAAGAACACTGCTGTATTTCCCTGCCTCTAGATCTAGGGTTAGAGATGCGCACCACCATTTCCTGCTTCCAATGCAAGTGCAGAAGGTCTAGTTCCAGGTCCTCATGTTTGCATAGTAGGCAGTTTCCAACTGGCCATCTCCCCAGGCCACCAAAGGCTCTCTTAATGCTAAATAAGAAAAAAAAATCAAATTTCTTTAAGGATTTACTTGCTGAAATATACTCATATTGCATGTGATAACTTGGAAATCTATCAAAAATGATTGATTAAAACTGAAGCAAGATACAGAAATCTCCAAACAATGAATCACTTAAAATTAAATTTGGATTAAAGAGAAAACTTCTAGAAAAGAAAACCACAGGTCAGCATTACTTTTGTGATAAACTTTATCAACTATGTAATTTAGAGAAAGAATATTGATTATCCACAAAATGTTTCAATAAAAAACCCAATTTATAAATTCACTATGCAAGATCAAAGTAAAATTGCAGTATAAAATACAAATTTATCAATAAATATGGTATCAGAAAATATAACTAGAGATAAATATAGCAAAGGATGTGTGAGAAGTGTGGCCTAATAATTGTGCATTTTTTTTCCAGAAGAGTTTTAAGAAGACCATTAAAATGAGGATATAACATTCCATAAACTTTTGAAAAAATTGCCAAAATATATGAATAAATAAGTAGATGATATTACGCATATCATACATTAAGATAGTTAGGTAATCTGGGCAATGGTGGCACACACCTTTAATCCCAGCACTAGGGAAACAAAGGCAGGCGGATCTCTGAGTTCAAGGTCAGCCTGATCTATAAGAGTTAGTTCCAGGATAGACTCCAAAGCTGCCCAGAGAAAGCGTGTCTCAAACCAACCAACCAACAAAACAAACAAACAAAAAAAGATAGCTAGCTAAAAGAGAGTACTAAGGACTTTCTGAGAAGATTACTAGAATTTGGTTAAGTGTTACAGTATGAAGATTCATATTGCTGCTTGATATATATTTCCTTATAGTGATTTAGATGATATAGGTATTAACTAGAGGTCACGTGGTCAAATAAATTAATTTCAAGACTATTAATAACTAGAAATCAGAGGTTATAGTATTCAAAAGCCATTGCCGTAAGGTAGAGCTCACATCAACATAATTTTATTAAGACTTTAGCAAGTCTTATGACACATTAAATGCCTTGTGACTACCTTCAGTGATGATTGATACGTTTCTGGGGACTGAAAGTGAGTAAATGAGTCTCTGGAAAACACCAGTTATAGCTCTCTGTCTCTTGAACTTCAGCTATGACATTTATTTTCCATTGACTTAATAAGAATAAATGGTATCCTCAGAAGAAAAACAATTGCCTTTATCACAAATGCCATAAGAAGGATGAACAATAAGATATATGACGAAAGTTAGGACCACATTGCAATGCCACATTAAACACATTTAATGGAAAATGATTATAGAGATATTTCCCAATGTAAAATATACTGCAGAAACTTCAGATGAAAAATTGCTATGTTGAGAGTGAAAGGAGAAATAACTGTTGTGGTAAAATATCCAATATTTATGGAATAACTCTAAATTACTATTGAACAGCTGTATGTACACCGACAGCTCTTAAATCTTATGCCAACAAGCTTGTAAGTGCATAATTCATCTTCTCTGTCTGCTATAAGTAGGAGATGGATTGGATACAATAGAACCTCAGAGACCCTGGATTTTTTTAATGGATGATTCTCTCAACAATGTTAGATCCTAACTCGGGAGCAGAGACCAAAGGTCCAGTACTTTCTAGTAAAAAATATTAAGTGAAATAGCAGTTTCTAAAAGCACAAACCCAGCGTCATATCTTGCCTGAAGAAACTGCCCCTCTACTGATATACTCATGCCATGAGCCACCAGTTCCCAGTCATATCTCAGGTAGCAAAAATTGATGCCAGAATAGCTTAGGGTATGGAAATGAGGTTTGAAACTGAAAACTATTTTAGCATCTTCAGTGATAATGTGGCCAGTCTTGTATGTGTGTGTGTACATACAATTATATTCTTTAAAATATCAGTAATTTATTTTAATAATATATGAGGATTTGTCTTCATGACTATTAAAAAGTCAATAAACATTTACCACTTGCTTTCTTTGGTTGTACTTTTATTTACAACATGTTGATTTTGAGTACAAATTTGGTATCATTATGTCATTTAGAGCGTCTATATACTATAATTCTCAATAATATTTCATGTGCTTTTTCTTGTGGGATGTCTCCTACATATTTCTAAATCAGTGTTTCTTAACCATCCTGATGCTGTGACCCTTTAACACAGTTCCACATATCATGGTGACCCCAACCATAAAATTACTTCATTGATACCTAATAACTGTAATTTTGCTGCTGTTCTGAGCCTTAATGTAAATATGCAATATGCAGGATATCACATGTGTGACCCTCACAAAGAGTGAACTGACAGGTAGTCATTGAGCCTACAGGTTGAGAACTGCTATTCTAATTGCTGATGACAGGACTATCAACCCATAAATTACTAGAAGCTTATACACTAGATTTTAAAAAGAGGTTTTGTTCTCACTGAATGGGTGGTTTTCAAGGAAAAACAAACAAACAAACAAACTTCATTTACCTTGTAAGACCCATTTCAAAAGTATTTGACTTTAGCTTTCTTCTATTATTTATTATATTTAGATTTCTTTTGGTGGGACTCTAAGGACAGTTTAGTATCCATTAAATTTCATATAAATGTATTACAGTTGTATATGGTTGTGGTTATATAAGCACTACATAATAATGTTTAATAGAGTCTGTACTGAATTTATTTTCAGCTGTTGAAAATCTACCACAGAACAAGTGTTCAGGAATAACCTTTCCCCACCAAATGAATGAACCTGTGGAGGCTGAAAAATGCAGGCCCATTTCTACATTGTCTGATGGTCAGAGAGTTTGGAGATTGACATGCATTGTTGTACGTCCCAACTCAGGATGTGATTGCCTGGTTATTTTGAAATTAAGATAAGTCCATGCCATCCTAAGAGATGGTGAGGGTGTGCAAACTTACTTCTGCTCCTTCTTTTGTAACTATGAGGTCACCTGGGGAAGGGCAGTCTTCAGAATATGTGACCTAGAGCAGCTTTGCTACCTAAACAACAGAATGCTAATGATTTGATGTCTTCGAGTGATAAAACGATTTACTGTGAGTTATCTTTTGTATCATGTTAATATTCTTTTGTATCACCCCACCACCACCACTCCTGGTTACCTTGGGTATAAAAACTATGGAAAAATAAACATGGCTGATTTCAGTCACTGGAATGCCCTCCCAATACTTTCTATGTTTCTGATACTTTCTATGGTTTCTGTCCTGTTATATTTTTATGCATCTTCATATTCTTTACTCATAATTCTAAAATTCCTATGCCCCTACCCTGGTAAGAGGTGACTTTGTCGAGGCTGGTCTCTGACCGAAACCCACCTTCATGCAATTCTGTGGCTTGCACACAGCTTCAACAGCACAGAAGTGTATTTGCTACTTGACGGCAGTAAGAGCTGCCTTTCCCTCCAAGTTCTTAAGCCCCAGAGAGAAATACTCTACATCCAAATTCAAGAGATGCCTTTACTTTCCTGTGCCTTACACAGCACAGTAAGGAGACAAATTTCTGTTAAAAGTTTTCTTAAAACTGCTAATATACACAAACAGAATTCTCTTACTACAGTAGTCTTCTTATCTGCCATATTTTACACAAAAATAGAGGAAAGGTCATTTGAAATCTAGAACACTTTTGGAAGAAGGAACTGATACCGCTGTTACTTCTATTCAAAGACAGGAACAATCTGGCAATGTTTATGGGGTATCTGAAGTACTATAAAATCTGCTAACAGTGAAGTCAAAGCACATTAAATAAGCCAAGTTTAGCTATTTCTTGGAATATTTTCCCCTAGTCACTCGAAACTGCCACTCCCCAGGGAGTTGTTCTGGGGAAACCTTCACCTTGAGACATGAGGTCTATCTACCTTCCTTATTTAAAATATTGTTCATTTTAATCAGTGGGTGGAGGTTAAATATATGATGTCATTAAAAGCTTCATTTAAAATAATTGTTGGGTAAACAGTAGTAATATTTACATGTTAGCAATTTGATGTACAAATCTTAATTTCACTTGTAGAATCCAGAATTTCAGTGTGTGCTCTGATGCTTCTATGGCCATCGAAAGCAGGGTTATGAGAACTTATTACAGAATCAAAGTCGGCTTTAGAAACCCATGTGGTTTCAAATCTAAGAGTAGTGTTTTCTGTTTCCAGGAACCAGAAACATATGAATTATCACATAAAAATCATTTCCAAATTTGTCACAGTCCACATGTTGAAAGCCAGAGCCAAAGGCATAGTTTGTTTGGGAAGTTCTGGAAAAAATGTCGGAACCTGGTGGAGTCCACTTTGAGTTCCATTCAGGCTTCCCATAGTCTCTTGGCAATCAAGGTTTGTGAATTTGGGCAAAGATTATTCAAGTTTCCCTCCGCATTGACCAGTACCTGGTGAGATGATTTTGGTCCCCCTCAGGGTGCAGGAACCAAATCATGTTGACATACTTCAAGTTCATTCAAACCTGAAGCTTTTTTTTAATACAGTAGACCAAAATATCATTTAAACTATTCCTCTCTTAATTAGATGAGATCTAATTAAGGAGGCTTACATTTTCAATTTGATTTGCCTGCTGAGCTTACTTTCCGTGAAACCTATTCTGCTCATAATGAGAAGCGTTGATGCACTCTGTAAATTCAGATGTGAGCTTCCCAGTCAGCTCAGTACCAGGCTTCCCAGAATAAACATCCCTCTCATTGTACAATCTCAGGTGTGACTTTCAGCCCAGTCCTTTCCTTCTTGGTTATCTTTCACTGAATGAAATCATTCTCTTTCCATTAATGTTCTACATGGTCGCATTTTAGTACTTGCAGGACCACATGGGCAAACAGGTGTTCCTATAGATTATAATGATGGTGGAAAATTCCTACAGCTAGTAATTTCAGCCATGGTAGTGGTAACGTTCTAGCACAACATCTTTCTCTTCTGCTTGTGTCATGCTTGGAAGCTGGTGAACAACTTCACTGCTCATCCAGTCCTATAAAAATACAGTCACATCATTATGTTCAACTTGAAAGACCTGATAATGAGAAAATGACTACCTCATAGATTTATGGATTTGCTATTCTATAATTTCGTCCTCACTTTAGAATGTATGCCAATGTACCCAAAATGTCGTTCGTAAAACAGCGTGTCATGTGAAACCAGCAGGAACATCACACAGCTTAGGCCTCTGCTTCTTTGGTGACATCACTATTTTAAACTATAGGGCTTGCTTTAACCTTTGTGGTTTTCCATTCATTGTGGCCTCTAGGAATCACATGGAATCACTGCCCAAGTTGTCTGTAGATGACCATAATAGGACCAGATGTGAAACAAAAAAAATCACTAGGGACTTCAAGGTGGAAAAATCTGTGATGGTTATTGTCCATCACCGATTTCCAATTTCACTATAATAACATTCTTGAATACCAGCAACAAAGTGAAAGAAATGATTAAAGAATTTGCTTCATTGAGAGATAATAAGATTTAAAGTTTGATAGGGACTATACCAGGTATGTAGAGATTTCTAGTGACCTGGATTGAAGGCCATGTGAAGGACCATCTATGTACCATAATAATCATAGCCAAGCAAAAATTGGTTGAAATATTATTTTTAATATGTTTTAATAAAAATAATTATATAACTTCCCCCTGCTTTTCCTCCCTTCACTCCCTCCCATCTCCCCACTCTAAAAAAGATAGCCTCTTTTTTATTATTCTTACATATTTATATATGTGCACAAATATAAATATATAAATACAACCTGCCTTGTATGATTTTTCTTGTGTGCATATGGTTTAAAGGTTGGACTTTCTGCATTGGAAAACATTTAAGTGGGTTCATCTTAAAGGAAGCTAACTAACTGTCCTTCTCCCAAAAGTCATCAGTTGCTGTAGTTCTTTGTACAGTGATGGAACTCCATGAATTTTCCCCCATTCCTTGTAAACATGTACATTAATATTGCTGTTCTTGTCTCATTTATGCAGCCATTTCTAGGAGACACAGTTTCATAACAGATTTCCTAGCATTTTGGCTCTTCTAATCTTTCTTCCTCTTCGTCTGTGTTGTTCCTTGACCCATGCATGCAGGCATTATGATGAAGTTGTATCCATTGGAGGGCTGGACTCCCCATGTTCTGTTATCTCTGTACTGTGTACACTTACAGTTTTCTGTGATGGTTGTCACTATAAAGAGAAACTTTTTTGATGAGTGGTGATACCTACACTAATCTGTGGATAAGGATAAGATTTAGAAATTTACTAGAGAACTACATTTGTCTATCAAAGTAACAGGTTCTTTTCTAAGTTCCATGATCTCACTAGCCCCACAAATTTAGCTAGGTTTCCAGTGCCAGACTCGATTTCCTTCTGTGTCCTAAGTATGTGATGTCTTCAACTATAATGGTCCACTTTTCAGAGGGCTATCTCAATAGACTATGTTGTTTTGTCCCAAATCTAAATAGTAAATATTTCTTGATATTTTGCCTATTTGGTGTACCAAGGACTTGCATCAGTTTGTAAGTACTTCTGTTTGAAGAGGACCATTTGTCAGGCTGTTCCTATCTCTGAAGGAAATATGATGAAATTTAGAGAGAATTGCAACATCTGAGACTATATTAACTGTGTGCTTGGGGCTGAGGTGATGTCACCAGCAGTGTTTAAGTGACACCCGAAAGAAAATATTCAAGAAATTTGTGCACACTTTCAAAGCATCTGGGAATACAAGAGGGCTAAAAAGAACAAGAAGTCTGTGACAAAGATGGCAAGAATCTAACTAGATGTAGATGAAGATGACATGAAGTAGTTCCACTTAATGTGGTTCCTGCAGATCTGGCTAATAAAACAAAGATAAGGAGCTGAAAAGCAGTCAAGAAAAGGGAAAACTGTTGGAAAAAGTCTCCAAATGTGTTAAAAAAAGAAGGGCTTAATAGAAGTTATTGCAGCCTTTGGAAGGTACTTCAAGAGCTTGAAAACATGGACCTAAACACTACAGTGTGTTCAGTTACTAGAAGAACCATTTCTGACACATTTTCTTCTTATTAACTAATGCATAAAAATAAAAGTAATAGCAATAATGGCAATGACATCAACTTGGTAGGGAAGGTACCTTAGTGGGCAGTTATGCTTGATGGCAAGCAAAATAATCAGAGTTCCAAGCTCAGGAACTTGCTGTGGGGCAGGTCGACGAGAACAGGAGAATCTGGAAAGAAAAAAGGGTCAGTCTGCAGTCGTCACCTAGACACAGACAAAGCAAGATGAGAATGCCTCACTGATAAAAGGTACCAAGCCACATGGCTAACACAGACAAGAATTACAGGAAAATGTAGGCTGTAAGAGTTAACAAGAAGCCTGAGCTAATAGGCCAACTAGTTTATAATTAATGTAGACCTCTGTGTATTTCTTTGTGACTGAACAGCTGCAGAACCAGGCAGGACAGAAAACCAACAACAAATGGATCCAATGTGGACAACTACATCCACATAAAACCTGAGAGCACTTAGGAAGTAATACTAGACACAAAGGAATAGAGGCAAGCATGGGTTCTTGGTAGCAGCATTTTCTCAGATGAGGTATGTTTGCTAGGGGCAAGAGCTTCTCATTTAAGAGAGGGTTCTTCCAAAAGTATCCATCCAAAGAGAATAGGTTCCCAAAAGGCCAGTATATGCAGTAGGGATAAATTCTGGTGCCACTGCCAGTGGTCCCTCAGTCTGTCCCAGGCTTGAAACTGTCAACCACAATCAGAGTAACTAGTTTGGTCCTATGCTTGTTCCTTCCCAGTCCAGCTGGAGTTTGTGAATTCCCATTAGCTCAGGTAGACTGTTTCAGTGGATGTACCCATTCATGGTCTTGACCTCTTTGCTAATATTCTCATTCCTCCCACACTTCAACTTTTAATTGTTTGATGGATGAGGAAAGAGCAACAGCTGCTAAAAGATGTTTGATTATAAATGTTGTTGGACTAATCCAACATATGTATTTTGAAAATACATTGACTTCAAAATTTAAGTCAAAAAATATGTTACTTTGGAGAAGAGGTTTTGCTTTTGTTTCCACAGGAAATGAGAGGCTGTGGATTCATTCTGGGTTAAGAAAAATCAGGTTTGATCAAGGAAGACACCCCCCCCCGAGAAATCTCTGGTAGGAACAGATGGCCCAGATGTCAGAGGTCTATATCAGAACAGCTTCAGGATTGCTGGCTGAGATGATCAAGTCTCACACAATATTTCAGTCAGGAAACTACCATAATTCAAAATTTTCTTTAGGTCCCTGTAAGATTATCAGTGTGCCCAATCAGCAGGAAGTAGCCTGGAAAGCTATTGCATTCCCAAAATTGGATTATGGATGTTTTCCTTTGTTTAGAGTGTTGTTTACAAGTTGTTATGGAAAATGGTCAGGAAGAAAGCTAAACAAAAGAGATTAGATTCAGAGTTTTTGTTTTGAAAAAAAAAAAAGGTGGATGTGCTGTGGGACAATGGTCTTGTACCCTGTAAAGATTTGTTGCTTGTATTGTTTTAATAAAATGCTGATTGGCCAGTAGCCAGGCAGGAAATATAGGCAGGATGATGAAAATAGAAGAATTCTGGGAAGAGAAAAGGCTCAGTCTACAGTCATCACCCAGACACAGAGAAAGCAAGATGAGAATGTCTCGCTGATAAAAGGTACCAAGTCACATGGTTAACACAGATAAGAATTATGGGTTAATGTAAGTTGTAAGAGATAATAAGAAGCCTGAGCTAATAGGCCAACCAGTTGATAATTAATGTAAGCCTCTGTGTATTTCTTTGTGACTGAATGGCTGCAGGGCCAGGCAGGACAGAAACCTCTGTCAACAGGAACTACATGGTATAAGGAGAGATATGAGTTCTGCAAGTTGTCCTCTGAATATCAGAAGCATCCCGTGTCATGGGCTACCTCTCACACTGCACTCACATACACACAAAATAAATAAAGGAATGTAATAACATTTAAAAATATAATTAAAAAAAAGAAATAAAGCAAGCAAACTACCAAAAGTGATTCAGAAAATAGTGATATCTCTTCCACCAAAGACTCAGGTGTTTCAGGTGGGTTTCAGAGGAAGTCATTGTTAGCAGAGGAGGTACCAACTTCCTATGTGTCATTCCTCTTGAGGATCCTTAAGTGAGGCAGAAGAAATGGAAAGTGATTATCATAACCTGGAAGGTGTAGGCTTAAAGGCTCATGTCAGAATATGCATCTTATCTCAAAGCCAAGAAAGAAAGATTCAAAACAATATAAGAAAATGTTGTTTTTAATATAAGTTGTTCTATTTACCAGTAAAGACTTGGAAGTCAGATATAGGCATGAAAACCTATTAAATGAGGGAATCTGAGAAGCAACAGCTGACCTTTCTTGGCTGGAGACCCAGTGAGAATCCATCACTCCATACTGCCCCAAACCAAAAGGACTTTTAAACTCAAAGTCCCTCCCTACTCCTTCCTGTGTTTCTCACTTTAAATGTCTTTCCAGGTCTTCCAGATTCTCTGTGGCTAATTCATGTCAACTAGTCACTGGCTCTACCTCCAATCTAAGGTTAGTTTTATTAGCACAGTCTTGGCATTTCACAGTGCAAATGAATATCCTACAACATTTCCCCCTTTTGTCTAAATAAAAAGTAAAAGTTTTAACTCTAAAACAGTAAAGCTATATACCAAAAGAAAAATTATCAGGTAGCAATTACATTCACAATGTCCAGTCCATTAGTCTTTGGAAATTTTGGAGCAGGTACTCCATCATCTATCCTATCTTTTTAAAAGTTTTATACCTAAAACTTTCTTTCATAACTTGTATTACCATCTTAAAATATCCTTTATAACTTAAAACATTCTCTTGATAAAGAACTAAAGCTTTTATGTTTTTCAGCCTTATAAACTTTACATCTCTTTTGTAAGTTTCTTTTCTGAATTTGGTAACAAAGAAAATGGTATAACTATCTAATCTTCAGTGCCCATCAGAAATCAAAGAAGGATATCTGCATAAAAAGGAAGTGCAGAGCAAGCACACTCAAAAACTATAGATATGACAGAGACAGCTGGCTGCCTGGAAAGGAGTGCAAAGTTACTCTGCAATGTTAGTGCATCCATCTTTGGCCTACAGATCTAGAATATCTCACAGACTTTTCTCTGAGGCAGGAATTTTGAAGGAATTCCTATCTTATCTTGGTAAAGTTCATCAGTCATCTTCCTTTGTGTTGTGCTTGTCCAATTTAAACAGCATACTGTCAGCAGTCAAGGAAGGGCATTTTCTTGCCCAATGGGAAGCTTTGCCACATTGAAAACAAAGTCCATATGGAAGTTCTTCAATGCCCATCATTCCTTCTGACAGAGATTGATGTTGCTAGAAGCAGACATATCTCACTGTAGTGAAAAGTTTTGCTGTTAAAATAACTTAAATGTCATAGTCTGTAGATCACTGAAGTGTTTGAAAACCACCCATCTATCTCAAATATATGAGGCAAAATGAAGCTTATTTTCGTCTACATCTAAGCCCCTACTACAAGTTTGATTGCTATCTTATTTATAAAATAAGAGTTCATAATAGTAGCTTTCAAGGACTACAACTTTACATTAAAATTTTAAATAAGTGTGTAGATGTGTAGATACAATAACTTACAGTATGTTGTGACAAAAGTAATGTTAAATTTGTATCAATATACAAAAAAATCCATGCCAGTTTAAAAGATTTGAGGCTAGTAGTTTCTATTTAGTCTAAAAGTAGATTGAACAATCTATCCTTCTATTCTATCATTCCTATTTCTCCCCGTTTTTCATTTCAGAAGGAGATCCCTGAAGGCAACCATTTTTGCTTATTTTCTTCCCTGACCATGATAAATAACAACTTGCAACTAACCCCTCTAAACAACAAACATTCATTACCCACTTAATCAAAACCACCCACCCCTCTCAGGAATGTGGGCATTGTGTTTTTAAAACTACTTCCTGCTGTGTAGGGTCAATTGTACCTTTAAGGGACCTAGAAAAAAATAAGATAATGGTCAAGTCCTGGGAGAGCAAGCTGTATCATTTGTTGTACAGTCCCTGTGTGATAGAAAAGAGCAGGGCTTATCTGAAGTCTTTGTTGGAGTAGTCTTTGAGTTTGTACCATCTTAGCTAACTACTTCGAAGTTGTTCTGAGCAGTTTGTAGTATAAAGCTGATTGTCGGGTGGGTGTTTGTCAACTTAGTGGCATTACCAAAATCCAGGTAGATTGGTCATTGCAGGGCCCTATCATCTTCTTGGAAATATGAAAGGTCATTGGTAGGAATGGTCATGGTTTACAGCAAAAAACTAAAGTATTTTATATGTCATAAACAACAATAGAGGACCACAATCTATTTTTTAATAATTTTTCTGATTAAATTAAAGGCATTTCTAAGTCTTATGAGTTAGTTTAGATTGAATGACCAGGTGCTTGATGAACTATCATTTCTCCTAATCAAGAGACCTCTCCTCTACGCATCTAATATTTATCAATCTTGATAGTATCCATAGCTTTTCTTTTCCTGTGGAAACAAAAGCAAAAACACTTCCCCAATGTAACATACATCCTGGTTTCCATTCTGAGGTCAACACATTTTTCAAATATACTGGCTGATTTTATTCACAAGCTCTTGTCTACTATCCAATGTCTCTTTGTAGTTTCTGTTTCTTTCTCATTTGTATTTACAAAATTTGAAGTTAATAAAACACTGCATAATCTATCTCTAGGCTCTATATTGCTCCTTTCTGTTCATTAAGAATATCTTTTAAACTGTGATTAGATCTTTATATAATTGCTTGTCCTATAGGATTATGTATATCTGCAATATGCTTTCTATTGAAATATGCAAATGTCAGTTTCAATTTGCTAGAGACATATGCGGGAGCATTGTCAGACTTAATTTGAACAGGTATTCACATAATGGCCATGACTTCTAATAAGTGTGTAATAAAAGAATCAACCTTTTCAATACTTAAAGCAGTTTTCCATTAAAATTATGAATATGTATCTAAGGTATGGTACACATATTTTACATTTTAAAACTCCACTAAATGAAACACATTCATTTCCCAATTTCATTTATTTGGGTATACTTTTGGTTACTTCTTGCAGATAACCAAGTTTGGTTATACAAATAACAAGTAGGACATTTATTTAAAGTTTCCTTGACTACCAAGTGATTGAAAAAAATCTGTATTAAAATTTTGTTATTAACATGGTGTAGGAGGGTCTTCTGTTTGTATATTGCCCTCATTGGTTAAATAAAGAAAACTGCCTTGGCCTTTTGGTAGGACAGCCCTTAGGTGGGCGGAGTAGATAGAACAGAATGCTGTGAGAGAGAAGGCAGTGGAGCAGACGCCATGCTTCTCCAGCACAAGATGGACACGGGTTACACTCATGCCGGTAAGCCACCACTCAAGTGGCGATACACATTAATGGAGATGAGCTAAAATAATATGTGAGAGTTAGCCAATAAGGGGCTGGAGATAATGGGCCAGGCAGTATTTAAATGAGTACAGTTTCCGTGTAAGTATTTCGAGTACGCACCGGGAGCTGGGCGGGACAGAACAAAGGGCCCTGCGCCGGGAACACAGCCCAAGCCCCTCATTACAACAGATTGGCGCCAACATTAACATGGTATTTCTTATGAATTTATCATGCTTCCAGCACATTTTCTACCAATAACTGATCAATTTCATCATTATCTTATGCTAGAGGGCCTTGTAGACATGTATGGTGTTTGAAATGTGATATATATATATATATATATATATATACACACACACACACACACAAAGGATGATTTGTATTTCTAATTTCTTGTTGAATAAATAAAGCTAATTTGAATGATTTGGTATAAGTTCAGTGGTGTTTATATGTACAACAACTTTTCTTTATATTGAGAATCAGTAACTATGTTAAGAGATTCAGGAAACTCTAATAATACCATGAGAATAAAATATAATTCTGATTTTTAAACTAAATTCTAAGGGCCTTGAGATACTTTACTAATTTTTCTTCCCTTATAACCTGTCTTTTCTGATTTATTTGCATCAGTATAGGATGTAGGAGCTCAGAAATTGGTGTCCCTCTTACCACGTGAGAGAGAATCCAATTAGTTCTTTTTATAAAGTGGAGTCTATTGCTTTTGAGACATCCACTGATATTCTCTCCCAAGAAATTACTACAAGTTCTTTGCCAAAGTTTATTTTCTTCCAAAAATTAGGCAATTTCAGCATTAGTAAATGGTACCACAATTTACGTTGTGTGTATTACAGCTAATTTATGAAGTCTAAATTTTCCTTTCAGAATCAATTAAAAAACCTATTCTGCATAGGTCTTTAATTTTTTACTCTATTTGTGTGATAATAATATTCATTCTAAGATATTATATTCTCTATTTATAACAATTCTTATAGGAGAATGAGTAGAAGGTAGTATGAATAGCATACAATCAACCTCTGGATTCAAGTGGGCCACATGTGCATCCTGCAATATCTTTAGTACCAGAGACAGTTTTCCCTAAGCCTCTACTTACAGTTTTCCTGGACTATTTAAGTCCTTACCACCTTGTTAGTTTTTAAATAAATTACTTAGCTCTTGAGTAGTTAATCCAATTGTGGAACTTAGCCACCTAATATCTCCAAATAATTTTTGAAAATCAGAAAGAATTCATAATTAATCTCTCCTGATTTGTACTTTCTGTAGTTTTATTTTCTGAAAACCTATTATATATCCTAGTTAATTAATAGAATCTCTTCATTGTACTTTTTTCAGGAACATTTTGAAATTCACAAGGAAAAATTTTCTTTGCTCATCAAACATTTTTCCTAAGGTATCTGCATCTGAATCAGCTAGCAAGATATCATCTATACAGTGATAAATTATAGATTGAGAATTCTGTTTATGAATCATTTATAATGGCTGTTGTACAAAATATTGACACAAACTGGGAATGTTTAACATTTTTGTGAATATTTCCAATGCTAAATTATAACAGGCTGCTAATTATTAAAAGTAGACACTATACGGATAAATTTGTCTTATTTGTGTGAATGTATAATAGAACAGTAGTTTTTTTTAAATAAATCATTATATTCGACCATCCTTTAGGTAATAGAGAAGGCAAGAAAATGCCAGGCTGTAAAGAGGGCATTGGCTGCATCACTGCGAATAGCTCTCAAGTCTGTTACTATTCTCACATCCAGATTTCTTTTAATAACAGATATAACTGAATTCCAATATTCTTCAATATTTTGAGCACTTAGCTCTTCCAGTACCTATAAGTTTCTTATGTCAAAGGCAGTTGTTCCACCCACACAGGTTTGTCAGGGATTTAAAGGTAGGCCTGCTGGTACCTTTGAAAGACCAACAGCTCTTGTGCCCTGATTATTTACAAGCAGAATGATCTGTGACTGTTATGAGCATACCTTCTAATATTTATCTCAGAGGCATTTTTTATTTCATGTTTTATTTCTGAGATGGGAGAAATGTTAATCTGTGTTTTCCATTGTTGTAACAAATCATGTTCCCATTAATTCATTGCTTAGTTTACCCATATATGGCTTTAATTTTTCTATCTGTCACTTTGGCCCTATAATTTGACCCACCTGTTGTACACTGTTTTCCCTGAAATGAAGCTTCAGTCCCAACAGCTAAATATTTACCTCTTGAAGAGGCCGGTTAGAATGAGTGGCGGCAGCAGCAGCAGCCCAAGCCCGTGCTATGGTGTGAGCAGGGGAGAGGCTGTGAGGCACTGTGGCCTGGGTGTGGACACAGAGGGACTGTGGTGCGAGAGGAGTGACTGCAGGGTTTGGGAGAAGAGGTGGCTTGAGAAGCTGCCTTGTGATCTCAAGCTACTCCTTGAATGCCAGTTGTTTTTACCTAATTTGTCCTAATACCAATAAAGAATCAGAGGCCAGATTTTGAGGTAAAGGCATACTAGATCAGAGAAGCCAAGAGACAACCAGCATCTCTCTTACTGTCCCAAACCAAAAGATCCCACAGATCTCTAAGTGCCTCTCTACTCCTTTCTGTACATCTTTCTATCTGACTTCCCAGGTTCTCTAAACTCTCTATGGCTAAATCTTGTCAACTAGTCACTGGCTCCACCACCTGATCTAAGGTTAATTTTATTAACACAGTCTTGGAGTTTCACAATGTTATCAAATATCCCACTGCAACACATTATATAAAAAAATAAGAAAAAGTAATGACAAAAAAGAAAATATCAATATTGGATGTTTATAATTTAAATTGTTATTACAAGAGAATCAGGGTTAAAAATAAAATACAATAGATGATAAAATATCAGTTTATTTTATTACTAAATCAATGCTTTGAAAAAATTGACTTTGTTCAAGTATACAGTTTTATAAAGTCTGAGGTAACATCACAGGCTTTCACAGTGATATCCTCAAATAACTCAACAATTCTTAATCCAGTAAGTTCTGTTCCTGCATACAGCCCAATAGATGTGCACCACTTTTAAATTGTTTTACCCCCACATTGTATTGTGCCTTTTATATGTATTAATATGTTAAAACTTACCAGTATGGTGTGATCACCTGTAATATTTAGTATTGTAATGGGTTTTAAACCTAGTAGCAAAAAAGATGGGCTGTATGATCGACATGTGTGATAGGGAACACAGGCTAGATTGTGTAAGTACATTCTCTGATGTTCATACAATAAAAAAATAGCACCTAGTCATATGTCTCCCAGAATGAGTCTTTGTAGGACCTTAGTGCATGGCTATGTTTCTATAATTTTACAGTTCAGGATACTTCTTAGATCATTAAAGCTGAAATATTATACAAAACTGGAACTCAAAATGAACATTAAGGCAATGATTTTGTAATAAAAATATTTGTAAGGGTTCTATAGCATTTAAATTTTGCACAGTTTCTCACGCTACATTTTAAATTTGGTAGCTTTATTAATACTTTTCTGTTTTAGTAATGGTGTCTGAAGCATGAGAATATTGAGGTACACATTCTAGTAGGCAATAAGCAGACTAATATTCAGTATTGTTAGTGATGTTTAGGTAACAGCAAGAAATAAGCTATTTCATATTCTCCATTCACTGGTAATTTAAACTTCATATCAAAATGTAATAAAAATTTCATGTTGCTACTGAAATTGTTGTTTACAAAGCCAAAACAACTTTATAATTTTGTTTTGAGATGTATTAATTTGATTCAAAGTTCTGTTTTGTTATTTCCTTTATAGTTGATATTCTGTTATAAAAGATTTCTTTGTTTTTTCTTCTTTTCTTTTCCTTTTTCTACCACCCCTCTTTATTCTGATGCTATATAAATAAACACAATAAAAGATGAACAAATAATTTCTAGTTCTTATGGCAACTATAGTGAAAGTAAATACAAAAATTATAGTGAACTATAATCTATATTATAGTTTTTGGTAGGATATTAATTATCCAGTTTTTAAAACTGATTTCAAATATTCCAGAAAGCCAAAGGTAGAAGCAGATACAATGGTCAGCCATCTGAATTTCCTAGGACCGTGCCAGAATAAAAACTGAACACATCAAAAGTCAAGAAAACCACGAACACTCAGTAAAGAGGGATGACAGTCACCTTTCCACTAATAAGTATCTGAAAGGATCAAAGCAGGGAGTTTTGAACAAGCACAATTATACATGCACTAGATCAATCAAGTAGGACTCAATTTAACAGATTAAAGATCAGAAAATAAAAATTACATTTCACACTAAGGGAACTTTGAGTTGCATGTTGTAAAACCATAATAATATCTCAAACAAGTGGTAGTAGTAAAATCTCTTTGAAGTATCAGTATTAGTGAAGGCAAAAAGTGTCTACAAAACTTTTTTACTCATAAAAGAGTTAGCAACTGTAGCCTGTAAGGCAACCCTGATCCATGTCTATTTTCCATTGCAGAATTTTGTAATGCCTCTTAGAAAATATATTGTTATGGTTATAGTCTCAACTCTCAATTTGTTGAGATTTGAAACCATCTGAGAAATGGGCTTCAAAGCATTCATCTGTGAGATTATCTTGTTAGGTTAACCAAGGCCAAAAGACTTACCCACTGTGCGTGGCGTCATTCCCTCAGCTATGATCCTGGTCTATGTACAGCATGGCAAAAGTAAGCTGAGCAAATGTGTTTACCTTTCTCTGCTTCTTGTCTATGGATGAAAAGTGAGCAGTTGCCCCCAACTCCTGACTCTGTAACTTACCCACGGGAATAGATAAGCCTTGAATTGTCAATCAAACTTTCTATCCTGGAGTTAGGTTCTTATTGGTCATCTGAACAAAGAAACAAGAAAATAAACCAAAACAATAGATCAAGAATACTTGTTCTTATTTTTATTTGATATTCTTTACAGTATATATTATTGGCAAATTATTGGCAAAACTGCACTGACCTTCAAATACTGCATTGCTGCGTCACATTCTTGTTTTAAATTTATTTATTTATTTAATTTACATCCCAGCCACAGTTTCCCCTCTGTTCTTTCCTCCCAGCACTGCTCCTCCTGCCCCCGATACACACCCTCTCCTCTCTGGTTTCTATTGAGAAAAGGGCAGGACTTCCAAGGATATAAACAAAACATGGCATATGACGTAGCAGTAAAACTCAGCACCTCTCCTTGTAAAGAATAGGGTCCTAAAAACCAGCAAAGGAATCAAAGACAGACCCTACTCCCAATGTTAGGAGTTTCACAAGAAGACTAGGCTACACAATATCACATATATGCAGAGGGCCTAAGTTGTCCCCATGAAGGCTCCCTGGTTGTCAGTTCAGACTCTGGGAACTCCTATGAGCCATGTTAGTTAATTCTATAGGTTTTCTTATGATGTTTTTGACTCCTCTGGCTCCTATAATCCTTCCTCCCTCTCTTCAGGAAGATTCCTGGAGCTTAGCCTAATGTTTGCCTATGGGGTTCTATATCTGTTTCCATTATTTTCTGGATGAAGCCTCTCTGATGAAAATTTGGCTAGGCATCAATCTGTGAGTATAGCAGAATGCCATTAGGCACCATGTCCTTGACTTTTTTCTCCAATTGTGTTTGGTTCTATCCTAGGTCTATGGGCCATTCAACATCTGGGTCCAGGCAATTCAGGCAGTATAAGTGATAGGTTCACTCTCATTCTGATGTGTGCTTACTCTTCAGCGAATCCACACAAAAGACTGGGTTGTAGGAAGTCTACTATGACCCTCCCCAACACACTTCAATTCTTTTGTTACTTTCTTCTTCTGTAACAATATATTTACTCTCTCTTATAGTTTTATTTCTCAACCTATATCAGTCATTTGTATTCATATGGCATCCCTTTTCACCTACCAAGTCCTTAACACATTTATCATAGATATTTTACATTTTTAGTGCATTACTTTTCCATAGTAAAAATTTACTTTGGCTAATGTTCCATCAGGTATTTTTTCCTTGCATTGAATGTCTTATACATTTTAAAAATAAAAGCTATTATAATGCAATAGATAATAAAAGTGAAGATGAACACTATATACTGATAATATCTGCTTCATGGGCACAATGGATATAAGTCTACTTTACTGGAGAAATAAAATGGCAATAAAATGATAAAAAGATAACTTTCAATTTTCTCTTTATAAATTAATCAAGGTATTATATAATTTGGAATTTTGGTATTTCTATTATATTTAAATAATGAATACCTGGTTTCTCCTAGTTTCTTCTGAGGAATCAGAAGAAAGAAGCAGCTGTCCTATTTAATAACCTTTCAAACATAACATGACTTTTTTAAAATTACATTTTCCACCTAAGTGGAGCAAGTTAGAGTCTCTTATCAAAATACAATACACACTTTTTATACATGGAACTGTCATTGTTACAAATGCCTCTCAGCATGTATTTTTTTCATTCTTATTTGGCAATATCAATATTTAGCTTGTTTCATATATTCTGTAGTGATTTTTTATTTGGAGTTACATTTAAGAAACCTTAAACTATATCTGACAATGCTGACCTGTGCTTTTCCTCTTCTGAATTGCTGAGGTATGTAATTCTACTCACAGGAATGGAATTTTCCTAATTTATCTCGATAGTATCAGTACTTCTCATTGCCTCAACAATGAATGGCAAAATAACTAGGAAAAATGTCTTCTAAATTGAGGAGAATATGAAATGACTACTAAGTGGAACTATTTCAATACATCTTATTCTGAAGACATAGAAAGACACAGTATTGATTTTCTTTGAGTAGATGGCAGAGTGTGAATGTGTTTTGAAAAAAGTATAAATAAAACGTATCCCAGTGTAAACAGGAATGAGTCACATTCTGGCAATAAAACGCTTCTGTGCATCTGTGGAGAAAGTTAAAATCAATCTGTAGTTTGAGATGTATGAAAGATAAATAGATGCTGAAAGATGAAAAAGTTACACAAAAGAAAGTGAAAAGACCCTCTAGGAACACATATGAAGGGAAAGCTTATTTTTCCCTATTGGGAAAAGGTAATTCTAGAGAATAATGATAAAAAATATTAAATTGAAAACTAAATTTTAATAGAAAATTTCAAAATGCAGTTCAAAATTCATGGCAAGCATAAGTCACTTAAAGTTAATAAAAATTACTTCTGCTGCATATACTAAAGATTTCAATGTATTAAGTGACATGGGCAACACATTGGAGACCTCAGGGTTACAAAGTTGGAACCACGACCAGTAGTAGAACATTTTCCCAATAATGCAATGTCTGAGTAATTTTGAGAGATGTCAACAGATCCTGTTTTGCAGTTTTTTTTTCCAGAATTCATTGAGAAGCACACATCCTCCATCATTGGGCTTGTGGCTGAGAAAGACTGATGGGTCCGACTTTAACTCAGCTTCCTGAGTTGTCTTCTGAACAAAGCTTCATTCTTGGCTGATTAAGTGTAAGACTCATCACTCATCACTAAAATCTGAGAAAGGTCAGCCCTGCCAAATGAATTCACTCTCTGTTTTAGCAGGACTTCATTATGGATACTCGCCCTCACCTCACAGAAATATCTACTTAGAAAAAAATCATAATTTTGACTCCTTCCTCTGACTTCTGAAGATCGTATTTCTGCAACATAAAGTACTTCTCAGCGACTTTTCCTAGATGCTTTTGAAAGTTGTTCTTGCCTTCTAATCTTCCCTCCCCTCCCCTGACCAAAGACACAAAAATGAAGGCATTATTTTCTTTGTGTGCCTTCTTCCAAGTTTGAAAATATTCCCTTGTCCTGAAGCTAAGAGAAGCCATTTCTTTTCTAGGTGATATTGACCACATCCAGATGGCATAATCTTGCAGACCAGCTTCCTTCTCACTCTTGTTGTTATCCATTTCCCTGATTTCCTGAGACCTCCTGGCTGACACACTCTCTTTCTGTGTTCCCTCTAAAATGGCTGGGCACGTCCGCAAGGACCGGAACTGACCTTAGTTCTATTGAAGCTCTTTTCCCATGCAGCAATGCTGGTAGAATCACTCCTATGTCAATGTCACAGCGTTCATTTTTATTTCTCTCCCTCCCCAGATGCATAAAACAAGAAACTTAGATATGGTGGCTAATACTTACAATGCCATCACATAGGAGGCACATGGGAGGCTGAGGCTACAGTGTGACAGCACATAAAAAAATACTTCAAAATACCATAAAACTAGTAATGCAGAGCATGAGAAAGGTGCTATACATAACAACGTGCAGCTTCTGAGATCATAGGAGTTTGACAAACTGATCAGGAACAGTGTATCTACAGAAAAAATGGGGCCGGTGTGTATAGCCATAGCTATCATCATCACAATAGCCAGAGGACTACAGCTACAATCAGTCAGAACCAGCACCCAGGTCACCAACACTAAATCTCAGGTCACTCCAGAAGTGACCACAGTCATTTGCGCTACTGGGGATTGAAGACTTGGGCAGATAGTGAAGGAAATGTCCTAAGAGTGAAAACTTCCCTAAACCAGAGTGCTTACCTTCATTTCCCTTCAAGATGTGTGATACATCAAACCACGGGGTCTTCCCTTCCCTTGGAAAAAAATTTCTAGGTCAAAATCAGGACCATTAGTGCATGTTTTTGTTACCTAATGAAAATTTTAACCATGCAAGAAATCAATTTGTCCTTTGAATTTGAATTATTTGATTGTTGCAACTATGGGTTTCAGCGTGAATAATTAAATCTTACTTTCAGAGCTAATGACTATACATTTCTACATTTAAATGCAGTATTCAAATCCATTGCAGTTTATCCCTAGAGATGCCTGGGATTTTGATTAAACAACTGATATTTCTTCCAATTTAGCTAAAATAAAGTTTCAATTTTTGCTAATTATCATGTTTTGTTTCTTTTAAAATTTCAATAAATTAACATACAAATCATGAAAATATTATGCATCCTTCTCTAAGTTTGAAAAAAGACAGAATTTATTCAGAAGAAACATTTAATCATTCTGTTGTATGTGAATTTTCTTCAAGCACATTCTATCTCCCAGCATGTTACAGAGTCAAATTTTAGTAAATTGTACTCAAGGACTATTGTAGCATACCCCAACTTCCTGTCCACTAATTTCCATAAAGAATCCATCCAATTCAGGAAGAACAACTAAGCGTTTTGAAAACTGCAGTTCAAATTTAAATTCCTATCCTGTGTGTCTAGTACCTTACTAAATAATCTTACATTTAATGTGTATATAGAATATTTTTCTGCATTATTTCTATAACATATTCTAGAGTTCAATCACTCACTGTAACTGAATTTTTATTGAATAAAAGATGATTTGTCACACTTTAGGATAAGAAATAAATTATAGCTTCATAAAAACCTGCTGTTTTATTGTAGTTGTAAGTGTGTGTGTACACATATGTACCAATTTGTGGTGTGTATGTTTGTGCATGGTTGTACGTGTAGGAGTAAAGTTACACTCACACATGTTTGAAGTGAAAGTAAGTTCAGACAACTCATTTAGTTTTAGTATTTGGTTATTAGTTTTTGGGACAGCCTATGCTGTTCAAAGTTATACAAGAATGGAAGTGTTGAAGGAAGATGCTTGTTGGTTCCCAGCTGCTCAGCCCCAAAATAATCACACAGAAACTGTATTAATTAAATCGCTGCTTGGTCCATTAGCTCTAGCTTCTTATTGCCTAACTCTTATGTATTAATTTAACCCATTTCTATTAATCTGTGATCTCCACAGCTAAAGTTCTGGCATCTGTCTCCAGCGGGTCTACTTGGCTTCTCTCTCACCATGTGATTGTGGCTTACCGGCAAGATTCTAACCTATGTCCATTTCAGGCAGGAGATTCATGGCATCTGCCACACTGCCCTTCTTCCCAGCATTCAGTAAGGTCTACTCTACCTACCTAAGTTCCGCCCTATCAAAAGGCCAAGGCAGTTTATTTATTCAACCAATGAAAACAACACATAGAAGAACCTCCTACACCATTTCCCCTTTTTCTGTTTAAACAAAAAGGAAGGCTTTAACCTTAACATAGTAAAATTACATATAACAAACAGTTGGCAAGCAAGAATTATAGTTACAATATTTATATCTACTTTATCTTTTATCATAACTAAGGAAAACTACATCTATAAATTCTTCAACTCCATCAAGGCTCCAGAAGGATATAATATTACCTAAGTAAGCAGGAAGTGCATTGTAAGCAACTTCCAAAACTCTAGAATTGACAGAGACATCTCACTGCCTGGACAGTCATCCAAAGTTCTTCTGTACCATTGGGGCATCCATCTTTATCCTGCAAGCCCAAAGCATCTGACAGACTCTTCCAAGAAACAGGAAATTTCAAAGACAGTTCTGCCTATATTGGCAGTTTGTCAGTCACTTTCTTTTGTGTCCTGCAGAATGTCTAGTAGACTCTTTCATGAAGCAGGAATTCCAAAGGATCATCTCACCTTTAGGCAAATTCAACAGTCATTTCTCTGTGGGTCCTGCATGTCCCGTTCATCAAGCAGTCCAGGCAAGAGCAGTTTCTTTCCCAAATTACTAGCAAACTCAATAAGGAGCCTCTTTGATGCCCATCTTCCTCTTGAAGTAGCTTGATGCTGCCAGGAACAGATGTGTCTGATTGTCATGAAAAGTCCTAAGTTATTAAATATTTTAAATGCCATATTCTGTAGACTTTGAAAGGTTTAAAGAATGCCTATCTAATTGAAATACATATCTGTCCATCTAGAAAATCCAACTAACATGACTATTAGCTTGACTATTATAAATGACTATCTCTTAACCTATATTTCTTAATTACAAATTATATTTTTAAATGTGCTGCACATGCAATATCTTAATCAAGATCAGAAATGCATATACACAGTATAAGAAAATTGGCCTTAATTTTGTATCAATAAAGCAAGATCCATACCAATGCAAAGTATCCATCTCTATAGCATATCCCCCTTCAAATGTAAACAAACATTTATAAACAATATTTAAGAATATGAGCATAGTTCTTCTCCAAGCTGCTTCCTGCTTTTTATTGGGAAAAGTAATTTTTTGAGGGGTGTTTAAGGCAACCTTTCAGCAGGTCTTGGTCCATCAAACCATATTAGTCTGGAAGCAATCCACAGGTTCTCATCCTCTGTGGAAACAAAAGAAGAATATCTTTTCCAAAGCAACATATCCTTAGACCCATATTTTGAAGACAAGATACCTTTAAAGTATATATGTTGGTTACTTAGCTCCTTCACGTCAAAAGATTATGAGAAAACACAATAATATACATAATCTAGTATGTATGTGTATTTTCTATTTTATGTGGCTTATTATTTTTTTACTCCTTTAATCTATGACTGTCTGTACTGTCTCTTTAAAGACTTTATCCTTTTTTAAAAAAATACCATTTACTTCTTTTTATAACTGTCTATATTCCTTTTCCTCTCTCTCCTAAGACTACATACATTTACAAGACTGAATCTAACCTATTGTATATCTATAATTCTTTACTGTCCAGGAGTGCTTCTTAAAATGCTAAGCACTTCTTTAAAACTTAAGTTGTGGCAATACTAGGGTATATATGGCACTTCCTACTTGCCCTGCCCAACCCAGCATGGAGGAGCTGCTCACAGCCTCCGAGAGCCATGTACAACGCCCCATCTCTAGGCACATAGCTGGTCCATGTTGCCACCAAGCAAGCCATAGTGTGCTATTCACAAACCCCATTCAAATGCTCAGTCCCCTGAAAGAGTCAGAATTCATGCTGGCAGCGTGGCCCAGAAAGCTGGCATTTCAAAACTGTGTAACTTTTTCTCTGCTGCCAGTAAATCAGGAAAACCTCTCTTAAAGGAGCTGCGGCATGCCACCAGCAAACAGCAAGAAGTTGTGTTAAACTGTATTTTTGTGTCTAGAATTCCTTTTCAAACTCTCTCAGGTTTTTAAGTGGATTTTAGTTAACCACATTGGTGCCAATTTGCTGAAGGAGGACGCTTGTTGGTTTCCAGCTGCTCAGCCCCTAAATAATCACACAGAAACTGTATTAATTAAAACATTGCTTGGATATGTAAGTCATAGCTGTACCACACACAGTGAAAACTCAAGAGAAAAGAGGAGAGGCCATGGGGATGTGTTACCTAATTATAAAGTGTAGGATTAAGAAGAATGTAAGTGTGTGGGAGGACAGAGAAACCTCTGGAGAGCATACTAAAGATCCTATATGCTGTTTTATATCACAAATGGCATTGGGAGATTTCCAGTTATGATAAAACCTTCCATGATTCACCAGAGGTACTATTCCTGAAGTGTGCCATATTTGCTATTTTCCATCACTATGACAAAATGCCATGACCAATAGCATTAAAGGAAAAACAGTTTCTTTTGGTTTAGGGATCCAGGGTGTAGAGAATCTGTAATGGCTGGAAAGGCACAGCATAATAGCAAAAGCAAAAAACAGGACAACCACACTTTATTACAACCCAGGAAGAAGACAGACAGGGAAAACATGCGTTAAGCTGTAAACCCCAACACCCATTTCCAGTGACTTACTTCCTGCACCAAGGCTCCACATTCCAGAGGTTCCATAACATCCTCAAAACAATGCTACCCAGGGGAACCAAGTGTTCTGAGATGTGAGCCTTCTGGAGACATTCTTAACCAAACCAGTTGTAAAGTTTCTCTTAGTTCTCTTTAGCCATTTTGTCAACTAAGAATTGTTCTGGATGACCTAGAACTCGGGAGACATCTAAGACAGGAAAGAATAACTCCTAACCATATTATTGTTCTCAATTCACCTTTTAATCATGTTAGCTTTGCTCCAGGAAGCCACAAGCAATAGTATCTATCACTGCCAGTTTATTTTAATTTGGCTAGCTTTGGCCCAGTTTAAGGCCCTGTCATTGTCTCGTCTTTATTACTGCCTCGTTCTGTAAGCAGCTTGTGCAGCTGCATTCCACACTGAGGGGCATTTGAGGTTGATTTTTACTTGTCATGGAGAGGTAAGGCTTGAATACGAGCTACAGCCAGGTAAGGGGCTTTCTACTAGTGTTTGGAATTCGCCTCCACTCACCACTGATCAAGCCATTTGTCTCAGAGGAAGCTGACATACTTACAATTATGTCTTATTGGTACCCAGGAAGGCAAGAGTGGTTAAAAGCACTTTGTCCTTTTTCCTTCTTAGCAACCCTTACCAAGACCATAAAAGACATTATATTTTGGGGATTATTATTTGACGTCAGGATGACCTATATGTAAAAATCTTTAAAAGAAGCCCATTTCTTTTAAGTCATTGTAAGTCATTTCTGCTCCTATAAGGAACCCCTTATCCATACTCCTGTAATTAACCTCAATAAAACTCAATAGTTCTTAGACTTTGGTTACTCCCTATTTAGGGTGAGCAGATGTGTGTGTAGTGTCTCACCAGGAAGGGTTTGGTCACACAACATTTGTACAGATGAAGTTTAATTTCTTCTCAGCATCACCCTGATTACAACTAAAGGCTTGTTGGCTGCTTGTGTATATATATAAAATTAATAATTTTAGTGTATCAGCCATCAGCCAATGAAACTCTAAATGACATGTATAACTCACATACAGGTTACCATACATTTATGAACCGTTAAAGGATACCATTGCCAAGTGAACCCGGAGCTTCGCAAACAGTAACAGGTATTATTTAAAGCTCCATAATAATTTGTTGTCTTGCTTTTTTGGGTTTTTTTGTCTTTTTTGTGTGTGTGTGACAATAGTTAACAGTTACCAAGACATCATGGCGAACTAAAATTAGATTACAGCGTATTAGAGCATAAGTATTTAACTGTAGTATTATTTCCTCTTGTTGGCAAAATATAATCTCCCCAGATATTTTCATATATCTGAATATCCCAAAGGATTTAGAAATTACTCATCATTATCTTAGAGAGACTAGTATTTGGTAAAAACCAAAAAAAAAAAATCCATAGAAACTTTATTTTAGGTAAAGCTGACAATTCGTGGTGGTGAAGTCATCCACTCATCACTAGTCAACAACCCCATGGAAAAGGGTTTCAAAAAAAGAATTTCGAAATATATTATTAATATGTAGATAGCAATCACATGGGATTATAAATTGAAAAGTAATGTCTGCAAATTATGTTTTGACATTAAGATCTCAAGGACAGTCCCAATACAAACTAGATGATTTCATGATTTTACTGAAACAATTTCCAGTTCCCACACATGGTTATAGCTGTTGCATCTTTCTTCATGGCTTCTTAGCTTCCAGAGCTTGGAGTTATTTTTCATTTCCTGTTTTTGTGACTGGAGGTGTCAGTTCTAGGTTACTGTGAACTACAATTTCTTAAAACTCAGTTCTTTGTCAATTTATAAAGGACACATAATGAGATTTCAGACACCATTTTAACTGAGGGTATCATCTTTTTAGAATTCTTCATTAAGAAAATTGGTTCTTTTAAAATTTCATACACATATATAGTGCATTTTGGTTATCTAACACCCAAATAAATAAAAAAATGACAGATGTATCAGAATTAATAGAATTAGTTCCACTTGTCAGAAAAGCAGATTCCACTTGGTAGAATCACTTTTCTTGGTGAATATTCCTTATGTATGGTGATGGGATGCATAAACACCCAGTGCATCCTGTTCATATTTCAATAAAGGAGGATAACATGTAAGTCACTATATAAATGCTTGGTAATGAACTTGTTAGAACTTTAAAATGTGTATGACATATGTAGGAGTAATTTCTATATGAACACCTACTTCTTCTGTTACCCAAAGCACTCACTAGTGAGAAACCACAATCCTTCAGTTTGATTTCATTTGTTAATTTATTATGAAAGAAATTTGTACTTTTATGTCACTTTCTAAAATTAGAGTTTTGAAGCTGCATAAAGATATTTTAATTTGAGTTTAATTCAGTTTTCTTTTCTAAAGGCGAAGCTAAGCATAAAATAGTTATTTTCTAATCTCTCATTGTTTCATAGGAGTATGAGAGACACCCAGTCCACAAATTGAGCAGCATATGTGGATAGCATCCTGGTGACGCCCATACAATAACCATATTTAATGGACAGATATGCCAAAATATTCCCTTTCACTAGACAATGAGTTCAAAATGCATAGTACATGAGAACAATAGTTATGTAAATGAAGTGCGCAGACATTCACAGGAATTAATGATGGCTAAGCATCCGCTGTTTTTCAGAATATCAAATAAGAGAGAGAGAGAGACAGACAGACAGACAGACAGAGATTTTTACACATTTATGATATGGAAAGATGGAAAAACTGGACAGAGTTATATAAGCTTGGAGATAAAATAGAATACATACAATGGAAGAAACAATTTACAACGAAATATTTTATGTAATATGCCAAAATTTGGAAGGAAATTTATAATCAGAAAAACATCAACGAAACGATATGTTGAATGCTCACAATAGACATTTATTGATGTAACATGCTGAGAAATATCACAAAATGAACAAAAGAGAAACCTTCAGCAGAGTAGGATAATAATAGTATCTTAAGTGATTGATTCTGGGTGGGATTAGCAGATTATTGCAGACAGCATGTTTTCAGCAAAATCCTGAGGATCAGTATCTTCCATAGAAATAGGGACGGAAGCAGCCATAGCCACCATAGCCCCCAAGGCCATAGCCGGAACCATAGCCATAGCCCAGGCCACTGAAGCCACCAAAGCCATAGCCGGAGCCATAGCCATAACCCAGGCCACCAAAACCACCAAGGCCATAGCCAAGGCCACCATAGTAGTTGCCGTAGTAGTAGCTCATTGTGTCTGAGATTTAGGACTTGGTGTGTTGTTGAAGGTGAGTTTCTGGAGAATGAATGTCATCTTCAGTGTTTGGGCTTTTATAGTGTTCCAGTGCAGGTGTGGCAAACCACAACAAAGGAATAATCTTTTTTGAAAATGCGTATCTTTGCTGAAAAACAATACCATCAAGCCACATTCCACATATTAAAGATACTTCCAACATAAATAAAGGCTGCCTTTGAACTGAGTTTTATTTTTACCCTTAAAATTAGGCTCCTCTGCTGAACAAACTGTCAGATCATGCTCTCATAGTTTGTACCTCTGTATTGAGTACCAAGCTCCTTGACTTCAGAGATCCTGGATCATTGCCAGGTAATCTCCATCTCATCTCTGACTGAATTTTTCTTAAAGATGGCATTTTTCCAGAATAAACAAATAGTCAAATATCATAAAATAACCATAAATGAATGTGGTTAGTTTAAAATCATGGGAAGGGACATTTGCAGGAGGAGCCTGAGCAGAGAATTAGGCTTTAATAGAAGTTTGCTTATTAATGTGTTAAAATTTCTGTTTAATTTATTATATAATATATTTTGATTATTTTCCTTTTCCTCATCCATTTCTTCCAGATCCTCCCTACATCTTATAAAAATTTCTCCTCACTTCTTATGAAAACGAAAGAAAGACAACAAGAAAAACAAAATTAAAAACAGACAAACTGAAAAAAGAACAAAGAAAACAAAATAAAGAAATCATATTTATCATAGACCCAGCTACATTCTTAGGCATATGCCCAAAGGACTCGACATCTTATGACAGAGACACTTGCTCATCCATATTCATTGCGACTCTTTTCATGACAGTCAGAAATTGGAAACAGATGAGATGTCCATCATTTTTATGATAAACTTACACACATCTTCACACATGGCAACAGAACTAAGCTCAGTGTCAAGTGTCCATCTACAGTGATTTATGTGATACAGCCATTCTTAAATGAGCTCTCCCTAACTCGTCCATAAGTTTTATTCTTTCTCCTACTTTGGACTTACATCTTCCCTTTGAAATGTCTCATTCCTGCTCTCTATAAAGCCTCCTTCCCCCATTCTAGTACACAAACACCAGCCACAGACTGTTAAACTTTTAAATCCATACTGATTTCTGCAGAATTAGAGTTTTGATGCTTACTGTTTTAAAATAGTTAGATGATGTGGCATATATAAACACTTTGAAGAAATAAAGCTATAATTATATTTTTATTGTGACACATTTTAGAAACAGCATATTCATTGGATATTAGAAATTCCTTGAAAAAACATTAAATTAATATTTTAGAAGTAGCATCTAAGAGAAAAAAATATACAAAGCAATTTTCCACACTGAAGAGTTTTAAAATAGATCACCATTATTAAGACTAACATTAATTATAATAATCATATCAATGTAAAAATGTTGTAACAGACTTTTGGACAGAAAAAAAATGATGGATGTGAGGGGAACAGTTGGAAGGCTTGAATAACTTTCTGTCCTAGAACTGTATGAAAATATTCAGACCCCATACATTCCCCTCACATTCAAGAAACTAGCTTCACTTAACCATTTCCTCAACTAAATAAATACATAGACTATAATACATGGTCCACCATGTCAAAAGCCATTAGAACACTCAACCATCCTTCCAGCTGTCATGTTTGGCTCATTCAGTACATGACTTGCCTACATTTGTCTCTAATAATAAACTAGAATTTTGTTTTTAGCTGGTATTGTGTCTTTTTCCTTCATAAAAGTATTTGCTGCCATCTGGATACAGCTCATGCTACATGTCAGAATTCACTTACTTTCTATACCAAACTTCATGCTATTCACAAATGCGTACTAAACATTTCTGTGGCAGGTATCAGGATTGTTTTCATTATCATTCTATTGTCTTCTAATGATTTTCAGTAAGCATATTTTATCTTCACAAAACAGTGTTTACAATTGTTCATTATACATATTCAAATATTGTTATTTTAAAATACTTTATCTTTGAAATTTTCAAGTTTGATCATAGTCTCTTATCATTACCTCCCTCCAACTTCCCTTAGTGTCCCCATCTTGATCCGCTTGCAACCTCATGTTTTCCATTTCTTCCTGTTGTTTATAACCCTAAGACTCCAATTAGTGCTATGTTATGTGTGCTGCGCATGCAATGAAGAATAGGCCACCAGTCTGCCCCATAGGAGAGCGATTCTTCCTCCCTCTGCACTGCAGTATCTCCTCCACCAAGAGTGGGAACTCAGTGGCTCCTCCCCCATCCATGATAGAACCATGGGTGCTGTGAACTAATAAGTGCAAAGGCCATGTCAAGTCCAGAACTCAGCAATTCACTGCTCTCCTCCCTATCTTTCCAATCTTAAGGCCTACCAGCATACCCTTCCTTGGTGTCCCTGAGCCTTGGGTGGGAGGATGGTAATATATATGAGTCCTTTGTTGCTGGGCACTCACAGTTACTTACACGGGCACTCTATTATGAGCCTCTGCATCAAGCATTTCTCACTGAGAAAAGAAGCATTTCTGATCAAAGTTGAGATCGACACATATATAGGGGTATAAACATAAACATTTAGAAGGTAATTTGACAGTATAAGTATTTAGCAAATATTTTATTCTTTAATTAGGTCTATATACTGTTCAGTATGGTAATTCAAAATTAACCCAGAAATTTGTCTATTTTTCCCCTTGAGCATATTGTTTACTGTTTTGTTTTACATAACAGTATACATGTATATTATCTTTTCTTTTACTCTGCCAATTCTTTAGTTTGTTTACATTTTAGCAAGGTGCATGTAAGACTGGTTATACACAAATTCTCTTTCTATATGTTCTTTAATGTTTATAAACCTAACAAAAAAGTAACTAAAATTCTGACCATAATACTTTGTAAATATGTAAAATTAGGCACCATTTTCCACATATCCATTATAAGCCAGCCAGTTATTTAAAATAACTCTACAGTAAAGACTAATTATGTTTCAAAACAAGAAGTGTGAAGGTTTAAATCATTATTCTTTAATTATTATACATAGTGCTTTGCTATTTAAAGTACCTTTTTGATCCAGTTTATCACTATATAAATAACTGCTACGTGATTGTTACCAGAGTCCTAGTTTTGCATTAAGTCAATGATATTCACCAACAGCAAAATTCATCATTTCACTAAGTTATAAATTAAGATCAGCACAATTATAAACACATTAGTATCAAGGTAGTAAATATCACCGAGGATCAGTGAAGACTCCTATGACTAATGTTGTGAAGAATAAATTAAGTTTGGTGTCATTTTCTTGAAAAACTAAAAACTAACAGACACATTAGATGATATCAGAATCAGGAGCTTGTCGTCAATAGACAGTCTTCTATTTGAGGCAGCCATATAGAGAACACATTTTCTATTAATCCTAGTTATGGTTTAATAACTATTAATAGTATTAATAACAATTAATAATACTTAATTAGAGTTGGGGGGAAAACACTTAAAAGCTGGTTACACTCAACTAGCTATAGTTGTTGTATACAAACATATATACACATATACATATATATATACCTTCAATGAAAGTAGAATTAATCTTGAAAATCTGACTGTTTTCTGATTATTCAAAAAGTGTGAAAACACACTAAGCATGAGCAAATCATGTTATCAAGATCTCATCCCTCTGTAAAAATCTATTGCTTTAAGGTTGTAAACAAGACCAACTTAGCCAGAGTAAGACAACCTAGACAACCACCAAAGGCTAATAAAGTAATTTATATTGAAGGAGAACCTACAGCTATCATTAACTAAACCAGGATAATCCCTAACTGTATTCTCAATAGAGTTTGGAGGGAGAGGAGGAAATGGGGAAATGATGTAACCATACTGTTGTATAAATAAAACAAATAATACTAACAAAAATACCTACCATCACCTTCCCAGAGCAATAGTGCCTTGGCAAGGGTTCTTTGGGGGTTGTGAATATATGTGGCTTTCAGCAAGATTCTGAAGTTGTTTCTTGTTTTACCCATGGTTAGATGGCTAGGTCTTTTATGAATATAGAACATAGACCTGTGATTACTTGACCTTCTTTTTAAATCTGCTCATGTTCTAAGACAATTAGTTCTGCACTATTGTTTTTAAACTTAGAGTTCAATAAAATTTCTATGGGGAAAAAGAAAAAAAGTTAGAGTCTTAGGGTAAGTATTTATAGCCAAACCCTATAAGATATTATCGTTGATTCATAAGAAGATAATTGATGAGGGACACACTTAATACAAAATGAACAGCAAGGGGTAGATGGGTCCTGATTTCAAAGCTCATAAAAACTTTATTGTAAGGAATAGTATGCTAAAATATTTTGTGACCTCATACCCTATGGTAAGAATGGATGTATTACTAAACATGTTGTTATCCATTGTATATAAAATTATGTAGTATAACTGTAACCATTAGAATTGGATGCAATCATTAGAGTTAAGCTATTTAAATTTATTTTTGTATAAAATATCAAGTCAGAGATATTGGAATATTAAACATTATTTCTCATCAGATGAAAAATAATTTTGTTTTTTATTTAATTTTATTTTTATTTTTTATTATTTTATAAATAATACCATTCAAACTTTCTACTTCCTCCCCTCCTTCCACTCCCCCACTCACCCTCACCCTCCAATCCTAAGAGAGGGCACGGTACCCTGCTCTGTGGGAAGTCCAAGGCCCCTTCCCCCCACCCCACCCCCACCCCCATGCTCCCAAATTTTGCCTCGCGATCTTGTCTGCTTCCAATTTCCAGAAGGATCTATATATGTTTTTCTTTGGGTTCACCTTATTATTTAGCTTCTCTAGGATCCTGAACTTAAAGGAGAATGTGTTTCAGTGAAACATACCCATCAGATATGTCTAAATTATGATGAAGAAGTATATTTTGGAACAAAATACAATTGAATCATGAATTAAAGTGTTTGCAAAATGCTTATTGGGATAACATGCTGAGGAATGTCACAGAAAAAGATGAAGAAGAAATCCTTTGTACTCAGTGCACTGTGATGAGGATATATAGGTGGAGTGATGGATTTTGAGTCAAGAAACTGACCACCACAGATCGCAGTTATGATTTCAGTAAAACCTGGAGAATAAGTATCCTCCATAGAATGAGAGATGAGAGCACCTGTAACCATAGGCACTATAGCCTCCAAAGCCATAAATATAGCCCAACCACTGAAGCCATAAAAGCCATAGCCAAGGCCATCATTATAGTTATAGTAGTAGCTCTTTTTGTCAAGTTGGAGGATGGGTTTAATGTTGACGTGAGTTTTCAGGGATGCATTCATTGTGCCTAAGCCTTTACACTTAACCTGTATAGGTGTGACCAATCACCTGACCCTTTGTTATCTTTGAAAGACCATCTTTAGAGGAAAGCCAATCTTATTTAGTTATACCTTTCTTATGTAGCATGGCTCCAAGATGCATGAAGATGTCAGTCCTCTGAGATTAGATTAACTTTTATGCCTGAGAAGCATTTTGTTGTTGTTGTTGAATATACAAGCTATTAGTAGCTTCTAGATTTTTAAAATTTATCGTGACTGTTAAGGCTTCAATACTTTTGCTTGCACACATTTTTTAAATCTCACACTTTAGCAATCAGGCTCTCTTATTTAAAATAGCCTTTGTTTTTTATCCATGACCAATCTTGTCTTCATTTAGTGCCTGATGATACAATCTTCTGTCTAGAAGGTGGCCAGTAAAACATTTTAAGCCACTTTACATGACTGAAAAATCATATGAGATCATTTTATGATAACAGAGACCCCAGATTTTAAACAACATAAGCCCCTGCCATTCTCTTTGTTTTTCTATCAGAACACCTTGATTTTTATCAAGGTTGTTGAACACAGTACACATTTGGGGTTATTGTGTTGTTTTGTTTGTTTGTTTTTGCAAGAAATAGAGAAACTTAGTTAAAACTGGGATGGATGCTCCCCTCTGACAGTTAGCATTCAGAATGCCGGCAACTGCTATGTAGCTTAAAATTATGTCATCTCCCGAACAGGATATGCTGACTTCCCTTCCTGTTTCTGTATCTGTTATTTCTTTCTATTGCCTTGTATCTCTAGCATGAGCTTCAAACATTATGTTAGGTAGTTGTGGAGAGAGTGGAAAATCTCTCTTATTTCTGGCCCTAGTGAAGATGCTTTGGGTATTTTTTATTCCATTTAGCATGATGGTGGCTAACTTTCATGATCAACTCTTCACATGGAAAACTATCTCCAAAGAAAGTCAGATGACAAAGGCTCCAATGTCACAAACTGATTAGACACTTAACAGATACATCAAATAGTGGCATTGTTGTGTGATGATGGAGAGCAATGAGTAGAGCTGAGTTACAGGAACTGCGTGGGCAGGATTGTCCCTGGAGGTTGCATCTTTTCTTGACCTTCTAGCCTTTTCTTTGTATGCAACGTACCATGGAAAAGTTCCTCTGGCATTCCCTCCTACTCTGCCAATGCTCTGTTTCAATGGGCTCATAAACACAGAAGCAAGTGACATGGACTGAACTTTGTGAAAATATGGCCTTAATTAAATACCTCTTGTTTAGATTGTTTCCATCAGGATTTAGTCCAGTAGGAGAATGCTAGCAAAACGTAGTAAAACTCTGAAGTGTAATAATTAGCTATGCAAAAGAAAAACAGGACTGATTTTGTTATCTGTAACTGATATTTCAGCAGAAATTACAGCACAATATAGTTAAATGAAAACACAGCAGTGAGTGCACAAAGTGTATTCATTTGACAATCGCTGGACTGTCATAGAGACAAACTGTCTGAAATTAAACCCATTAAAATTACATTCAGATGCATAACAATTTCTTATTTTTATGGTAATAATAGCAACAACATTTTCTGGTCTGTTGCTTTGAAAATGTAACTCAACTTGTATTCCCCAAGATACAGGCCTCATATAATCATCTTGCATGAAATTCCTATATGGTGTCTTCCCTAAGCATCCCTTTCTCCTCTCTGTGCCATGCTTGGACAAAGAGTTTCACTGGGGACTCCTTTGTCATGTATCAGAGTTTTTGGCAGTGTTTTATTTAGCTTGCTATTATTTTCTTTGGAGAAATCTGGGCCTTAAGAAAGAGTAGCAGTGATTTCAGATGGTGAACAGATCAATAGGGGAACTGATCATTATGTTTGCTCTAAATTGTGTTTTCATATATAGTTTCAGGAAGTTGAAGCTTCTCATCACAAAGAGACAACTGATGAGAGAGGTGAGGAATAGCAAATTGATTTGATTTAATATCACACATTGTATGCATGCATTGAATAATATAGATATATCTTAATTATGTATTATCATCATATATAAATTTAAAAATGAAAGGAATCTAAAATAGAGAAAATGTTTTATGAGCTTATTTTAATGAAGGATTATGAAAATGGAAAATAAAAAGTAATAGCTCAAATCTAATATATATTTTTACTGAACATGCTAAGGATGTGTGTGTGTATGTGTATGTGTGTGTGTGTAAAACAATCCAAAACAACTGACCCTAACCTTCAATAGCTTCTTTATTCAATGGATAATAATTTATTATCTCCAGAACAATGTATTTGCACTCCCTTTTGTTATGCTTTTCTTCTAATTGGTTTAAATTCTAATTTTAATTTTGCAGTTTTATGTGAAGTTTGTCAGCCTATACCTGATGTACTATAGCATGAGAACCCAACATCATAGAATAAAACTTTCCCAATGTAAAGAAAGATATGCCTATGAAGAGACAAGAAGCTTACAGAACACTAAATAGACTGGATTAAAAAGAAGTACCCTCACCACATAACAATCAAAACACTAAACATAAAAAATAAAGAATATTAAAAGCTGCAAAGGAAAAAGGCCAAGTAACATATAAAGGCAGACATATCAGAATTACACCTGAATTCTCTATGGAAACAATGAAAGCCAGAAGGTCCTGGTCAAGCGATATACAGACATTAAGAGACCATGGATGCCAGCCCAGACTACTATAACCAGCAAAACTTTCGATCACCATAGAAAGACAAAACAAGATATTCCATGGCAGAACCAAATTTAACCAACACCTAGCCACAAACTCAGCCCTACACAAAGTACTAGAAGGAAAACTCCAACCCAAGGATGTTGGCTACATCAAAAAACACAGACAAGAGACAATTTCAGAGCAGCGAATTCCAAAAAAAGCAAAAAACACACACACAATAACATCACCAACAATGAAAACTAAAATAACAGGAGCTAGCAATCACTGGTCATTAATATCCCTTAATATAAATGGACTCAGCTCACCTATAAAAAGATATAGACTAACAGAATAGATACAAAAACAGAATCCATCCTGATGCTGCATACCAGAAACACACCTCAACCTCAAAGACATAGCCTCTAAGAAAAGGGTTGGGAAAAGATTTTTCCAATCAAATGGACCTAAGAAACAAGCTGGTGTAGCTATCCTAATATCTAACAAAAAAAGCTTAAAACTAAAATCAATCAAAGAGACAAAGAAGGTCATTTTTATATTAGTCACAGGAAAAATCCATCAAGAGGAAATCTCAATACTGAACATCTACGCTCTGAATACAAGGGCACCCTCATATGTAAAAGAAACAATTCTCAAGCTTAAATCACACATTAAACCTCACACACTAATAGTGGGAGACATTAACATCCCACTCTTAACACTGGGAGTGGTCTGTCAAACAGAAAATTAACAGAGAAATAAGGGAACTAACAGATGTTATGACTCAAATTGACTTAACAGACACCTATAGAACATGGCATCCAAACATAAAAGAATATACATTCTTCTCAGCACCTCATGGAACCTTCTCAAAAATTGGCCACATACTAGGTAACAAAGCAAACCTCAACAGATGCAAAGTAATTGGAATAACCCATGTATCTTATTGGATCACCAAGGTTTAAAATTAGAATTCAACAGCAAAACTAATTCCAGAAATCTCACAAAAACATAGAAATTAAAAAATGTTCACCTGAATCATCAATGGGTCAAGGAGGAAATTAAATACTTCCTAAAAGTTAATGAAAATAAACAGCAACATACCCAAATCTATAGGGCACAATGAAAGCAGTGTTAAGAGGAAAGTTCATAGCACTAAATACCTACATAAAGAAGCTGGAAAAATCCCACACTAATGAGTTAACAGAACATTTGAAAACTCTTGAACAAAAAGAAGCAAATTCACTCAGAAGGGCTAGATGGCAGGAAATGATCAAATTGAGAAATGAAATCAACAAAATAGAAACAAAAAAAATACAAAGAATCAATGAGACAAAGTGTTGGATCTTTGAGAAAATCAACAAAATAGACAAACCCTTATCCAAACTAGCCAAAGGGCAGAGAGAGAATATCCAAAGTAACAAAACCAGAAATATAAAGGAGAACATAGCAACAGACCCGGTGGTAATCCATAGAATCATCAGGGCATATTTCGATAACCTGTACTCCATAAAATTGGAAAACATTAAAGAAATGGATAACTTTCTGGATAAAAATCACTTACCAAAATTAAACCAAGACCATATAAGCAAACTAAATAGACCTACAACTGCTAAAGAAATAGAAATAGTCATAAAAGTCCCCCTCAATAAAAAAGCCCCGGACCAGATGGTTTCAGCACAGAATTCTACAAGATTTTCAGAGAACTAATACCAATACTCTTCAAGTTGTTCCATACAATAGAAACAGAAAGAATACTGTCAAACTCTTTTCATGAGGCTATAATTGCCCTGATACTCAAACCACATAAAGACATTACTATGAAAGAGAATTACAGACCAATCTTACTCATGAACATTGCTGCAAAAGTACTCAATAAAATACTGGCAAACTGAATCAAAGAACACATCAGAAAAGTCATCCACCATGATCAAGTTGACTTCATCCCAGAGATGCAGGGATGGTTCAACACATGAAAATCTGTCAATGTAATCCATCATATAAACAAATGGGGAAAAAAGCACATGATTAGTTCCTTAGATGCTGAAAAAGCCTTCAACAAAATACAACATCCCTTCATGACAAAGGTCTTTGAGAGAGCAGGAATACAAGGAACCTACCTGAACATAATAAAGGCAATATACAGCAAGCCAAAAGACAACATCAAACTAAATGGAGAGAAACTCAAATGATCCCACTGAAATCAGGAATGAGACAAGTTTGTTCACTCTCTCCATATCTATTCAGTATAGTTCTTGGTATTCTAGCTAGAGCAATAAGACAACAAAAGGAGATCAAGGGGATACAAACTCTCACTATTTGCTGATGATATAATAGTTTACATAAATGACCCCAAAAATTCTACCAAGGAACTTCTACAACTCATTAACACCTTCAGTAATGTAGCAGGATACAAGACTAACTCAAAAAATCAGTAGCCCTCCTGTACACAGATGATAAAAGGGCTGAGAAAGAACTCTGAGAAACATCACCCTTCACAATAGGCACAAATAGCATAAAATATATCAGAGTAACTCTAATCAAACAAGTGGAAGACTTGTATGACAAAAACTTTAAGTCTTTGAAGAAAGAAATTGAAGAAGACACCAGAAAATGGAAAGATCTCTCATGCTCTTGGGTAGGTAGAATCAATAAAGTAAAAATGGCAATCTTACCAAAAACAATCTACAAATTCAATGCAATGCCCAGCAAAATTCTTCACAGACGTTGAAAGAATGGTACTCAACTTTATATGGAGAAGCAAAAAACCCAGGATAGCAAAACAATCCTGTACAACAAAGGAACTTCTGGTGGCATCACAATTCCTGAGTTCAAACTCAACTACAGAGCTACAATACAATATTTAAAACATCCTGTTATTGGCATAAAAATAGACAGGAGGACCAATAGAACTGAACTGAAGATTCAGATATCAATCCACACACCTACAAACACCTGATTTTTGACAAAGAAGCAAAAAATATAAAATGTAACAAAGAAAGCATATTCAACAAATGGTGATGTAGAAGAAAGAAAAAAGTTCCATATCTATTTCCATGCACAAAACTCAAGACAAAAATGGATCGAAGACTTCATCATAAAGCCAACCACACTGAACCTTATAGAAGAGAAAGTGGGAGGTACACTTGAACGCATTGGCACGTGAAACCACTTCCTAAAATTAACCCCAGAAGCTCAGACACTGAGAGAAACAATTAATAAATGGGACCTCCTGAAACTGAGAAGCTTCTAAAAGCAAAGGACATGGTCAACAAGACAAAACGGCAGCCTACAGAATGGGAAAAGATCTTCACCAACCCCATATCAGACAGAGGGCTGATCCCCCAAATATCCAAAGAACTTAAGAAACTGGTCATCAAAAGAACAAATAATCCCATAAAAAACGGGGTACAGTCCTAAACAGAGAACTCTCAACAGAGGAATTTAAAATGGCTGAAAGACATTAAGGAAATGCTCAACATCTCTAGCCATCAGAGAAATGCAAATCAAAACAACTCTGAGATTTCATCTTACACCTCTAAGAATGGCCAAGATCAAAAGCACTGATGATAAATTATGCTGGAGAGGATGTGGGGTAAAGGAAACACTCCCGCATTGCTGGTGGGAGTACAAACTGGTACAGCCACTTTGGATATCAATATGGCAATTTCTCAAAAAATTAGAAAACAACCTACCTCCAGATACAGCAATACCACTTTGGGGAATATATCCAAAGTATGCTCAATTGTACCACAAGGAAATTTGTGCTTTACTATGTTTATAGCAGCATTGTTTGTCATAGCTAGAACCTGGAAACCATCTTAATGCCCCTCGACCAAAGAATGGATAAGGAAAATGTGGTACATATACACAATTTTTTCTACACAGCAGAAAAAAATAATGACATCTAGAAATTTGCAGGCAAATAGATGGATCTAGAAAACATCATATTGAGTGAGGTAACCCAGACCCAGAAAGACAAATATCATATGTACTCATAAGTGGCTTTTAGACATAAAACAAAGAAAAACCAGCCTACAATTCACAATCCCAAAGAACCTAGACAACAATGAGGATCCTAAGAGAGACATACATGGATCTAAACTACATGTGAAGTAGAAAAAGACAAGATCTCCTGAGTAAATTGGTAGCATGGGGACCATAGGAGAGGGAAAAGAACTGGCATCAGTCAATGATCACCTTGCCATCCTTTCATCAGGACACATAACACACTGGAACAATAATTCATAAACCACTCCATCTTAAAATAACCCTGTATTTGCTCAAACATACTCCATTAGTTTTCATTTCCTCATAAACTGTATCATTATATATATATATATATATATATATTTCCTTTAATTATTAAACAGACAGTGTTAAAATACTTGTATGAAATAAGAATGTCTGAATATAGCAATCTAATGATCTCTTGGATTTAAATCTAAAACTATATATGAGAATATATCTCATGAGATGGAGTTACTAGCTGAAAGTGTATTAGCTATTTTGATGGCCACTAACAACATAAATATTTATGAGGAAAAATGTCATGTTTCAATTAAAATAGACAATGAGTAATGATCATGTCAGGGCAAATACTGTTTTTACCTTAAAGTTCTATTTTCCTCTTGTACTGAAATATGTAATTATTTTAGAAAATACATTGCAATGAAGCATATCACTCATATATGTCAAAATTATTCATGAAATTGTGTTTGGATGTAGAAACATAACCAAAACAAGGTTTAGAATGTTTATAAAAATATTTATTAGAATAGCATGCCTAGAAACAACTCAGAATATATAAATCTTCATGCCCACAGCCCAGCGGGATGAGGAAAGTCAACTTTGGTGATCAATTTTGGAAAATACACTCTTTCACAGATGGCCATGCTTTCAGTAAAATCCTGAGGACCGGTATCTGCCATAGAAAGACGGACGGAAGTAGCCATAGCCACTACAGCCCCCAAGGCCATAGCGGGAACCATAGCCATAGCCCAGGCCACTGAAGCCACCAAGGCCATAGCCAGAGCCATAGCCATAGCCCAGGCCACTGAAGCCACCAAGGCAATAGCCAGAGCCATAGCCATACCCCAGGCCACCAAAACCACCAAGGCCATAGCCAAGGCCACCATAGTAGTTGCCGTAGTAGTAGCTCATTGTGTCTGAGGTTTAGGACTTGGTGTGCTGCTGGAGAATGAGTTGCACTTGGCACTCTCTGCACCTAGGTTTTATATTGTTCCTGTGCAGGTGTGGCAAACCACAACAGAGAGTGCATTCTCTTTGAAAATATGTTTTTGGAGAATCAAAGTATTATTTCATCATCCCCCTCTTATGAAGACTAATTCCAAAGATACATAGAATGCTTAATTTAGTGTTTAAATATTTTTATTTCCATTGTACTTTGATCATTGTTCACATTTCACATTTCTGTATAATTACAATGTAATTATCAGTCCTTAAAATTGTGGGAAATTGCAATTAAAACAGTACATTTATATATTTGGATTGTTTCAGCAATATTTGGATCTTTTTTGACATGCCAAAAATAACTTCATCATATTTTATTGTTCTAAAATTTAACCTACATTAAATATCATGTTTTCCAAAATTACTTAAATTAACAACATTTATGAAAGAGATGAAGTCAGAATTTCCTAACCAAGTCGTGGAATAATTTTCCCTATCTTTATTTTATTTTGTGTGTGGGAGGTGTATGTATATAAACTGACTTTTTATATTTTATTTAAAAGACAAAATATTGATATAATATAAACAATCATGTTTATATTATATCAATGCTTTAACCAATAGGACTCCTTACAAACAAAAATTTTTGCTCTCAAAATTCTGGGAGATACACTTAAGGTCTATGTGTGTGAAAGACTTTGGTTAACTTTCATATAAAACACGTGTCTTCTGTTACATTGTATTTCAACTCTTGAGATAAAACAAATTTATATTTCCAATAATTCTCTATTAACATAGTCAAAATTATCTTGGACTAAGGAAAACATCTTACATGAAATTTAAAATAGAGAAAAAATCATCAAACTTTGGCCAGACTATGATTCAAGAAGGGAAAGCAATGATTAATTTTATTTCTTCAGTACTCTGGACAAAACCCAGGTCTCTCTGTGTCTGTGTGCCTGTGTGTGTGTCTATGTCTCTGTCTCTGGCTGTCTTTTTCTCTGTCTCTGTGTATCTGTATCTCTGTGTCCGTGTGTCACTGTTTTTTTCCTTTCTCCCTCTCCATCTCTACTTCTCTCTCTCTCTCTCTCTCTCTCTCTCTCTCTCTCTCTCTCCTCTGATATGAATGAAAGAGACAGGAATTATTTATGTTAGAAAGCTTGGAGGAAGAAGAGAAAGAAAATATATGTGAAGCCCAGAAGTTAACCTCAGATGTCATCCATTTGGGATCTTTTAAAAATGTTTTTGTTTTAAAACAAGTAAGCAAGCAAACAAACAAACCCACAATCTCATGGCTTTAATCCCAGCACTCAATGGGAAGAGGCAGGTGGATCTCTAGTTTAAGGCCAGCGTGGTCAGGACAGCGTGTCAGGACAGGCATCAGGACTACACAGAGAAACCATCTTGAAACACACACACAGAGAGAGAGAGAGAGAGAGAGAGAGAGAGAGAGAGAGAGAGAGAGAGAGAGAGAGAGAAGAAAGGAAAAGAAAGAGTAAAGAACAGAACCTCATGGAGCAGACAGCTGTATCCTGGAAGATCATGGACTAGGCTATTGTACCTTGCCTGCCATCCATAAAGATTCACCTGCGTCCCCTTCTTCAGCTTGGGGATTCAGAGCATGTACCACTGGCTCTCTCAGCATGCATCACAGGGATGTAACTCAGACTGCATGCTTTCAGAACAAGTATTTCATCAAAGGAGTCATGTCTCCAGCCACTCTCTCTCTCTGGAGTTTGCTTCTTTATAGAAATGAAAGGACTCCAAGCTTATTTACAAGAATTACTTTTTTCCTGTCAAGAAAAAAAAATAAACCTAGGGGATCCTTCTCAAAATTTCATAGCTATGAACACATAGCTAAAATTCTCCAAAATGCAAACCTTCAGTTCCTGGTGGGTTGTCACTTTTACATTAATGCACACTTTTCCAAAGGAAAATATACACATACCACACTATTCCTGCAGATTCCAGACACTTCTTCAGATAAACAAGTCTCAGCCAAATGCCAAAAAGGAGACTAATGGGGCAACATATTGAACTATTTCTAAGATGTCAGACTAAGAGAATATTCACTGAGAATACTAGAAAGTGTGGAGCAGAATTTAATTAATTTAATTGGGGAGCTCTGTAGTTCAGGAAATGATTGGAAATTAGTTTGGGAAATTCGTGTTTAGTGAGGATTTTCAAATAAATTTTGTCAAGCCAAGTACTGATAAGAAAAGGGTCACAGTTTTAAAGTTTTTATGTCATGTGAAATTTTATTTAAATTCATTCTTTGCTTTGGTAGGGATAGATTTCATTATGTTTCTGTTTATAATTTTGTTTTCAGTCTTTGCAAATTGTAAAGATTAGAAACCTGGAGTTCTCTTCTTGTTAATAGCTCAACTAAGAACCACCACCTGGCTATTGAGCACAGTGCGGTGTCATTCATTGGCCTTCTTTACAAGCTAATCCAAGACCACTGTAAGACAACTTGGAATTTCTAAGCCCTGATTTGTGAGCAGCAACAAAGGGAGTTTTGACTGTCTTGCATACAATTACTTTAGAGTTTAACATCAACTATATCCTCAAATATTTCTTGATTTATGTGTAAGAATATACGTAAATTTGACCACTTTTATGTGAATAATATGCAACATGATTTTATACCACAAAATGAGTGAGGGGAGTAGATACCAGAAAATTTTAGTTTTTGGAAGGTGAAGATTAGCTAAAGATAAAGAAAGTATTAGGGGCTCCATTTGTGAGGTAGTTGAGAATAGTAAATGTGATGAATTGTAAAGATCTACTACTTTCATAGAACTGGTAACATTACTAAGAAGTTTTTCTCCCATTTAAATTGTGTAAAAACATTAATAGTGAAATACCCAGACATAGTAAGAGAGTTAAGGGGCTTCTCTCCATGTGATCGCAAAAAAGACAAAGTATGTATCACGAACATGTGATATCAAACAGCATGACTCCTCCTGTAATGCTGGTTGTCTCACAGCTTGGTACATACAGGAAAGTTGGCTTTCCTTTTTATCAATATTGTGATATAACATGGGATTGCCATAAAATGTCTAAGATTTCCCAGCTTGATGGGATACCACATTAAAAAAAAGAAAGACACCAATGTAAAAAATATAAATCATCTAAATGGGTTACAAAGTTGTGTTTATCATAGGAATCATTAATAAGGAAATTTGAACTTGATGTATGAACTTTAAGGAAACATTTTTCAATGTAAAAATATGACTAAAAGTTTTGGGAAGGCTAAATTAAACACCATGTCCTTATTCTGTATAGATAAAGGGACTGGAGAAGCCAAAACCATAACCACTTTAGTCCCCAGGATTGTAGTCATAGTCAAACCCAACTCATAGGAGTCACCAAGGTGATAGCCAAGACATCAGAGGAGTTGCTGCCTTAATATCCTGTTGTGTAAGGGATTGAGGATGGGATTGATGATGAAGGTGAAATTCTGGAAATGATGGCTGGCTTTGGTACTTAGGGTTTTATACTTTTGTTGTAGATTTAGCAAGCTATAAAAGGACTATCAACTGTTGGCCAAGGTTAAAAAAAAATAAGCCATGTAACAATAAAATGTACACAGAGAGTCTAAATTATACATATTATTGTTTTTTCTTTAAATTTTTTGACTACAGAGAGAGACATTTAATTCTGGGGACTGCTAAGCTAAACCAGTATATATATTTTAAAGGTATCTTGACTTCAAACTTTGGGTCTAAAGATAGGTTGCTTTTAAAAAGAGGTTCTGCTTTTATTCTCACAGAGGATGAGAACCTGTAGATTCCTTCCAGACTAATGTCATTTAATGGACCAAGACTTCCTAAAAGGTCTCCATGAATCCCAAAATTACTTCATCCAACCAAAAGCAAAAAGCTGTTTGGAGAAAACTATGCAAAAATTCCCAAATTTTTATATAAATATTTGTTTACATTTAAAGGGGAATATGCTATGAAAATAAATAACTTACATTGGTTTGGATCTTGGTTTATTAATACAAATTTAAGGTCAATTTTGTTATATGTATATTTCTGTTCTTGATTAAGGTATTTTTCAGCTCATTTAAAAATATAATTACAATTAACAAATACAATTTAATATATAGTCATCTATCATAGTAAAGCTTGTAGTCATGTTAGTTAGGTTTTCTAGATGTATAAAAATATATTGCAAATGGATAGTTATTCTTCAAACCTTAAAGACTAACAAAATACGGCATTTAAAATGTTTAAAAATTTAGGACTTTTCATGACAATGAGACTCATCTGTTCCTGGCAGCACCAGTCTACTTCCAGAGGATGATGGGCATCAAAGAGTCTCCGTATAGAGTTGGTAAGTCTTTTGGGCAAAAACTGCTCTTGCCTGGACCGCTTAATGCTATGCTGTAGAAACTAGACATGCAGGATCCACAAAAAAATGACTGCCAACTTACCTTAAGGTCAGATGGTCCTTCAGGGTTCGTGCTTCATAAAAGTCTGCCAGACATTCTGCAGAACACAATAAGCCTCTCTGAAAATCCATTTTACCAAAAAGCAATGCTTCTTACCCACATCTTTCTAATAAATGATAGCTTCAGACATCCATGATTAAATTTCCTTCTATTTCAATATTAACTTTTCAGGACCCATATTTAGAACAACTTGCTATTTCTATGTTTAAAGAATTGACTATTATATATATATATATTATATATATAATATATATATATATATATATATTAATATTCTGGCCAAGTAGTTGACATATTTTCAAATTATATCTCCTTCATTTTGTGTTAAACTGGGTTTTGATTGAGTGCAATCTCTTTATCTCTGTATTCAATAAATGAACACAATTACTATGGGGAAATGTGTATCATATTCTTAATTAAAAGTATAAGAATATATATTCATGATAAAGAAAACTGAGAAATTTGGCTTAGCAATTAAGAACACTGTTCTTCCAGAGGATTTGTTTCAACTCCTAGAGCTCACATGGTGGCTCACAACTGCTTGTAACTCCAGTCTCAGGGGATATGAAGCTGTCATCTGACCTCCATTTACACCACACAGACATGCTACACAGACAAAGGCAAAACATTCATATACATAAGATAATAAATTAAGTAATTCTAAAACGTTTTTAAAATGGGGAACCTTTACAGTCATTCTTGTCTATGGGTTATTTGGTAGTCTTCTAAGTGTCTCCATTTTTAGAATTAAAAATCCTATGGAAACGTAACACAAACCTAAACTTTTTATTTGAAATAATACCTTACATAAAATACCACTTTCCCTAGGTAGTTCTTCCTATTTGCCTCATAAAATATCAATTGGTTTTGTCACTTTAAACTTTCAGCTCAAAACATTACATTCATATTGAGCTAATCCCACCACTCTCTTCCTTATAAGTTTCTTCCACTCACCTTCTGGTCTTCTCCATATCTTTCCTGATTACCACTGTGAGAATTAAGTTTTCCAGTCTCTAAACTATTACTTACAAATTTGTTGAGTTTGGAAGTTTGATCTTTATAGTTCTTGAGATTGAAATATAACCTGATGTAACTAATCAAAGTGGGTATCTGTTAATGCTGTTGAGCCTCTGTTTTTCTAAACATGTCAAACCTACACTGTTGTTATACAGAGGATAGTTATCTGAGAGAGTGCCAGATTTCAAGTTTAAAGGACAGAAGATGATGAAAATTTGACATTCAAGCCACAGAACAAATCCTGTATTGAATTATGATTATAGAAAAGAATTATGATGGGAATTCATACTGGGAAATGTTCCAAGGTAAATAATATTAATTACTAACACTTGCGTAAATTGAGCCCATTATGACCCTTTATTAAAAAATATGTTTTTATGAGCTGTGTTTGTGTATATTGGTGTGTACATGTGTTTCTGTTTAAGCTCCTTTTGACAGCTGAGAAATGTAAAATAAGGGTAGTTGTATGGGTTTTAGAAGTTAGAGGAGTAAACAATTTTGAGGGCATTTGAATATAGCTACAAAGCAAAGGTGCTGTGGGATAATGGTATTGTACCTGTAAAGATTTGTCAGTTGTGCTGCTTTAATAAAATGCTGATAAGCCGGTAACTAGACAGGAAGGACAGGTGGGGCAACCAGAATAAATCTGGGAAGAGGAAAGGGTCATCCGCAGTCCTGACCCAGATGCAAAGGAAGCAAAATGAGAATGCCTCACTGATAAAAGGTACCAAGACACGAGGCTAACATAAATAAGAATTATGGGTTAATGTAGGATGTAAGAGTTAATAAGAAGCCTGAGCTAATAGGCCAACCAGTTTATAATTAATATAGACCTCTGTGTATTTCTTTGGGGCTGAATTGCTGTGGGTCCAGGGGGGGGTGGTGGAAGGCAGAAAATTCTGCCAGCACAAGGGTATATGTGCAAATGCTCTATGATGAATAAAATTATGAAAGAGAGGGTCCTCTGAAGTGTACCATGGGTTTAACTAACGTTTGGTATAGCCCTGAAACAGAATTTAAGAATAACTGCTGTGGCTAAACCTATGAAGTTACACTCAGTCTAGACCACAGTCACATCATAGCTTCTCATCAAGATATCCATAAGTGAGGACTTCAAGAAAACTTGGAATTTAGTAAATATTAACCCTAAGGAAAATTCTCAAAACAAGGAAACCACCATGTAGTAGGCTTTTCAAAGTTCTACTATAATGTAGCAAAAATAGAAAATCATAGAAAACAGAAAAGAACAGGAAAAGAACTACCACCACAGAGGTATCGTCTATCACTCAAGTTCTATCTTCATCAAGTGCATGATAAAATTTCTATGAAACCTAAGTTTTTAATGTAATTTCAAATGAGAAAAAAATACGTGATAGTAACACATTAAAATCAACTTTAAGTACAGTTAGATGGTTCAGTGTGTAAAGGGACTCAATGACAAACCTGACAATGTGACATGCCTCCTATAAGTTGGCCTCTGAACCTCCACATGCATACTGTGGCATGAACACTTGACCATCTACATGTATACATGTAACACAAACAGATACACAAATAAAGAATTTTTAATAAATACATTTAAAATGCTATAACTTCATTTTTTATTATTGATGAAAATATAAAGGTTTCTTGCTGTTTTGTTCTTAGAGTTATTTTATGCTGGACTAAAACAGTTCTTGGTTGATGAGGCTGTTTCAATTGATTCCGTTTATCTATTCTTAAAATTTTTAATTTAAATTACATCATAAGAAGAATGTGCCACAAAAGCCTTTTCATCTCTGGTGATGAAATTCATGGTTGAAACATAACAATGAAAGTGATTTGGTATCCACAAAAGATGAAATGCATGTGATTTGTTGAGAGACAGCAGGGATAACGTACACAAGTGTATTTATGTGAACATGTGTGTTCATGTTTCTATAGGTTCATGGACAGGTGTGTTCATGTTCATGTGTAGGCCAGAGGGCAATCCATGGTATTTCCTACAGAAATACTGTCCATCATCTTTGTCATAGAGATCTCCCACTGTTCTGAAGCTCATCAATTAGGTTCAACTTGCCAGTGAGCCTTTGGGATCCTTCTGTCTTTTCTTTCCCAGTACTGAGGTTAAAATACTATCCCCAACCCTAAGTCAGAAGCTATCTCCATTTGGTAATATTTGTAAGTGAAAAAATAGTTTTATAATCCTATACTTAGTATATATTATTATATAATTTATATCCACACTCAACACTGTCAGGGATAGAGGACTAGATTATAGACAGGAGTCAATGAATACCATACCAGGGTCAGGCACAACTCAATGATAATTCTCTTGATCAGGTTTCTATAGAAGTAGAAAAGGAAGCAATAGCTTCTCTTAACATTTAAACAGAAAAGTAAAGATAAATAGAAGAGTTAATCCATAATCAAATTTCAACTTCTTAAATAAAGAAAACATTAAAAGGGTCCTGTGCCAAAGTCTGTCTCATGTGTGCTATAGTTCTGAAGTATCTAGGAATCTGGTCAAGATAGAGAAATTTCATGCAGCCTATCAAATTCTGAGGTCAGCTGAACCATAGATTCATAGAACATATAGCTGCAAAGCACAGAAATTCATCTTGTGACTGGTCTGAGATGTAGAAGTCTAGAATTGAGATTTTTCAGGTAACCATTTTCTTTTGAAGGACTTGTCTTTATTCTGGAATAACCAGAAGCTCAGATTTCCTTAGACTGAGATATATCACTCTACTGTCTGTTCTCATGATCACCTGGAGTTCTCCCTGTGGGCTCGGAGATTGTCCCCACCTACATGAGCCTGTCTCTTTATCTTTCCCCCTTGTACTACTCTTCCCATGTTCTCCTTCTTCAGCACCACTTCCTGTAGTGTTAGTCCTACATTTTATTAAGGTACAAAAATGCGATGCAACACAATAGAATTCTGACAGGCAGATCTCACATCCATGTGGTATATATTAAAAACATTCCTGTAAGTATTCTATACTTACTATTATTGATAAATGATTGTGTCTAATTTTAAAAGGAATGTGGTTATAGTAGTTGTTGTGTATACAGAGAAAAGCCTGCACTCTATAGGGAGTTCAGTGTGTTCCACAACTTGGCATCCACTAAGGACTTTGGAATGCCTCATTAATCACTTAAATGACTCATCTCTCCTTGGAATTATTTCAATAAATATTAGTTGCAAGATGTGGGCTTTCTAACAAACTCATATTTTTTTAAATTTTAAGATATTCCTAAATGTTTAGAGAACATCATTCAACCATATATGCTTTTCTTTATTTGCAGGGTCAAAGATTATGGGAGTAAATCACCTACCTGCACCCTTGATGGTACAGAAGCCGTCTGATACTAAGACTTTCAGAGCAATGAGTGACAGCTTGCTCACTCAGTGTGGACAGATGAGGGCATGTGCAGCCGCCTGGAGTGTGATGAAAGATATCTTCCATGTGGATGGCCTACGGGCTCTTAATAATTCATGGGAATGTTAAATGCAGGCGAGATGTGCCTTAAAACTTCAGATATTATAAGGGATATTATTACAAGTAAACTTCAATAATATAAAGAATTTTACTCTCATACGTATCAGAAAGTTGGAATCTACTTATTATTTCTGTGGAAAAATCTTATCAGAAAAGAACATCAGCACGGCAAATACAATCTCAGACCCCACCACCACCTTGCATTTCTACTGATACAGAATTGCTAAGCAAATAATTACATGGGGATAAAGATATCATGAAGCAATGTAAAACATAAAAATCTATTGCACTCAGTGAGTAAAGATGAAACCATGTACTCTAGATTCAAGGGGGAAATTTATTTCAAAATAATTCAGAATGGTCATAGAAAAGAAAAGTCAAAAGCCAATACATCATGATCAAGAGTCGATGACAATGTAGAGTTTTGGTAATCTGGTCCCAGTCCAGGAACTGGAATTCCCACTTATTCAAACAGTGACACAGCATTGTGGTACCTTCTTTAGAAGATCATATGATTAGACCAAAAATATTCAAAATATTTAGAGTTCTGATGTGATGATAGCTTTCTCAGTAAAATCCAGAGGACTGATATCCGCCATAGAAAGGGGGACAAAAGTAGCCATATCCATAGCCACCATAGACCCCAAGGCCGTAGCTGGAACCATAGCCATATCCCAGGCCACCAAAGCCACCAATGCCATAGTAGTTGCCATAGTAGTAGCTCATTGTATTAGTAAATGAATTTCAGGTATGATGTTGAATGTGGGGTCCTGAGAATGACTGTCACCCTCTATACCTGGAGTTTTATATTTTTGTAGTGCAGGCTTGGCAAACCACATCAAAGGAATTACTATTTGTAAGTTACTGGTGAAAATCAACAATAATTCCATCATGCTTTATTACTAATTGTAATCCCAAAGATGCATAGAAAATTATTTTGAACATGTTAATACTTAATGATTGTAACTTAGAATTAGGTTTATTTTATTTATGACCATATCTTTATTATTACTCTACTTCTACATTAAAATATGTCATCCAAGCTCTCTTTTGTCAGCATTTTAGGGTTTTGTGTTTTTATTATTGTTATATTTTAGTTATCTATAGTAATGTGTTTCATTATATTTCCATGAATTTATATCATTATATTTAGCTCATCAGCAGTCCACCGCTAACTCATTTCTTCCTCTTGCCTACTGTTGACCTTCCTTCTCCAAGGTCCCTCTTTTGATTTGATGTATTTGAACAGGAGAGCATATATCTGCATGTGTACAAATGAATATATTTTTTGAGATCTTTGCCTCTCATCAACAGAAAGATTGCTTTTTCTTTTAAATTAGAATTAGCTTTGATCTTTTCCAAACATTCTTTCAGAACGAATAATAATTAACTTTAGAGATTATGGAAATGATATTTCTAATCATTTAGAAAACAAAAACTACTTATGAATATATGGTTAAAGTTAAATCTTTCCTTGGAATTGTGTGTCATGAACTTTTAACTACTTTTGTGTTGGTCAATAGCAGATTACACAGAACAGATCTACTCAAGCACAAGAAGCCATCCTTTTCTTTCTGTTCTTATTTTACTAAGATCATTCTTCTTGCATTATTTCCCAATGTTTTTGAAACTCTAAATGGACATCTTCATTACAGATACTTTATTTTCTGAAAAAGTAAAACGTCATTATTGTCTTATACAACTCTGAGTCATCATAGTCTACAATTCCACCTGCCTAGCAGAGTAGTTCCATTTTCAGTTGAGGAGATGCTTAAAGGGATATTTGAGACCAAAGATGGCTCTGTACCTCATTGATTGCACTGTAAATATATGCCTAGATAACATTGGCTTTATAAATAGAGAGGTGGACAGCAACATAGAGTTGTTATAAGAATACATCTTAATAGTAGTTACATGACTGTGATCTTTTCCTCCTGACAGGGTCAATTACCAGTATTTTTAGACCATGGTTGATCATAGATCAGAAAACTTCAGTGAAGGAGTGAAGATGATATTTGTAATGTGCATTTCAATGAATAAATCTGGCCTGAAGTTCAGAGAGTAAAACAGTCACACTGATCAGACTTACAAACCAGAATGGTGACACACACTTTTAATCCCAGTAGCCACGCTACTTTGCCATAGAAATAGGTGATAGTGGTGCACACCTTTAATCCCAGCACTAGAAATGACTATAAAACTGGAGGAGACAACTCTCACACACAGTCTCATTCTGAGATTCCTGGAGGCAGAATCGCCATTTCAGACTGAGGTAGAGGTAAGAGCCAGTGACTGGGTGTTTTGCTTTTCAGATCTTCAGGTTGAACCCCAATTTCTGTTTCTGAGTTTTTACTAATCGTGCTACAGATACTGGCCTAAATTCCTTGTCCATTTCACACTTATAACTGGTGCGTCAATTAAATATATTTAATCTGAATTTTATCTATTATACCTTGTTCAAATATCATATGTTGGTTCTCTAAGGAACACAGTTTGAGAAGTGAAGCATAAGAGAAATACCTCAAAGAAGAAAGCAAATACCAGATGGGACAATGAAACCAGGACAGCCTGATATTTTCCTCAACAACTCTGCCCAAGTGGACAGGAGCTACAGAGAAAGTTGCATTTGCTAGAGAGTCACTGAGCAACAGTGAGTGATAACTGCCTGTCACTGGATGGTGACTATTTTGAGAAAAGTGAGATTCAGGCTCCAGTTCTTGTATCAAAAAATTATGGCTCGGACTTTGTAAGAAGTGATATCACAAAGTCCTTTTGTATAAACAAACAAAAAGAAAACCAGATTTGTTATGCAGACATTTTGTCAAGGAATAGACACTCCCTGACATGAATGAATTGAAGTGGTGGCAACAATTCCACACAGAAGTCACCCCCTCCTTCCTCTTTGGTATTCTACTGAAAATGTTTTCTTTTTGCCATCCTCGGTGTTTTTGTCATGATGTGTGACGTTAGCGCGCTTCTCAGCAAATAAAATTAATAATGTGCTTGACTTTGAAGACAAGAAGAAAAAATGGGAGAGAGATTCTAATGTCTTTAGTGAGATACACATTTATTCAGAATAACACAGAAAAATGTCTCTTTGATTAATAGAACAGGAGAGACAACCATTGACTGCCACAGATGGATTAACCAGAGTCAGCTCCACAGATCCCACTCAGGGTTTTGGTCATCAAGCCTAAGGTCAAGGAACCAGAGAAATTGACATGAAGTAGAATTTTGAAATCTAATTTCAGTTTTCCATGAAAAGCAGAAGCCTTGGGCTGACTCCTTTGGTACGGAGCAGAGAGGAGAGCAGGGAAGGTGGTGTCTTTCCAACATGATGTCTATATTTTGTACTTCTCTGTGGTCAATCCCCCTGAACAATGGCCTCACCAACCAATGAGAAGCTGAGGGACTCTGCCCACTCCTGGTGGATTGTCTTTACTACACATCTCAGTTTAAAGGTAAAACAGGGCATTGGGCCAATTTTCACAAACCGAGTAAAACACAGGTTCACCATAAAGCCCTAAAATTATTTCAAACTCCCCCTTTAAAAATGCTTTATTGTTTTTATAAATCTGTCTTGAAAGTATATGGCAGTATGGGTTGGAGTAATGGGCTATTAATTACATAGAACAGAGGAAAGGAAGTTGGGGGAGGAGGGAGCTGAAATCTGGAAAGAGCGAAAAGCAGAATTAGAGTGAACTTGACCAAGGGACATGGAATTCTCAATGAATGAAAATATATTTAAAAAACCAAACCCAGAATTCTCAGCAAATGAACAAAAAGGGGTAATTTTGTCTGTGTATTGTGCTTGGAAAGGGTCCTTCTTACAGAATGTCTCAGCAAAGCACAGTAGGGTGTTCAATTAAATATAGTTAAAAATAGTTTCAAACCCTCAAATTTTGTCTCAAATAAATTTGACTTATTTCTTAAAAAAAAAAAAAAAACCAAACCCATCATTATAATTCGGTTTAGTACACATCTGCAGGAAGTACATCCCTAACGTAAAGTGTGGCTTCACGCCTCGATTTCTTCAGAAGTTTGTTTCTGATTCAGTGTTGCATAGGGGGTGATTGTGTTAAATTTGTTTAATAGTTCTAGAACTGTGCTGTTCTCTGTGTAAGAATCACACAGAGTCAGTCCTCTGCTGTGGCCCCTCCCCTGTGCCCCTTATCCCAGGCACTCACTTGCATTATATTGAAATCCCTTCCTTGCTCTTAACCTTCAGGAGGAAACAGCATTTCCCCATTTGGCGCCTGTAGTCTTGGCCAAGCTCTTTGCTGACACCTTCATCAGGATGAAGTCTTCTGATTTTAAAGTGTCAAAACTCTTAATTAAAAACATATGTTGTATTTTTGTCAACTTTCTTCTGTGCTTATTAAACCCTGAGGCATCTTCATTGGTTAATACTTTGGACTATAGACTGTATAAACTTGTGAACCCAACAGTTTTGCATTCCTGATTTTTTAATGGAGTGATATTAGCATTTTATACGTGATGGAAGTTTGAATTTTTTTAATTAAATGTAGAAAAAATTGTTCAGTGTTCCTTATAATATTGTGTTTGTCTTGTTCTCAATATTTTATACATACATATGTAGATAGATACAGAAATATAAGTTTAATGCAGTTCTATATATATGATATATATTGTTTATATCTATTGATGTTCCTTCTTATGAATTTTTGTTGCTTTTCGTTCTAATTATATTTCTTTGTTTATAGGTTTTTGTTACACTTTTGAATCTTCATTGACAATTTTCAACTCCTTTACTATTATTGACATGGATGTCAAAAATTACCATTTTTACATTTGTAATGTTTTTAATGCCTATCGTTTCTAGTTGACTCTTTCATATTTCTCTCTCTCTCTCTCTCTCTCTCTCTCTCTCTCTCTCTCTCTCTCTCCCCCCCCCTGCCTCTGTGTGTGTGTGTGTGTGTGTGTGTCTTACATACTGTTTTTGTCTGTTCTTGCATTTTAACCATTGCTATCAGTATAGCTTTTTATATATTAATGAGTAGTATTGTCTGTTTCCTCTTTCATATACCAATTGTCTGTGCTATAGCTCTCTCCTACTCTGACACTTTATTTTCCTTTAACAATAATTTTTATTTCCTTTTGCTATTCCTGTCTCGTATCTTTTTTGTTCTCTTTAAGCTGAACCTGCTGCATAGAATTGGCAAGATCATAGTAAAACTTGATTTGTTTAGAAATGGTATGAATGCCCTCTCACTTGGTGGAGATTTATGCTAATCTGTGTATGGATTAGCTTGTGTTCTGCTTTTACTGTTGCTATAATTGCAAGAGTGGGGATTCTTATTGCCAATTGTAACTAACTTCAAATTGCTCCGTTCCAGGGATGCCCCAGCTTGTGTTTCTCACAGCATCTGTCTTTTGCAGTTCTCCCAATTCACTCTACTGTTACTTGCACTAATGTTATATTAGTATAGCAGAGGGAGTAACGGGTGGCAAACATGCTGAAGTTTGGATGTTTAGCACTGTTTGATGCTAGGATGTTAAAGAACTTCCTTCACCAGAGGCCTTCATTGTTGTTCAGAGGGGAAGATTAGTACCTTGAATTCCTCCCATTTCTATCTCCTGGATAACTATTTACAATTTTTCCTTGAGGTATAATTTTGCAGTCATTTTCAAGCATTTTCTTTAAGCTAGTAAAGAGAAGAACAGTGCAATTGGGTAGGATTATGGTAGCTACCCTCATTCTCTTTCACCATGGTCACATTCCCCCAGTGTGTCCCCAGGACAGACCTTTGCCTTGTTTTGAGAGCTTAAACCATATTTCCAGCTGTTAATACCATTCTACTGGTAACTCCAGAAAATAGAGTTTGAGTCTACAAATTATCCACTCTTTCTGTGAGGTCATCTTGACCTGTTTTCAAAGAAAAACGGAGTATTGTGGTAACACTCATATCTGCCTTCTGCTGTTAAAACCTTTGGAGGAGAGAGGTGAATAACCTTAGAAAAGAAATGACATAAAGAAAAGAAAGAATTCCATGGAATCTAAGTTAGTAAGCGAATTAATTTATCAGAGTTACAAGGCATGAGTGACTCAAGAGCAGTTTCATCACTGAAGGTTCCCTCCCATAGTGACACCTGAGGAAGGCTACATCCCTGGAACTCCCTGTTTGTTTGCACTGAGCTCCAACAAAGACTCTCTTCTCAGCAACTGGGTACTACTTTTACAACTTGAGAATGTCCTGAGTCTTGCAGTTTCCTGACAGTCCTTAGCCTTGTGGATTTCAGGAAATTTCTGAATATTATGAGACTCTCTGCTCCATCCAAGAGGCTAGGAGGGGATGAGTTAATTTTGGAGAAAATAGATATAGAGCAACATTTAGCAAAATTATTTAATTTAGTCTTCTAATTGATTTGATGGTGATTTCTATCTTCTATCCAAGACAAAATGACTGTCTTAAGTCATTTTCTTTCTAGAAACACATATCCTCAGGTTTTAGAATACCTTTTTGGTCTTTAATTTTTCTGAGTTTTTTTTTAAAAAAAAAAACTATTGAGGAGCTGGAGAAATGGCACAGAGGTTATGAGCAATTGTGGTTCATACAAAAGACCAGGGTTTGTGCCTCAGCACCAATGTGACAGTTGATATTAATATTTAGCTCCTGTTCCAGGGAACCTGGTACCGTCCCCTGGCCTGTGCAGGCACCAAGCATGCACACAATGCAATTATATAAACACAGGTGAAGCCCTCACACACATAAAATAAAAATTAGTAAATCTTTTAAGTAGTGATCCAAAAAAACAACTGACACTTGACCTGCTATTGTCTTGGTAAAAATAATTTTTAAATCCCTTGAACTGTCAACATCACATTCCCTTATTATTAACAAATATCACTGGATTTATCATGAAAATGGCACCACTTCAGAATTGTGTCTTATCTTAATAAAAATAGGTAATGATTTCTTTCAGAATCATTAGCAGTGTTTAAAACATACAAGCTTAAACTTTCATAAATCATTTCAAATATTTGGAAAATTAATAGTTTCAAGATATGCAAATGAATGAGGCTTATTAAGAAGGAAATAATCCAAGTTATTTAGAAATCACTTTTCAAAATAGAACACACCCAAACTATGCTAGTATTCATGTAGCAGAATCAACTTTCATTAATTATAGGAATGTTTGAAAATTATTTATCCAGTTGTACTCTTAACTTTCTCAAACAAACAATAAAAAAATTACTTTTGAATATGTTACAAAAGTCTATTTTTATAAATATTTGAACATTTTAAGAGCTTTATGCAGAAAATGATATATCTACAGGGACAAAAAACTATATTTACTGTAAGAAAAAGTATTGAAGTAATGACAATCAGAAGTAACAATGGCCCTGTACATCGGAAGTTAGATTATGTTCATGTTTAATTAAAAGATAGGGCTGACAGTTTTGCAATGGTTCATTAATCAACCAAGTATATCCAATAATAAATTTGCTGAAACAAATTTAGTCCAGCATGCAGAGAAAAAGATATCATGCTAGAAAATTTAGCCTTTCAAATCCTGAGAAGATTGTTTCCCTTAGTTTTCTAATCCCTTGAATTTTGTTGAAGGATGATGTGATGTAGTTGAGATGAGAGACAATAGTAAAATATTCTGTTTTAATTTATAAATCTTACAAAGTGGCATTCGAGTATGAAAGACTAATAAAGTATCTTCCTCAAAAATGCTGATATGTGTTTACTTGATTGCTTCCTATTATAAAATTAAAGGACAATTTGATAAATCATTCCAGAGATAATGGGCCAATCAGTTTATAACTAATGTAGACCTCTGTGTGATTTCTTTGGGACTTAATGACTTTGGAAACTGGGCAGGACAGAAACCTCAAACCACATAAGAGTATTTGTTCATGTACATTTGTGAGAAGATGTAAATTAAAATCAAAGTTATGTAGATGACATGAACAAATGACCCTTAAACTATCAGGTTAAAAACACTCTATTCCATACCTAGGTCATTACGTTGTCTTTATAATCCATTTTACTTTCAGAAGTAGATATTTGGGACTGCAGAAAGAAATTAATGACATGAAAAGTTTATATTGAATGACCTGTTTCTATTATGTATATATCTCACATGACATAAAAATAGATATAGATCATTATTATGATCTTCATAATTGTGTCTTTTACAAAATGGCACATGGGACTTGTAATTATCCTGTTGTGTGTGTGACCATACATAGAAATAGCCTAGTTACAGATTTTAAACATTACTCATTCCTTTTTTATTGATTTAAGATAACATGTGACTTTTGTTCTTATGTGATGATATAAGAAGATTAAAGCCACCTGCCTCCTTGACTCCATAGCTTACACTTGAGCTGCGTTTATGTGCACACATGTTGGAAGAGTAGGGTTATTTTATAATAGTTCTTGCCAAAAAAAATCACCAGTTTTAACTGAATAAGAGAAACAAGCAAACAAATAAACAAAAACTATAATACCACAGTATCAGCAAGAAGTATTGACGGAATGCAATTCTGGTCTCTGTTTCTAAAACTCTGTAGAATCCTGGTTATTCCAACTGCCTCTTGACAATTTTGAGGATTTAAGATCTTGTTTAATGTAGATAGAGACTGCACATTCATTTCTCGGCCATCCAGATCTGAATAATCACACAGAAACTATATTAATTACAACGCAGTTTGGCTTATTACCACAGGCTTCTTACTAACTAACTCCTACATCATCTAAATTAACCCATTTCTAATATTTTGTATCTCACCACAAGGCTTGTGGTTTGTCACCTCTTGCTTTTTGGGCAGCTACAAGGCGTCTGCCTCCTTCAGCAGCTACATGGCATCTTTTGACTCCACCTACTCTCTCTGTATATTTCTTCTAGCCTGTCTATATTTTGGCCTGAAATAGGGCAAAGCAGCTTTACTTATTAACCAATAAGAGCAACCCATATACAGAAGGACATCCCACATCAGTTTAATCAGTTATTCCTATGTTTCAGCGTACTATAAAAAGCAAATGAACATATAGATGCAGTAAGTGTTTGTGTGTGTATGTGTGTGTGTTTGCATGCAATTGAATAAAAGAAGTTTAAAATAATATTTAATCACCTTCTTTTTCATCAAGAGTTCAGGTACTTCAAGAAATATTTGCTGAGCTCATGCTATGCGGAAGGCATAATTCCACGAGCTCGTATCACCCAATCAGGGCTGCTTATTCAAAAAGCACATGTCATCTTTGGAGCATTTAAATTAAATCATCCTTCAAGTCACTTCATACAACTCTTTAAACAATTAAACATTTCATATATTGCTGCTACCTATTCTTATTATGAATTAGAGGAAGATAAAAAAAGAGCCACTTAAGTATTATGCCTACCTACTCTCTTTCAAATCAGTGTTCTCCCTTTGTGTTGAACTTTTATATCTATACTCTTATCACATAGTATTGATGATTAGAAATTTTCTCATTAAGTCTATAAAATTTGCTTCTTCCATGTAAATAAAAAAGAGCCTAAAAAAACAAGGTTGATTTTGTTGTAAGTAGGTGTATACATTTCAAAAAAAAAAAACCATAAGAACTTAGCAGTTAAAGATAATACTTAGAGGACCTCCAGTCTTGATATGAGTGTTTATGCCTAGTCTTGTAGCCTCTTGTTACGCTGTGTTCAGTTGATATCGCTAGAAGGCCTGCTCTTTTCTGAAGGAGTGTGGATCTGGAGGAGAAGGGAGATCGGGGAGGACTAGAGAGAGTGGGAAGGAGGAAAGGCTTAAGTCTGGATGTATTGCATGAAAGAATAAATAAAAAGAAAATATTTGAAAGAGGTTCTGCTCTAGATTAAAACTGTAACATAACATTATAAAAATACATTAAAAAGCAAGATAACTAACCAAATTGGTAACATATAAATTAATATGTATTAACATATTAAAAGGTATGGACTTTGCCATTCAGAGGAAATTAGTTTTTTGAAAACTGGTCACAGGTACAATATAATCTCCTAACTGAGCTGAGACTTTCTGCTAGTCTTTAAGAAAATCAGTCATAGACTGACATCAGAACTGTAATGTCTTAGATCACTAGATTTTTCTCCTTTCCAATGGAACCCATGAATGCATTTCTTCTGTAGTGTGATAGGTGCCCACTTTAGAAGCCTCCAGAGATAGAGACAGGTTAAGGGCTGACAGGGCCAGTAAGTATGGGTCCATTCTACCTTGACCAAAGGTCAGAGTAGAAACAAACTTCTGTTCCTTCAAGGTTTTTGCCAACAGCTGTGATTAATATCCAGACCTGGTATTCCAGGTATTAAGAAGTAGATCTATTTCTACCTCGAACACAGTCTATCCCTTAGGGAGATAACAATGGATTCCACTCAGGGAGTGGTTTGCCTACAGAATGTTTTGGTCTAGGGTGTGAGTGTTACTTGTCTTGTTCTGGCAGCAGAATGTTTAACTAAGATTCTATTCCATAATCCTTCAGCTGGTTTGTCCGTTCGTTGTATCATGTGAATGCAGTTTTGTTTTGTTTTTTGTTTTTTTTTTTAAATCTTACTCCTGCCTTTTGGAGTCAAGGGTATTATAAGCAAATGAAAGTTAAACGCAGGTGACTTTCCCCATTCATTGGAATTCTCGATACTATCCTATGTTTCTGCTTCAGTATTTTCACTCCTGTCTTCATTCTCTTTACTTATTTTTCTAATCTCCACATCCCTACCCTGGTAGGTGGTATCCTTGTTGAAGCAGGTCCCCGACACAGCGCCACAACATCTTTCTGCCGAGGTCACTGCAACTCCAAAATGTTTGAGCCATTTGCCAAAGTTCCAGTTGCCACAGCAGGTTTCACAGTAGCCTATGGTGTCTTCCGGAGTTAAGAGTTTTGTCTGACTAGCGAAGTGTTCAAGTGTAAGTGTTATCAGCTTCTTAAGGGCTTGTATATCTCTTAAATGAATGTGGCAACAAAATATATATATCCATGGACCTCATTTCATGTCTTCAACTACAGAAGATATAATCTCAGCTTCTGAATTCCACTTCGGATAATTGTCCAAATTCCATTAAAGCACACTGTGGCTATATTGACTCTGACTACGATATCTTCCTAGAGCACAGATGGGTTAAGAGCCTGTCAGATCCCATAGCTAGGCATCAATTAGGGGTTGATTATAACTGGTATAAGGTTGGGGGTTGGAGTGGAAATTTTATAGACTCAGGGATCCCACTAAAATAAAAAAAAAGAAAATTGAATGGGATAGTAGACAGCTTTGTGTAAGCTTACACTAATAATGACAGTAATAGAGTAAATATTTGTGAGCTATTATTCTCATATATTGATACAAATTCAAATTCTGTTTTATTGAATATGCTCATATTTCTATTTACAAGATTTGTACACCTATACAAAGTTATTTTGTCAGATTGTATGCGTGCATGTTTCTACCTCTGTTTAAGGCATTTTGTATAGTGATACAATTTTAGGATATATTTATCATATTCTATTATATATTTCTACCTCTCATCAAGATACTGATACATTGTTTATATTTTGAGGTCATTGTCCTCACTTGCTGCACAGTGTTTAAAGATTGTTTAACATTCTAATATGAACTCTTGGTCCTTAAGTATTAAGTATTAAGTATTACAGACCAATAGTCATCCATGTTTGTCATACTTATAGTTAGACAAATCAGGTTCTTTAGATACATATAGATTGTATTCTGCTAAATAGGTAATCTTCAATCACTTCAAAAAACTGTAGAATATGGCATTTAAATAAATTAGGGTTCTGTTAACATGAGACATGATTACTCCTGGCAGCACTGATCTAGCCCCAAGAGAATGTTGCGCACCAAAGACACTGCACTTGGAGCTTGTTTTCTTCTTGACAAAACTGGTCTTTGGGCAAGGAAGTGCCCATGCTTCAACCACTGAAAAAAATGTTCAATGTCCAGACTGAACAAGCAAGATACAAGATAAAAGACTGCCAAATCTTGCCAAGACAGGGTAAGACAGTTTTAAGAACTTTTCCTGTCTGTGAAAACAATATGTCTAGGCCTCTAGGTCTCTCTAGGCCTTAGTCAAATTTGGTTGCTCCATTGTTGCAAATGAGACTTTGAGTGATTGCCCAGGTAGCCAGTAGTCTCTGTCATTTACTGCACATTTTGGAAGTTTCTTGATTGTACTTCCTGCCTATTCAAGTAATATTATTTCCCTTCCCAGGTCTTCGATGGGCTGAAGACTAGATAGTCGTGATTACTTTCCTCTTATGAATTAGCCAAGCCATTTTTAATGTAAGACATAGACTCCTTAGGATAAAATAATTATTAAAACATTTATCACATGGTTCTTGCTTGATATCATTTATGCTGGTTGTAATTCTAATTTTTATACTTGATATTTGTTCTTATTGTATATAGTTTTGCATTGGGTTTGGAACTCTTTTGGGAGGTGATGGGGAACCTCCTTTAGCCAATGGCATTTGAGGGACTTGACCATGTTGGGCATGGCCTTGGGTACCAAAAAGGTACATGCCTGCCCACTTGCTCTCTCTCTCCACTCTCACACCCAGATGCTGGATTCCATTTCTATTCCCCATTCACACAGAGGACTATGATCTGTGAATTCCCCCTTTGAATAAAGAGCCCCTTATTATATGCAATTCAAAGCTAGTAGTGTGAGATTACTTTATTCATGTTCTCCTTCAGACTTGCTTAAAATTTTCAGTTCATTGTAATTCTACCCTTTGTAAGATGTGCTATTCTTTTTCAAAAAACACAGAAATTAGATTCTTCCCACATAATTGGCATTAAATTGAACATTGAATATCCTGATATAATTCCCTAAAATAATCAAAAGTATTTGAACAAAGTTGTATAACTACACTTTTGAAACATGACTCATGATTTTCCAAATCATCAACAAACAAGAGGGATGAAACATTTCTTTTAGGACAAGACTATTATCTTGAAAAATATCTGTGTATTTCCATTTACACTGTGTTCTGCTTGCTCAGACCTGATGGGTACATTTTAATTAAGTGAAATGAGAATTATTCAGCATCAGTAAAGGTAGGTAATACCATTCTTCTACTTGTCAGCAAATGAGACTTTAGCTCTAAAATTGATTTTATAAAAGCATTAAAAATAAAGGAACTTGAATTATCTGTGGATATTTTTATTTTTTAAAAAAATAATATCAAGTTATATCTATATTACTGAAAAGTCAAAGGATATTCTTTTTGCATTCAAACCATTAATTACAAAAATGATTTTGCATCAATTTGTTCACAAATGCAGTAAGTGTTCATCGTTTATTGCCTGGTGGAGGTGGCAGTTTCATAACCCTTTATCTGTCTAAAAAATTCATAAACATTCATAAACAAGCCTTCAAGCCACTGGTCTTTCCACTTCTAGCATCACATGTCCTAAACCACCAATTCTCACACACAATATTAACTCACGTGAAGTAAGTGTGTGATTGAACTAAATCTCTGTGCCCCAAAGTAGAGATTCAACAAAAGTTCAGACTGGTCACTTATTATGGTAGCATTTTAATTTGAAAGACATAATCCACCCAAGTCCCATTGGGTGACTGTGTGTGTGCATTTGAGTGTGTATTGCCAGGGATGGAAGTGATAGATTTACTTGTGTTAAGCTACACTGAATTGCATTGCCAGTCTACTCTTAAAATATATATTTTTTCCAGTTAAGTAAACACAAAATTATAAATCATGATAATTTCTTCACAATGAAATCAATAGTTTAAAAACGTTTTGTATCCATTTCTCTCTGTGGTCTTATCAAAAATCTTCTAATTATTTACTAAGAAATCCAGTATTCTTCATTTTGTCAACCAACTTTGCATTTCTAGAATTATAATTAAAGTTATAATTATAGATAGCAACAGGAAGGAAAATCATGGTCTATACTCAGAAAAAATATGTTTTCTTAAGATTATATAACCAATGATGTTCTGTGTGAATCACTAATTCCTTTTTCATTCATGTATTCTGAAGAATCCATGAAAAATAAGCTTTCGGACTTGTAAACATGACCTTTCAAGAACACTTGAACTCCACAAAGGATTTGGAAATGAATTTGACAATAATCTGTCCATTGTTTAGTTAATAATTGAACACTGTTATTGAAGATGCAGCCATGTCTAGCCAGTAACAACTAGATTACAAAACTCAAGTGCACATTTTTTTTTTCTTAACCAACATACATGCACATACATCTTGACTGTGACAGGGACTCTGTGAATCTAAAGGATCTCTGGGTACGCTAAAATTCAAGGCCTGTGCCATCTGCTATAGAAAGAACCCATCTCCTCTGCTAACCTGTTGTGGGTACTAATAAATCCATTATGTATTTCTTCAACCAGCAGGCCATCAAAGATAATTCCATTTCAGAATGGAATTATTTTCAACAGGAAGACATTTAGGTTAGGGCCACAACATTTTGCCATGCTCACCTGTTATTATTCTTAGTAGCATACATTGGCCTGCATCTTAAAGACATAGAAAGCGTATTTTATCCAACGTGCTTTCTTTACTTTTGTACATAGTAGGGCATAATCAGCAGTAATAGCAATGGAATTTGATTGACGAATGAGAAATTCATTTGCCATTTTTCATAGTGTAAAATTAAACATTTTTAAAGTAAATGATTGCAAGTTTTCCTGCAGTCCAGCTTTTTCAAGAAAGAATGTATTAAGTAAAAATAAAGTAGCAAAGAAGATGTAGTGGCTCACACCTATAATTGCACTGCTTGGGAGACCGGGACAAGAGAATTCCTATGACTTAGAGGCCAGACATAGTTATATAAACCTCCTGACTGCTGGTATTACAGACTTGCAATGCTATACCCAGTTCATGTGCTCCTGGGGATCCTACCCAGGGTTTTGTGGATGCTAGGCAAACACCCCACCTACCAAGCTACATCCCCATTCAATGAAAACGTTTTTAATTGTTTCTTTCATGTTTTGAGAGTGCAATGAAAATATATCATTTTCCCTCTGTTGTGGAATATTTTCATCACACTCTTACACTCTGGAGATGGACAATAAATTCATCCTTGAATTAGAGGTCAGAGTCAACATTCAGCATGCCAGAATTTTTTTTTTAATTTTACTTAAAATTATTTATTTATTTTATATACCAACCACAGTTCCCCCTCCCTTCCTCCCTCCCCTTACCTCATCCCCCATCCACTCCTCAGAAAGGGTAAGACCTCACATGGGGAGTCAACAAAGCCTGGAAAGTTAAGTTGAGGCAGTACCAAGCCTCTCCTCCCTGCATCAAGGCTAAGCAAGGCACTCCACGATAGGGAATGTACTCCAAAAAGCAGCTCATGCACCAGGGATGGTCCTACTGCAGGGACCCCACAAACAGACCAAACCACACAACTGCCACCCATATGCAGAGGGACTAGTTCAGTCCCATGCAGGCTCCCCAGCTGTGGGTCTGGAGTTCATGAGCTCCCATAAGCTTGGTTCAGCTGTCTCTGTGGGCTTCTCTGTCATGATCTTGACTCCCTCCCCATGCTCATATAATCCTTCCCCATCTCATCAACTGGACTCTTGGAGCTCAACCAGTGTTTGGCTGTGGATCTCTCCATCTGCTTCCATCAGTTACTGGATGTTCTATGATGACAATTAGGGTAGTTCCCAACCTGATTACAGGGCAAAGCCAGTTTAGGCACCCTCTCCACTATTGCCCGGAGTCTTACTGGCAAAGATTGGTTATTCTTGTGAATTCCTGGAATTTCCCTAACACCAAGTTCCTACCTAACCACATAAAGGCTCCCTCTATCAAGATATCTCTTGCATTGCTCTCCCACTCCATCCCTCCCCCAACTCTAATATCCCATTATCCCATTCCCCATCCCCTCCCTTCTTCTGCACCCCTGTCCCCAGTTTACCCAGGGAATATCATCTATTTCCCCTTCCCGGTGCAATCCAAGCATCATTCTTAGGGTTCACCTTATTACCTAGCTTCTCTGGAGTTATGGATTGTAGTCATTTATCCTTTGATATACATCTAGTATCCACTTATGAGTAAATGTGTACCTTGTTTGTCTTTCTGAGTCTGGGTTACCTCAGTCAGGATGATTTTTTCCAGTTCTTTCCATTTGCCTGAAAATTTCATGATGTAACTTTTTTTACAGCTGAGTAATACTCCATTGTGTAAGTGTACCACATTTTCATTGTCCATTCTCTAGTTGACGGGCATCTAGATTGTCTCTAGATTCTGACTATTATGAATAATGCTGCTATGAAAATAGTTGAGCAAGTGTCTTTGTGGTATGTTTGAGTATTCTTTGGGTGTAGGCCTAAGAGTGGTATTGCTGGGTCTTGAGGTTGATTGATTCCCAATTTTCTGATAAGTTGTCATACTGATTTTCAAAGTGGCTATACAAGATTGCACTTCCACCAGCAGTGGAGGAGTGTTCCTTTACTCTGCATTTTCTCCAGAACATCACCCTTTACAATAACCATAAATAATATGAAATATCTTTGGGTAACTCTAACCAAACAAGTGAAAGGTCTACATGAAAAGAACAAGTCTCTAAAGAAAGAAATTAAAGAAATCAGAAAATGGAACAACCTCCCATGTTCTTTGATAAGTAGTAGGATCAACATAATAAAAATAGCAATCTACAAATTCAGTGGAATATCCATCAAAATCCCAACACAATTCTTCACAGACCTCAAAAGAACAATACTCAATTTCATATGCAAAAACAAAAATTCAAGGACAGCTAAACAATCCTGTACAATAAAGGAATTCTGGAGGCATCAACATTCCTCACTTCAAGCTCTACTATAGAGCTATAGTAATAAAAAACATCTTGGTATTGGCACAAAACCAGACATGTGAAGCAATGGAATTGAACTGAAGATCCTGACATTAATCCACACACCTATGAACACCTGATTTTTGACAAAGAAGGCAAAACTACACAACAGAAAAAAAAAGAAAGCATCTTCAACAAATGATGCTGGCATAACTGGATGTCAACATGTAAAAGAATATAAATAGACCCATATCTATCCCTATGCACAAAACCTGAGTCCAAATGTATCAAAAACCTCAACATAAATCCAGCCACACTGAACCTCATTGAAGTGAAAGTGGGAAGTAACCTTGAACACATGGGCAGAGAACATCACTTCCTAAATATAGCACCAGTAGCACAGACACTGAGAGCAACAATCAACAAATGGGGCCTCATGAAACTGAAAACTTCTGTAAGGCAAAAGACATGGTAAATAAGACAAAATTGAAGCCTAAAGTGATATAGATATAGATAATTTGCATTGGTATAAATCTTGATTTATTGATACAAGTTTAAGGTCAATTTTGTTATATGTATATGTATTTCTGATCTTGATTAAGGTATTGTGATTGTGTAGTTCATTTAAAAATGTAATGTATAATTTGGAAATATAGGTTGTTAATGGATAATCATCAATAATAGTCAAGCTTGTAGTCATGTTAGTTAGATTTTCTAGATATGCATAGATATATTTGAAATAGGCATTCTTCATATCTTTCAAAGACTACAGAATATGGCATTTAATGTTTTAATAACTTAGGGCTTTTCATAACAATGAGACACGTCTGCTCCTGGCAGCACCAGCTACTTCAAGAGGAAGATGGGGATCAAAGAGGCTCCTTATGGAGTTGGTTAGCCATTTGGGCAAGAAACTGCTCTTGCCTGGACTGCTGCATAAACTGGACACAAAGAACCCACAGAGAGAGGACTGCTGAACTTGCCTAAAGGTGAGATGATCCTTCGGGGTTACTGATTCATGAAAGAGTCTGTGAGACATTCTGCGGGATACAAAAGAAAGTGACTGAACTGTCTTTGAAATTTCCTGCTTTGTGGAAAAGTCTGCTGGATACTATGGGCCTGTAGGCTGAAGATGGATGTCCCAATGGTACAGAGGAACTTTGGGTGACTGTCCAGGCAGCAAGATGTCTCTGTCATTTCTAGAGTTTGGAAGTTGCTTATTTCTTGTTTACTTAGGTAATATTATATCCTTCTGGAGTCTTTGATGGAATTGAATAATGGATAGTTATAGTTATAGTTTTCTTTTGTTATGATAAAAGATAAAATAGATAAAAGTATTGTAACTGAAATTCTTGCTTGATAACTATTTTGTTATATGTAATTTTACTATGTTAAAATGAAAGCCTTTTTTTGTTTAAACAAAGAAAGGGGAAATGGTGTACGAGGTCTTTCTGTTTGTGTATTGCTTTCATTAGTTGAATAAAGAAACTGCCTTGGCTTTTTGATAAGGCAGGTCTTAGGTGGGCAGAGTAGACAGAACAGAATTCTGGGAAGAAGGGAAGTATGGCAGATGCCATGTTTCACCTGCCTGAAACAGACACTGGTTAGGAATCTTTCCTGGTAAGCCACTACCTCATGGTGACACTCAGATTATTAAAAATGGGTTGATTGAATATGTGAGAGTTAGCCAATAAGAGGCTAGAGATAATGGGCCAGGCAGTGTTTAAATGAATACAGTTCCTGTGTAATTATTTAGGGGATTAAACTAGCCAGACAGATGGGAGCTGAGTGGGACAGGACTGCGGCCCGCCCTCTCCATCTCCATACTACATTAAGAATGAGAAAAGATCTTCACCACCACACATCTGACAGAGGATTGATCTCCAAAATATGTAAAGAACTCAAGAAACTAGGCATCAAAATACCAAATAATCCAATTAAAAAATGGGGTACAGATGTAAACAGAGAATTCTCAACAGAAGAATCTCAAATGGCCGAAAGAAATTTAAGAAATTGCTCAGCATCGTTAGGCATCAGGGAAATGCAAATCAAAACAACTCTGAGATACTATATTACACTTGCTGAAATGGCTAAAATCAACTGACCAGAAGTAACCATAGTTTTTGGCTGACCCAGATTAGGATAAAGAGACACAGGAAGGAAAAGGTAAGGGTTTAAAAAGATTCACAGGTCTCTTCAATCTGAAAAGTGTGGAGAGGAAGGATCAGGCAATTATTCCTTCATAATTCTTTGTATCAATTATATTTTACCCCAATATCTGACTCCTTAGTTTTATCTAATAATAGAAAAATATAAATAATCACTTTATTTCTCCCCTTCTTTCCTCCCTCACAATAATCCCATATACCACCCCTTGCTCTTTTTCAGATCGTGGCCTCTTTCCATTGATTGTTGTATATATGGATATATGTAAATACATTATATATTTCTAAATATAATTTTGTAACTCATTTATATATAATATAAATTAGTGGTATAATATGTACCAAAAAAGCCTATCTAAAACATCAAAATTAGCAACAAAGATGTAAATCTTAAAGTATCAAAGAGTACCAAATGGTAAGTATAACAAGTGATGGATTTATTAATCAGTCTTACTCAGTCATTCTATGCTGTACCAGATACAAAAATCACATTGTTCATAAATAGATAAAAATTTATCTTTCAACTAAAAATAAAATAATCCCAAATGGGATATATATGGTACAATTTCAAAAGCAGAAGGAACATTGTGGAAGATGGGTGGTAAGAATGGAGGCAACTGAAGAGCAGGGAAGAATAACGTGAGTATGACTTCTCAATATAACATGGACACTGTAAGTATGAGCATGCAGTAGCTGTGCCTCCCTAAATGTAGCCTGCAAAGGAATGGGGGAAAGGAGAAGGGAGCAGGGAAAAGCCTAGTCATGAGAGGAGGAAGAGGAAGAGCAATGGGGATGACAGAAGTTGAGTGGAAATGAGATGTGAGAGTATCGTGGTTGAATGTAATCACAATGCATTGTGCTAATGTACAATACTACAAAAATTAAAAGTAAATGCATAAATATAAAAAATACACCAAGCAGTCATTTTCAAAAATTATCAAATAATTATTGCCATATTCAAAAAGAAGTTAAGCAAGAAACAAACCATAACAGTATATAGGAATGGGAGGAAAATTTAGTTAATATTATTAAATAAATATTATCTTAAATATAATAATACAACAATATATAATATATTATAATAATATGATGGAGAAAGTGATGTTGCAGTTCATTGTTTTGTTAATTGATGTTATTCTCTTGCAAATCTTCTAGGTCTACAAACCCTTTATGCTTTCTCAGGTGGCGTTCTGTTGAGAGTGAAAGTTACCTGACTAGGACACAAATTTTGCTCCCCAAGAATAGGATGAGAGGAGAAGTGGATATTAAGAAAATTATAATTCAGGTAGCAATGTCTTTCAGCTGTCAGATTCATTGCCTAACGTGAAGTCCTGGGTTTGTTCTTCTGCATTCTATGCACCTGGTAAGGCAGTATTTTCCCACATTCCAGCATGCAGTAGGCGGTGGCAAAGAGATCAGAAGTCCAAGAACATCCTTAAATTCTGGTACATCCTGGACTCGAGAACTCATCCATAAAAGAGAGAGGGAGAGGGAGGAAGGGAGACTGTAATCCAAAACATTAAAACATTAGGTAAAGCAGAGATTGTTTTTCTCCTAAGAAATGTTGAATAATATAAAATTTGTAGATCCTATTATATACCACACACAAACATTACCTGACCATGCACCCCAGAAAACTAAACTGGAAAGTGCATTCCAGGTATTTTTAATTCAGGGATTTCTGGAACTCAGATTAGACAAGCAGCACCTTTAGGATAGCAGGAGCTTCACATTTTACAAAACTAAAGAGTAAATTAAGTGAACCTTACTTCTCAAGTGTCAGAGCTGTTTGTAAGTTGTTCAGTATTCAAAACTGAATTGATTATATGTAAAACACATTATAAGATTAAAACCTCAATGTGATGCTCATGGGAAATGTTACTCTTTGAGCTCAAATATTATTTTTTACCAACAAATACTTTGGAATAAGTAATTATATGAGACCAAGTCTTAGACATAATTGTGCACAGAATCGGATTATAAAACTGGTCTGTACTTTTTCTTTAGCTCTTTTTTGTTTGTTTGTTTTTGTCCTGTTTTATTTTATTCTGTTTATTCTTATCATTGTTTTTGTATTATTATGTTTTAGATGTTTATTTATTTTCTAATGAGGAGAGAAAGAATTGGTGTGAATTTTTATGGTTAATGAGATGGAGAATATCTAGAAAGAGTTGTTAGAGGGGCACTATAATCGTATTATATGAAAAAAATCTATTTTCAACAAAAAAAGGAAATTAAAACAACTACTGAAAACAAAAGAAAAGACATACAAAGTAGCCATGCTTTAAACCTATCACTACCTTCGTATCCTCTAAGTTTAGGATGGTATCCAACACAGAAAATCAAACAGTAGGTATAATTTGAATTAAATTTATTATTAAATAAAATATTATTGAAGAAAATCATTGACTGATACAAAGAACTGACATCCTGACTATAAGCCCACATTCTGGATTATAATGTATTGAAAAAATGACAGATTCATGATTGTTAGATCAGTTAATCATGTTTATTATGATGAATTTAAATTATAGATCATGAAGAGCCAAAACAAATGTTAGTGACTGCATATAATAGATGAATCTATAAATTCAATTGGGGAGAGTCTAGTTTCTTCCAGAGTGAATGATGACCAGTTCCTTTCAGAACAATAAGTCAATAAACCATAAATATCTTCTCTATAACAAAGAGAGCATTTTCCTTTCTGAAGATGGACTGTGTAAGGACGGTAATCCGAATTTCAGCAGTTCACTCAGTAGAATCTGGAGAAACCATATCCACCACAGCATGAAGGGCGACAGCAGCCATATCCATAGCCTCCGAAGCCAGAGCCAAATCCATAGCCTCCAAAGCCAGAGCCATATCCGAAACCTCCATAGCCACAGCCATAGCCCAGTCTGCGGATGCTATTACATCCACAGCCATAGCCTCCGTAGCCATAGCCCAGGCCCCCAAAACCTCCATAGCCATAGCCCAGGCCTCCGTAGTAGCCGCTGTAGTAGCTCATGGTTTCGGGAGAGATGAACTGTTTTTCACTGGAGATGAACTGAGTGTGGTGTATATGTGCCTGGCTTTCCTGAATGCTTTTATACCCTGTGTTGAACGTAGTAAACAAGGACACATGACCCCATCTCCATGCAGCAGAATAATTTCAAGTCTATAAATTCATTTAAATAGTTTCTTTGTTACTTAACAAAAGGTCCACACTTATATTAAGGAATTGTTAGTAATCATTATTTTTTAATGAGTTTGCATTCCAGTAAAGGAAATGCTTCCAAGATGAACAATGATTTTATGCTCTTCAAAGGCCATGCTAGTGTTCTAATTAAAGTCTTCTAATCTGGTTGATAGCTTCCAGTAACTTTGTAATTATGCAACCTTGGAGTGCCTATTTGCATTCCACTGTTTCAGCTAACCATCGTTCCTTTAGCTCAGGATTTATGCCTCCAAGTACTTATGGCATCACCACAAAATTCTTAGTGAATGCCAAATTGCCAAAAATAAAGGAAACACCATTTCTTGACTTATTAGAATTTTTTTGACATCACCGCCATCAATTCTTTGTCAAGCTTTTTTCTCTTGATTTCTATAATAAATATCCAGTTAGCTCCTATGGGCCCGTTCTTTTAGTCTTTCCCCATTCTTACTCATCCATTAGCTTTGAAAGTATAACCTTTCCTTCTTGATCAGACTATAGGTTTGTCAAATGGAATTTCATCAAACACCATTACTTATTTTTTAAATCTATTCTTTGACAGTTTCACCCATGGATATAGCAGATTCTATTGCTCTTCCTTATCTCCTTTCTGCCACTGTCAATGTACCCTCCTTTCTACAAATCCCCTTTTTATATCAACTAATATTCTTTTGAGAGGCTATGATTACATTTTGAGCTTAAAACATCGTATACGGATATTAACACCACCTACCTGGCTACTTATTCACTCAGATCCATTGAACTAGGCTTAATTTCTGTTTATAGCAGTGGTAGAATCATCTTTCCTCCTAAACCTTTTCTCTCTCAGCCAACCAAGCACTCGCTTTTTATGGTCTTGAAATCCCCCATGAGTTTTTAATGCTTTAACTGTTTTGTTCACGGATACACACTCAGTTTGTGAAGTGAACCTAAGTGAAATCTCAATTGTTCCCATCCTTAAGCCTGCTATTTATGATTTGTTGTCTATCACTTTTAGATTGGTGAACAATCTTCCTTTAGATCTCTCTGCCCCAAGAGAGACATCTCCTCTGATTTGTGCTATAAATGACTGACATTGTAAAAAACAAGTCTTCAAATTTCTTTCTATATGGGTCATTGTGAAAATGATGAAACTCTTTAAATTCACAAGAAATTTTATTCCTCAACAGTCAAATGCTTCTGTCTTTTTAATTGTAATCCACATTATAAATCTCTTCAGTTCAAATGTAAGCAATTGTTGACACTGCATGACATCAACCTTCTGTGACATCACAAATATGTGGCTTGTGACTTCGTGTGGAATCATCTTTTGTACATCAGACACTGCTGACAAGAATCTTATTCTATCACTGTCTTCTAAACACAGGCAAAGAATTATCTTCCTCAAAATATCTTCATCATGTATATGAGAACTTCCATGCCAGGCTTTTTAGAACAAACTATGGAGTGCTATCTGATACACAGGACACAGTCATCCTCCTTTCTCATCAGATTTTCGAGTGGTACTTGAATCTTTTCCTGCTTTACTCATTAAACATCTATTATATTTGAAGTAGAGAAGGTTCCTATAATCACATTCTATAATTTATTGCTCAAATAGATTAAGTAGTAATTTTTGCCTAATTAATTAAAATACATGGAAGTCCATAAAAGGTATAAATTCTGTGATCTCTGACCTTTGTATGCTATGGAAGTGCATTCTTCTCCTCTTCTATTTATACCAGTAAGATGTGTTTATAATAATATACTTACAGATTTACACTTTATTAAGCATAGATAAAATACTATATGTTCTTACAATCTAACAGAGGAATCAAAGAATGATGCTGAAAACTGGTTTCTCTTTTTAATGGAATCTTCATCTTCTTAAGTAGTTGCACAAACTACTGAACACAAACCAATGAACCACACAAATTCTATGATTCCAAAATGATCCTATCATGGAGGGTGCTACAAATTTCAAATTAAAAGAATGTCAGACAAAACCTTCCACAGGTTTCTAGTGGTGAATTTTCTAGAGTTCTTTTCCTAACATTGTGTAAAGTTGAGCAAGGCATAGACAAGGATGAATTTGCATCAGAACATGAAAACTGAATTCCTAAAGATCAAGTAAAAAGAAACTACAGATAGTGTCATGATAAATGTCTAATGACCATTCCTCCAACAAATCCAGAAATGCAAGGAATCTCCACCTACACAAATAGTGTCATGATAAATGTCTAACGACTGTTCCTCCCACAAATCCAGAAATGCAAGGAATCTCCATCTACACAAAATAACAAGATTAAAACAAGTAGAAAAGCTCTTTAGTTAGCTGATAATTCCAGAGAGAGTAAGAGACAAAAGGAGATGAAGAACATTCCAAGAATCAAAAACTCAAGAAGAGGTGCTGAAAAGATGAGATGGCTTAGCTCTTAAGAATACTCGCTGCTCTTCCAGGAGACAGGGTTTAATTTACAGTATTTGTATCATGTAGCTCACAATCACATTTAATTCCATCTCTAGGTGACCTGACCACCTTTTCTGGATTCCTTGGTACCTATATACACATTTATATACTCAAACACACACACACACACACACAAACAAGCAATCTAATTAAAAATAGAACAAATCTTTTAAATAGTCAAGGAGTAAGAGTAAAAATGAATAAAAGAACAAAGTTATAGCATGATTAATAAAAAATTCAGGGACAGATATTGGGGTTCAACCTGCAGGTCAGAAAAGCAAAGTCAGCCACTGGCTCTTACCTCTACCTCAGGCTGAAATAGCATTGCTGCCTCCAGGAGTCTCAGAATGAGACTGGCTGAGAGCTGTCTCCTCCCATCTTATATTCCTCTCTAGGGCTGGGATTAAAGTGTGCGCCCTACTGCCCAGTGTCTATGGCAAACTAGTGTCACTACTGGGATTAAAGTGTGTGCCACTACTGCCTGGTCTGTAAGTCTTACCTGTTGGGGCTGTTTTACTCTCTGATCTCTAGGCAAGCTTTATTTATTAAAATATAAAATAAATATCACTGCATTTACCTTTCTGTCTAAAAAAGAAGACTATAACTAATATAAGAAAAACTATATACAGTAAGTACAATGACTATATAAAATATACTCAAGCAATAAATGCATCAACAATGTCTAGTCCATTTGCATTTGACAAATTCAGAGAAAATACTCTCTAGATATCCTATCTTGGTGAGTCCAAAGTATTGCACCTAATTTAGTTTCCATTATAACCTGCTTTCTGTGTCAGGTAAACAAGAAAAACTATATCTAGTCTTCAACTCTATCAGAGACCCAAGAAGGAAATAATATTAACTGAGTAAGGAGGAACTGCAAGCAAGTGACTTCTAAAAAATGTGAGAAATGACAGAAACAACTGGTGTCCTACACAGTCACACAAAGTTCCTCTGCAATGTTGAGGCATTCACCTTTCACCTACAGTCCTAACATATTCAACAGACTTTTCTGTTGGAGCAGCATATTCTGAACATATGTCCCTCCTTGTCTTGACAATGTTTGGCCGACACTTTCTTTTGCATCCTGCTTGTTAAATTAGGACAGCATACTGTCAGCAGTTGAGGCAAGGTTGTTTTCTTGTCCAATGGCTTACATTTGCCACAGAAAAAATAAACTTCATGTGGAGTTTCTTTGATGCCCATCATGTTCTCTGAAGTAGATTGGTGCTGCTGGGAGCAGACAAGTCTCATTGTCTTAAAAAAAGAAAGAACATATGTTATTAAAGCATCTTAAATGTCATGTGTTGTAGATCTCTGAAGTGTCTGAAGATAAGATAACCTCTTTATGTAAAATATATCCTTTTTTTTACCTTCAAAACATACCTACTAGTTTGATTATAATAGGTGAGTAATTGCTAACTTGCAATTCCTTACTATCCTAATAGTAAGTAAGTTAGTAATAATAATCTTCAAGGACAAGAAATTTGCATTACATTGTTAAAGAGTTGTATAGGTACAATACCTTGAAAAAAGTAGAAATGTGTATACAATATGCTCTAACAAAATTAATCTCAAATTTGAATCAATATACAAAATACATATATAATATACAAAACTCCAGTCCAACATAAAATATTTAAAACCAGTAGTTTCTTTTTAAAAGTAGATTGGGGCCATTTGTCTGTGGCTTTTTAGCCCCTGACACAGGCCAGAGCTGCACGTGGGGCTACAGCCACATGCGGCTAGCTCAGTTGGTAGAGCATGATACTCTTAATCTCAGGGTCATGGGTTTGAGCCCCACGTTGGGCACCAAATGCATCATAATTATTCAAAACCCTGAGACAGATATTGGGGTTCAATGTGAATATCAGAAAAGCAAAGCAGTCAAGCCACTAGAGAACTCTTACCTCAATGATAGGTAAGACTTTTCAGACTGAAAGAGAGTGAGTTCCTGTCTCATCCAAATTTATGTTCCTCTCTAGTGCTGGGATTAAAGGCGTGCACCACCACTGCCTGGCCTCTATGACTCACTAGTGCAGCTGCTGGGATTAAAGGTGCGTGCAAACACTGTCTGGCCTATACGGGTGACTAGTGTGGCAGCTTTGCATTGACCTTCAAACAAACTTTATTTATTAAAATACAAATGAAATATCACTAAAAAGAAGTCTAGGGAGATTCACAGTCAGAAGCCTAGCTAGGTTAATCAACTCTTTATTTAGCAGATACCTGAGAAGTCCTTAGCCACTAGTAGCTATGAGAACTCACTGTGTGTCTCTTCTAGACTAACCTTAAAACAAGAATGAATAAAACAATATTATGTAACTATGATGCATATAATAGAGTAAGAGTTAAGGATAAGTGGGAGAAGCAGAAGTTCTTCTAGTAGCAGTTTTATTACTTCAAATAAACAAAGCAGGTATTGAAAACTTAAGTGATATTCGAGGACATTTTTGAAACAAAATACAAAATGAAAGAACCCTGGTTACTAATAATCTACCAAAATTTTTTAATCTCAAAAACTGTAAAACAGAAAAATAACAAAAAATCTAAAGAGAAAAATATAGTATATCTAACATAAAATTATCATATAAAATATATGATAAAAAACATAGTATATCATACATAAAATTATCATAAAATTTCAGAGCTGATATCAAACATCATAGAAATCCTATATAAAACAATTTTTGATTCACCACACACACACACATACACACACACACACACACACACACACACACACAGAGAATTATCTTTTATACATGTAATCCTTTACCCACATGTACATTTGTTTTGGGTAGGTTAAACATATGAAGGGAACATTTCCTGTGTGTGATCTTGCTTAATATTTATCATTTAAATCCATTCTTTTTCCAGTAATTGCTTTGATTGTATTGCTAAATAGTACTATGGATAGGTAGATAGATAATAGATGATAGAAGAAAGAAAGATAGATAGATAGATAGATAGATAGATAGATAGATAGATAGATAGATAGATAGATGATAGATAGATAGATAGATAGATAGATAGAAAGAAAGAAAATAGATGTAGATAAATGATAGGCACATTAGATAGATATCACTTTCACTATCCATTCATCTATTGATGCATTCCAAGGTTGACCCAAATTCTTCAAGTTCTTTGCTATAATAAATAAAGCATCAATAAGCATGGGGATGCAAATATCACTGAGATAATCTTTGTAATCTAGAGTCTAGATATTCACACAGATCAGGATAATTGACTGGTCTATCAAGTTGGGCATCTTTAAATTGTTTGCATTTGAAAGCACTTGGAATCCTCTCTACTATTTAAGACAATAAGCTGATTATCATCAACTATAGTCATGTTATTCTCCATTTTTTCACCTTTGGTATGAACTCTTAGCTCCACATTAAGGTGAGATTAGATGGCATTTGTATTTCAGAGCCTGGCATGTTTTACTTACAGGTCTTACTTTCCAGATGAGTTAATAATTTTGATATCCTTTTTAGAAGGAATAGAAAAAATAAGAAAAGCACACATAAATCCATATGTATAGTCTTCTCTATACACACACAGACACATGCTACATGATACAGTGTACACTCCTCTGCACACATACACACACACAGGCTCCATGATGCAACATACACTCCTCTACACACATACACAAGCTACATAATGCAATGTACACTCCTCTACACACATACACAAACACAAAAGCTACACGATGAAACATATACTCCACTGCACACATACACAAGCTACATGATACAATGTACACTCCTCTGCACACATACACACACACACAAGCTATATGAGCAACATATACTCCTCTACACACATATACAAGCTACAAGATGCAATGTACACTCCTCTGCACACATACACACACACACAAGCTATATGAGCAACATATACTCCTCTACACACATATACAAGCTACATGATGCAATGTACACTCCTCTGCACACATACACACACACACAAGCTATATGATGCAACATATACCCCTCTACACACATACACAAGGTACATGACGCAGTGTACATCCCTCTATACATACAAACACACACTGCATGTTGCAATGTACACTCTTCTACACAAACACACACACTACATGAAGCAGTTTATATTCCTACACACATATAAGTACATGATGCATAGAATACTTCTTCTGCCTCACTATGTACATGATGAAACACACACTTTTCCACACACACAAGCTACCTGATGCACTGTACACTCCTGCACACACACAAGCTACCTGATGCACTGTACACTCCTGTACACACACACACACACACAAGCTACCTGATGCACTGTACACTCCTGCACACACACACAAGCTACATGATGAACTGTACACTCCTGCATACACACACACAAGCTACATGATGCAATGTACACTTCTACACACATACACACAAGCTACATGATGCAATGTTTACACTCCTGCACACACACACACAAGCTATATGATGCAATGTACACACCTACACACACACAAGCTACATGATGCAATGTATACACATACACTCACAAGCTACATGATGCAATGTATACTCCTGCGCACACACACACACACACACACACAAGCTACATGATGCAATGTACACTCACACACACACAAGCTATATGATGCAATGTACACTCACACACACACAAGCTATATGATGCAATGTACACTCTTGCACACACACACACAAGCTACCTGATGCAATGTACACTCCTATACACACACATACATTTACTTGTGAATGTGAGTGCACTACATAATTCATTTGTTTCAGAGATCTTCTGATAAAATTTCAATGAGATAACCTTTATTAAACACAAACTGTTCTAGGACACTGAAATTCAGGAAGCCCTCAAATATGTTTTTCTGAAATAATATGGCATTTCTATTTAAACTCAGTAACCATAAAGATAGATAAACAATTAATTATAAATTCATATACAAAGGTACTAAAGGAAAGATTTTCAAATAAAATCTAATATCATGGTAAAATATAACACAAGAGAAAATGAGATTTACTTGAAGAATACCAGGTTTATCTAAGTAAGCACCATACTCTTTGCTGGTTATTTCCTATTTCAGTTGCTTTCTCAGTATTACAGCAAAATATTTCACAAAAAAACACTCAAGAAAAGAAGACTGTGTTTATTTTCACTCATGATTTGAGGATACCATCGTGATTGAGGGCACCAGGCCAGGAAGTCATGCTGTTAAGAGAATGAGTTGGCTGGTCACATTGTGTCTTCATTTGGAAAGCTGACATTGGTGCATCTTAGTGCTTGATTTTTCTTTATTCCTTTATGTTCAATCAATTACTCCAGCTCAGTGATTAGTTCCGCCCACAATTAGTGTAGGTCTTTGTGCCTCTTAGACACTTCCTCAATCCAACCTAGAAATTCCCTTACAACATGCCAGTGACTTGCCTCCTACATAAGTCCAAATTCCATCAAACTGACCGTTAGGATTAACTATCACATCACCCACATATTGACTTTCTTCTGGGGATATCTAAAATATAGTTCATCAGGAATGACAAGGAAAATGAGCACAGGAAATAAGACAGTTGAATACACTAGAGTATGTTTCAAAATGAAGGATTACTAAAATTTAAGCATTTTAAATAATGATGAATATGCAAATATCTTAGAAAAGATATTAAACAATTTTCAGGAAGCACTTTTGAGATTTTTGTTTGTTGCTGCTCTTGCTGTTTGCTTGCTTTTAAAGCACAATACCAGGGGATGGAGAGCTGGCTTAGCACTTAGGAGCAGCTGCTGCTCCCGCAGAGCCACGTTCAGTTCTCAGGCCCTCCATCCAGCAACTCAGGACCACCAGAACGCCAGCCTCGGGGAATCTGACATCATTTTCTGGCCTCCATGGGCATGCAAGGCTATATACCATAATCTACAGAGACACAAACATACACACATATAGAGAAATAAATCTCAAGAAGACACAGTACATTAAAATATGTATACTATGCAACTTTAAGAAATTTGATGAAAAATATCGACTCACTAAGCTGTTTATGGAAGAAGAAAAACAGAAACAAATTCCACGAACCAGTCATCCTGGTCGCTCAGAGAAGGAGGGGTGAAAACGAGGTGAATACTGGCAGAATAAATGAGATGAATTTAAAGCATTAATATGATCAGCATGCATCCTTTTGCTCCTTCTTGAAATTTTTATCCACAAGAACACATAGTGGTTATTCGTTCAGGACAGTCATGGTTACTCCTATTGTTCCACATAGTGATACATTGCTATTCATGGCAGCTATGGAGAAATAAAGCACAAGATTTACCTATCAATTATGTGATATCTATCCTGGAAATCTGTATTTTTTTTAGTTTGGGTTGGCTGTAAATAAAAGTCCTATGACTATCTTTACACAATTGTTTTCATGATTATATGCACTCATATTTGTTGGATGCATTCCCAGGAGTGAAATCACTGTCACAGGAAATATGAATGCACAGCTTTAATAGCCAAGGCATGCTTTCTAAATGCTTTTTATTATTGTGTATTTTAAGAGACACTGTGCAAAAGTCCCTTCAGATTTACAATCTTACATATAGTCACAAATGGTGAGTGTTTTGACGTTTTAATGGCTGTGTGATACAAACCCTAACTCAGATTTGAGCACACATTTCTCATACCATGGGTGCCATTGACTTCACACGTTCATATGGAGTAATTGGCTACTTAAACGTCTTTTTATTTTTTCTTTATTTTGAAAAATTTTATTTCTTACAATGTCTTACACCAATATGGATAGGTTACATACAGTGTCTAATAAGATCTTTTTTTATTTTCTCATTTTGCATACCAATCCCAATTCCCAATACCACCCCTCCCATCCCTCCTCCTGCTCCCTCCACCTTCCCCCAACCCACCCCCCTCCACTCCTCAGAGAGGGTAAAGTCTCCCATGGGGAGTCAACAAAGTCTAGCACATCGCTTTGAGGCAAGGCCAAGGCCCTCCCCTCTATATCTAGACTGAGCAAGGTATCTCTCCAAAGAGAATGAGTTCCAAAAATCCAGTACAAGCAGAAGGGACAAATACTGGTCCCACTTCTAGTGGCCCCATAGACTGCCCCAGTGATACAACTGTCACCCACATTCAGTTTTGTCCTATGCTGGGTCCTCATCTGTCAGTCCAGAGGCAGTGAGTTCCCATAGCTCAGGTCAAATGTTTCAGTGGGTATCCTCATCATGGTCTTGACCTCTTTGCTCATATTATTACTCTTCCCTCTTTTTGACTGGACTTTGGAGCTTAGTCTAGTACTAAGCTGTGGATCTCTGCATATGCTTCCATCAGTTACTGGATGAAGGTTCTATGATGACAGTTAAGGTAGTCATCAATCTGATTACAGGGAAATTCCAGTTCAGGCACCCTCTCCACTATTGCTTAGGGTCTTGGCTGGGGTCATCCTTGTGGATTCCTGGGAATTTCCCTAGTTCCAGGTTTCTTGCTAGCCCCATAATGGCTTCCTCAATCAGGATATCTCATTCCTTGCTCTGCCTCTCTGTCTTTCCCCTATCTAGACCATCCTGTTTCCTTGTGTTCTCCTTCCCCCTCTCCTTTCCCCTTCCTCTCCCACCTTCCCTTCTCTCCCTGACCCCACGTTCCAAATTTCCTAAGGAGATCTTTCAATTACCCCTTCTATAGAACATGTTGTCCTATTTTCACCCACTCTGTCCTTCTGCCTCCCTTCCACTTCTGATGACCCCTTCTCACTGCCTCTCTATTCATAATTGCTAGGAATTGGACGCAGTGTAAATTTCCTTTGCCTGGCTAATAGAGAGTGACAATGCAATGCACTCACAATATGAAACATCATTGAGCAAGAAAGAGCAATTAAATGTGCAGGTACATGGGTGGAACTAGGAAATATTATACTGAGTCAGGTAATGCAGATCTGGAAAGACAAATACCACTTACCTGCTCTCATCTGTATTTCCTAGCTCCGAGCCCTCAGATGTGAGTGTATCTAACCTGGAGTCATTGCAGAAAGCAGAAAATGAAAGGGAAAGAGAGCTTTAGAATGTAATATCAGGATACAAATGATACAAAGAGGGAAAGAAGAAGTGTCCCCCTACCCCCTACCACCCATCCACATTTAAACCATTTTAAACCAAGCATGAGTATGTGTCTAATACTCGACAATGGTATGGAAAACACACACTGGAGAAAAGGCAGCATATTCAAAACGTGGTACTAGAAAACCTGCATGTCCACAGTAGAGCATTGAAATTAGACCCATACTTGCCACTTTACTTTTATAAATAGACCAGACAGCAATGTGAAACACTGAAAATGTTAGAAGAAACCACAGATGGTAAGTAGCTTGCAAGATTACTTTGCCTTGGAATTAAAGCCCACAGTTGACAAACGGATGACCATTATCTTGTGCTATTGGACTTAGTTTTCAATTATTACTAGATGCTCTCATTACTATTTGGGATATAAACAATAATCTAACTGAAATTAAGGGTAGAATGGTGGTAGAGTAGAGAGGAGAACAGGTAAAGCTGATCAATGGGTACTAATCTGAATTTAGATAGCAGTAAGCACAATAATTATAATATATTGATATATGGTATAACACTAGAAAAAAGGAATTTGAATGTTTTGTCATCCAAAATTATAAACACTGGATTAAATACACGTTTACATTGCTTATCCCATGATTTCCCACAATAGGTTCAAGCAACACACTTACCTGTTAAAATAACAAATGAAAACATCTGATGTTTAACAATAACAAAATACAAATCATATCAAAAGAAAAATGAAATCCACATTTTTTTGGTTTTTCGAGACATGGTTGCTCTGTAGCTTTGGAACCTATCCTGGAACTAGCTCTTGTAGACCGGGCTGACCTCCAACTCACAGAGATTAGCCTGCCTCTGTCTTTCTAGTGCTGGGATTAAAGGCATGCACCACCACCACCTGGCTGAAATCCACATTTTTTAAAGAACAAGAAATTATCAGACTTAGATTCATTTTAACACAATTCTGAAATGTACAACTTCAAAGTTTAAGATTAAATGGGGGAATGTTATTTTAATTTATATAATTCATTTTGCTCTTATATTATGCTTCAGATTATCAAATGATAAGATATCCTAGAATTCTTCAAATAAAACTCAGATGAACTACTACCTTTTTAATATACTACTAGTAAAAAATTTATATTGTTGCTAAGAATTGTACTTAACTTAATGAGGAATATCTTTTCTCCCTAGATAATATTGTTGTAGCAGGATATTTAATCACACTATGAACCTCAAGATTGCATTATTTACTGGAGAAAAAAACTATTTCTAGTTATGGTGTGACTCAGTCCTAGCACACACCTTAAATTCAAGAGCCTTCTTCTTAAATATTGTAGACAGGATCAAATAAAGTCAATCAAAGGTCAAGAGGTAGAGCAAGCAACCATTTGACAGGAAATGAGCAAGATAAAAAACAGAGAGTAAGATGGAGTCAGGAAGATGGCTAGAGAGATGCATAGGAAGTGGAAGGGACAGATATTCAGTTTTAGGCAGTTTCATTTGTGATAGTGGAGAAGAGGTATTTCTGGAATGTCAGCAAAGAAGGAAGGTCAGTCAGCTAGGTCCTTTCTTTACCTGTTGATGTGGGAGGTCCTTCTGTATATGTGTTGCTTTTATTGGTTAATGCATAAAGAACTTCCTTAGCATGGGAGGAGGAAGGCAGAGTCAGAGAGATGCCTTGGAGCCTCTGGAGACAGACACTGGGAACATTACCCGGTAAGCCACTGCCATGTGGTGATACACAGATTAAGAGAAATGAGTTAAATTAATATGCAAGTGTTAGCCAATAAGAAGTTAGAACTAATGGCCAAGCAGTGATTTAAATAATATGGTTTCTGTGTGATTATTTTGGATATAAGCTGAGTGGCTGGGAACCAACAAACAGCCTCCCCTACAACAGCCTTTCTGACCTGTCAGGCTTTCACCCCTGCATTTGGCTCCCAAGTATTTTTTTTATTATTTTATTTTTCTTAAAAAAAGCTATCTTTTTCATTTTACATACTAATCCCAGTTCCCACTCCCTCCTCTCCTTCTATTCCCTCCACCGAACCCCACCACTCCACCCTCTACCCACTCCTCAGAGAGGGTAAGGCACATTGCTTTGGAGAAAGTCCAAAGTCTTCCTTACTATATCTAGGCTGAGCAAGGTATCTCTCCAAAGAGAATAGATTTCAAAAAAGTCAGTACAAGCAGTAGGGATAAATCCTGGAGCAGCCGCTAGTGGCCCCTCAGTCTGCCCCAGCTATGCACCTGTCAACCACATTCAGAGGGACTAGTTTGGTCCTATGTTTGTTCCTCCCCCATCCAGGTAGAGTTGATGAGCTCCCATTAGCTCAGGTAAACTGTTTCAGTGGGTGTCCCCATCATGGTCTTGACCTCTTTGCTCATATTCTCACTCCTCCCTCTCTTCAACTGGACTTTGGGAGCTCAGTCCAGAGCTCTAATGAAAGTCTCTTCCTCTGTTTCCATCAGTCGTTGGATGAAGTTTCTATGGTGATATTTAAGATATTCATCTGTCTGACTACAGGGCAAGGCCAGTTGGGGCACTTTCTCCTCTATTGCTTAGGGTCTTAGCTGGGCTCATCCTTGTGAATACCTGGTAATTTTTCTAGTTCCAGGTTTCTTGCTAGCTGCATAAATCAGCTCCCTCAATCAAAATATCTCTTTTCTTGCTCTCTGTCTCTGTCCTTCCTCAATGGGATAGTTGTATCCCATTCTCTCAAGTTTTCTTCCCTCTCCCCTTATCCCCTCATCTTCCCCTTCTGCCCTCCCTACTCCCTCCCACCCCCTTGCTCAGTATATAAAAAATATTTTAGGGAAGACCAGAAAACAAGTATTTTAGCAAACTGCTATAAATTATCAGAGACCAAAGCTAAAATTACAAATGAATGACATTGAAATTGAAGGTTTAGTAGACACAAAAGTAGATTTAGGCATAAATTCACCAAAGTCTTAGCATCCAAATTGGTCTCTTCAGGAGATAAATATTCAGCTTCTAGTGACTGGAACTTTATCTCAGGTAAAACAATGTGCAGTATGGGTGAAGTGTATAGGGTCAGTTAGACGAAGAGAAAAGGCCATGTTTGGCTAATATAGCCATGGATTTATGGGGATGTGATTTGTTGTAGCAATGGAAAACACAGATTAACATTCCTCTAATCTCAGAAAGAACATAAAATAAAGAAGACTTCTAAGAAGAATATTAAAAGATATTATCAAGAAGAGTCACCAACTGTTGAGACTGCATATAAGCAGGGCACAACAACTGTTGATCTTTCAAAGGCACCAACAGACCTACCTTTAAAATGGTTAACTGAAAAACCTATGTGGATGCAACAATGACCTTTGACATCAGAAAAATTACAGACACTAGAACAGCTAGAACAGAAGCAGCTAAATTATCACCATATTGAAGAATCAACCAGTCCTCAGAATTCAACACCTCTCTGCCTGCATGCTGCCATGATTCCTGTCACAATGATAATAGACTGAGTCTCTGAATTAGTAAAGTGAGCCACACTAATCAAATGCTTTCTTTAGAAGAATTACCATGGTCATGGTGTCTCTTCACAGCAACAGTAACCCTAACCAGGACACCAGAGAACAAATTCACAGGATGATACATTACATATTTGAAAAACTTAAAAGTTCACCCCTAACACTAAAAACTAAGGGGAATTGGAAAACCTAATTAAACCAGGACAATCCTATGAAAATAACTATTATAACCACTATATCCCTAATGAGGTGGTGGTAACACTTTTAATCCCAGCACTTGGGAAGCACATGTCTTTAATCCCAATGTTTGGGAGGCAGAGACAGGCAAATAGGAATTACAGTGACTTAAATTTAAAAGCTGCTTGAAAAAGGCAGACTATTATTCAAAGTGAATGTCCTTTGTGGCCTAAACATAAATATATTTAAACCTTGAATATATAAAATTGAATATATATATATAATATATATATAATTTAATTGAAACATAAAACTTTTTCTGTTGCCAAAAAGCATTTTATCCTAGGAAAGATAGAACCTGGCATAACAGGAAGACTCCAGTTATGGTTGGGGCAGGGTTTTGCCTTTATCCTTCCAGGAGAATAAAAGGATCCAACCCAGGAATCCAGAGAACACTGGATAAGTGAACCATCGGAAGAAAAAAGATAGATCATCTAGATAAAATAACCCAACAATAGAGTAAGCTGGCCAAGTGGTATTGCCCCCTCCAGCTGACCGACTCAGAACCCCGGATTAGCACCAGCACCCATGCCACCCTCTTGCCTGATCAGTTGTCCCTTCCTGCCAGACAACCACCCAATGTGAACAGGAGGCAGGACAGCCCTTCTTTCTCCCTGCCTCATGACTGTCCCTCGCATGGCAGATTCCCAAATACTTGTTTCTGCTACCCTCTACAGACTTAAGTGGCAAGTGGTCTTTATGTGGCCCCAATTCAATAAAATACTAAAGCTGGTTTGGAGGTAGGAGCATGAATCGCTCCTCTGAACCGAGATGCGCTTGCTAAGGGAAACCTCAAAAAATCTCTGTCTTAGACCAGAAGAGTCACCTAGTATGGGACAGAGGAAAACCAAAAAATAAGTGACTATTCTATTGCCACTAATTTCATAATGTTTTGGTTTTTGTTTGACTCTCTAAAACCTTTCCTTTCTCTTTAGAGAAAAGGGGGAATATTGCAGGATACTAGGTCACACTCTGAACCTTAAGACTGAATTATTTACTGAAAAAAATCTGTTTCTAGAAGTGGTATGGTGCAGCCCTAGGACATACCTTTAAGTCATGAGTTTTCTGCTAATTATAAAGAAGAATAAAGTCTACCATAAGTCATAGGTGGAGCAACCAACTGGTTGACAGGAAGTGAAGGAGGAAAAACCACAGAGAAAGAGAGAGAGGGGAGTACACATGGAGAGACACACAGGAAGTAGAAATGAGGGACCTTCAGTTTAAGGCAGGCTTATTCGGAAGGTGTAGGTGGAAGACAAAGGTGCTAGGTGCTTTCTTGGCCTCTCTGAGCTAATTGGGTTTCACTCCATCATCTGGCTCCCGATTCTTTATTGATCAAAGTCAAACGATTGAGATTTAATCAAAAACAACATATTGTCATATTTTATTAAGGCATTTTCAATATTCTATATACATAAAATATATAGAGTAATCCATGTCTTATTTGTCATCAAAAAACAAAAACAAGAATTCCAAACTGTTGGAATTGACCAGTGAAAGATCTAGAAATTAAAATTATGTTTCAGGAGAATTTCTAATGGTAGACTCAATATCTGTATGAGATGTAAATTATTCAAATTACTTAATTTTCAATCATGTAATAAACTTCACTTAATAGAATCATACATATTTAAAGCTGGAATAGAATGGTATCCACTTTTGTTTTAGGAAAAATTTTCTTTAAAATGTTTGCTTTTTATCTCTATTTTAAAATATTTTAAGCACGTGTAAAAAAGAATAAATGAAAACAGTTTTATACATCCATCTTCTATCTTACCAACTTATAATCTATTTAAAATTTAATACTATATTGATCTATTTTAGTAAATGCTTCTTGAATCCTTGGACATAGAACTATTATATTCTGAAGGAACTAAAAGTACAGGAATTTGTGTATAAGGGTGACAAAGAGGACAAAGACAACTGTTAAGCCACTGGGAGCAAAGAAAGACAGGTCAGTGGAAACAGAGATGGGAAAGAAAAAAACATGGGTAGAGGATAGGGTTAATAAATCAACATTTGCTGAATTTTTTACCTATAAGAAAAAAACCCACATAGCCAGTTATTATATTAACAAATCCAACAACTCTATTTTTGTTGCAGAATTGATGGTTTTTGTGAGAGACAGTGGTGAAGCTTGGAACTCTGAGGCACTTGGCAGTGGGAGCACCATTTATCTAGCATGAGCTAGTTTGTGTGAGCCCATTCCCTATGTTGGAATGTCATGCTCAGCTTTAATGCGGAGTGGGGGGGGGGCTTGGTCCTGCCCTGTGTCAGACATTGTTGACTCCCCATTTGAGGCCTTACCCGTTGGGAGGAGTCGATGGGGAATGGGCTGGATGGAAGTGAGGGGGAGCATGAGGAGGGGTGGGAGGGAAAACTGAGGTTGAAATGCAAAATGAAATTAAAAATAAATAAAATCTTAAAAAATCATTGAGGTTAAGGCAAATGAACTGTGTCAGGAAAAAGTTTCTTATTAAAGTTGTGAGAATGCAATAACATTCCAGTCAGTATACAAATAGATCCCTGAAGATCAACACTCAAAGATTCAGACTTCATCTGTTATTACAGAAACCAAGTAATTCAAAAGGAAGTAAAATTCTGGATAGAGAAAAAGCAAAGAATGCAGGTCACAGAGTAAAGATGCTTAGAAAAAAAATAAGGCATCACAGAACAGAAATCCATGGGTTGTAGATTCAAATATTTATTCAATAGTAGCTGGAGAATCCATACCCTCCATAGCATGATGGGCGACAGCAGCCATACCCATAGCCTCCAAAGCCAGAGCTATATCCATAGCCTCCACAACCACAGCCATAGCTCAGTCTGCGGATGCCATTACATCCACAGCCATAGCCTCCATAGCCATAGCCCAGGCCCCCAAAGCCTCCATAGCCATAGCCCAGGCCTCCGTAGTAGCCACTGTAGTAGCTCATGATGTCTGGAGTGGTAGGTTTGGTTTGCAGTTGCAGGACAATTTTGTCAGTTCAACTGCACAAGGCCATTTATATATACTTGGAGAAACCACACCTCTAAATGCAATTCGTTAAAACTATTCATTAAAATTGAAAGCTATGTGAACAATCTTCTTTCTTAGGACTCAACCCCATGCTCTCCTTGTTTGCATGAGTGGTGATTTAAAGGCTATGCAATATGTTTGATGTTCTGCTTTATTTGGATGCCTAGAAAAAATGCTTTGTCTCTAATTAAAAAAAAATACTGTGCTGTTTATAGTCCCCATGTATGCTTGAGTTGCTGAGTTTCAAACTCTACAATAAACTCCTTGTTTTCAAATACTGAAATGATATCTCATGAAGTTGCCTCTACCCTCCAACTTCATCCTTCTTTTGACATTCCACTGTAGAAGAATTTTTTTCCTAAGCCAAATAGATGTGCCATCATTCTTTTGGCAAGAATCCACATGCACTGAATCATAACTTGAAATACTAGCCCCAATTAAAAGATGACAATAAACTACGACATGTATCTTAATGCCATGCATTCTACAGTCAGCTGAGAATCACATTGTGTAGTACAATGATCATATCTACTTTTTCTAAATAATCATAGATGAACGTCAATGGGACTTCTGAAGTGCCATATCTCCCATATAGTCTACTTGATAGACATCACTAAGTAGAGAAAACCATGATATTTGCATTTAAATAGGTACCTCCAAGTTTATAAATAGGTACCTTCATTTAGGTTGTAAATTTCAAGCGTTCATAGAATTCTACAGCTAAACACTTCAAGAAATTTAGCACGATTTATTGCTCTCTCTTTCTCTCTCTCTTTGTCTATCTTTCTGTGTATATCTGTGTGTATATCTCTCTCTGCAAGTGTGTGTTAATCAAGGAGAAAGCTGTGATCAGGAACATGCAGAGTCATGCTGTCATCTTTCTAGGCAGGTCAGATATACTTAAGTGTTTCATCTCTTGAACATAGCTCAAAAGTTAAATTTTATTAATCTGCCTATTTTTAATAATCACATAATAAGAACATACTTGTCATTAAATGTGTTGATAGGAGTGCTCAGGTAAGTCTGTGTTGTAACTTAGAACAGTTGAGTTCCAGAGAGATTACAAAAAAAAAAATGTGCTTTATTGACAAGAAATTGAGATCAAAGTACAATTGGTTGAACATGTGTGTCTATATTAGTGGTCCTCTGTAGTCTGCAAATTTAATAGACTTAATCTTCAATGTGAATTATTTTGTTTTTCTTATACTTCTATTAGAAAAATTTTGGCTAAGCCTAATTTAAGATGAAAAGAACTCATGTTTAATATTTGTCATGATCCAAGTAAATATTTCCTGAAAGGGAACTATTATATTTCAGTAATTAAGAGTCTTCCAAGAACCAGCCTAAGAATGTCCTCCTCAGCTTTCTGTCTGCTCTAAGCTCAGCCGGCACATGGACCATATGCCTCCTCCCTTCACAACATCCTCCTTAGAGCAGGACACACAGTCTTAGTCACAGCAGGACTCACTCAGGTTTCAAAAGGAATTTCATAGACTCCTTTATCTTCTGAGGTACCAATGTTTTTACATTGCATTTTTTTAGAAATGGAAGTTCTATTTGACCAATACCTTATATTTCTCTAATTGTTTTCTATTTAATTAGTTCACCTTTAAAAATATCACGTAAATTCAGAATTACTCTGTGGTTACTTAACAATTTTGGAGGGTGGCTATTATCTGAAAGTCAATAAATTAACACATGCTGTCATGTGTCATGTGAATGGAGTACAGAGGGGCAACCTATGCACAGTGTTGGTGGAGGCATTAGGGAAAATGGTATACATATTTCTTTAAAGATGAAAACCAAAACTACTATATGATCTAGTGATGAACTGATGGGAATTTGAAGGACATGAAATCATTTTCCAAAGATATTCTTGAAGTTCCAACTTGGATAGAATTGGAGGTCCCCATGTTAATTGCAATAAACTAGATACAAAAGACAAATATCACATTTCTCACGTGACCAGAAAGTTATCTCACAGAAGACTAGTGTGAGACAGAAATCATCATCAGTGGGGAAGGGCAAGGTCAGGAGAGGATGAAAAAAAAAACATATGAAGGACCCTGAATCAAGAGAAAATCAACTCTGACTTTTCATGTTATAGTAGGGTAGATATACAGAATGAGTGAAAATAAGAACACAAAAGTTCATAAAACATAAAGTGATTCATGCTTAAGAAGATGGAAATGCTAATTAACCTTATTTAATCATTGTATATATGAGTAGTGTATATCCACAAAATGCAAATAAAATGTTTTAGTAATAAGTTAAAAATTCAGGCAGAAAAGATCCAATTCACTCACAGTATCTTTTAGGTAAACAGGCTGGGTGTCATTCAATCTGATAAAGGAAAAGTAGATATACTTTACTGACTTAATAACTAGATTTCAAATAACTCTAATGGAAACATCAATGTTAAACAATCTGGAAATTAGAAATGGACAGAAAAGTCATTGAGAGATTCTGTAACATGAGGGCTTGCTGGCTGGGGTTTCTGTCCTGCCCAGTTCCCAAAGCCAGTAAGCCCCAAAGAAATTCACACAGAGAGTCTATATTAATGATAAACTGATTGGCCCATTAGATTAGGCTTCTTATTAGCTCTTATAGTCTATATTAACCCATTATTCTTATCTATGTTAGCCACATGGCTCAGTACCTTTTTTCAGTGGGTAGGTCACTTCTTCAGTGGTCTGGGCAGGAATGCTGTGGGAGTGTACTGCTTCCCAGAATTCTCCTATTCTCCTTGCCCCACCTCTACTTCCTGTCTGGTTGTCCCACCTATACATACTGCCTGGCTAATGGCCAATCCGAGTTTATTTAAAACATAATTGACAGAATATAGAATTGTCCTACACCACTTCCCCCTCATTTTTTTTAACAAAGTAAAATAGCCATAGTCCATTTTTTGGGAATGTGGGCGTAGTATTGCAGGCTATGTCCTGCTGGTTAGGGGCACTAATAAGCTTTGGGGGACCTAAAGAAAATTATGATCAAGTCCTGACTGGAGTATCCTGTGAGTATTGATCATCTCACACAGCAATCTTGAATCTGTTCTGGATGTAGAACTCAGACATCTGGCCCATCTGTTCCTACTGGAGATTTCTCAGGTGGTCTTCCTTGATCAAACCTGATTTTTCTTAACTCAGAATGAATCCTCAGCCTATCATTTGCTGTGGAAACAAAAGCAAAATCTCTTCTCCAAAGTAACATACCTTTTGACTTCAATTTTGAAGTCAAGGTATTTTCAAAATACCTATCTTGGATTAATTTAGCAGCATTTATAAGCAAATATCATTTAGCAGTTCCTTCCTCAGCATTCAAACAATTCAAAGAGAGCATAATAACATATAGTATCAAGATTCTCAGTGCATTTTTCATCTTTATGCAGCTTTATTTTAAACTCTATTTCTTTTACTTTTTATTTTTGGATTTTTGAGACAGGTTCTCTGTGTATCTTTGTCCTGGAACTCCCTCTGTAGACAGGCTGTCCTTGAACTCACATAGATCTGCCTATCTCTGCCTTCCCAGTGCTGGGATTAAAGATGTGTGCTACCACACCTTAAACTCACAGAGTCTGCCTCTGCCTCCCAGGCATTGTGATTAAACGTGTGTGCTATAACACCCAACTACTCTTTCTTTCTTTCTTTCTTTCTTTCTTTCTTTCTTTCTTTCTTTCTTTTGTTTTTGTTTTTGAAATTTTTTTTTAAAAACAAAACAAAACAAAACACAGCAGCCACTTTATTCTTCAGTCTGTACTTTACAAACCCACAAGGAAGAAGTCCTCAAGGGAAAGGTGTCGAGAGATTGAAGAAGGAAAGGGGACAGCCAGGAACAAGCCCACTCATCTGGGGCCCCAGGCATATGTTAGGTCCAGGCCTGCACAGTAAGGCCTTGCATGCCAGCTGCACAAAAGCTCCGAGAGTGGCCTGAGAGTATTTCGGCCCTGAGACTGTTGTCATTTGAAGCCCCCAGCATTGGCTTCAAAGGAAGTGGGCTTTTGCCAGGCCAGGGAAGTGGCCAACAGCAGGTGAGGCTACCCGTCTAGGAGCTTCAGAATGCTCTCCCGCTCCTTCAGGGTCTTCCAGGCCTGGTCCTTTTCCTTCTTCGTGGGGGTGCACTTCTTCTGTCGGGCAGCCATGCTATTGCGAAAGGCATCCATGACCTCATTGTCGGCCATTCAGACCCGCTGCCTCAGCTCCTGCCGGCTCACCTCTCTTCGCCAACCTCAGCAGGTCATGCTTCTTGGTCCGGTTGTGTGCACTGAGTACCTTCAGCTCAGCCTGCCGTTTGCGCAGCTCAGCAAGGAACTCATCCTCAGAGTCCTCAGCAGGCTGGTCCTCGGACTCCAGGAGGCCCTGGGCAATCAGCTCCTCCTTGATGCGGCTCTCCAGGGACTTGGTATGTGGCACATTGAAGGGCTTGTTCTGATTTCAGGGTGAGGTGCTTGCTCCATCAGCCCCTGATTTTTTCCCAGACATGTCAGGAATAGGAGAGTCCTCCATAGGGGAAATAATATTTTCCTCCACGAGGGCCTGCAGCAAGCACTGTGTCAGGGCACCAAAGGGACACCCATCTTCTGGCTGCTCATGCTGAGCCTCATACTTCTTCAGCAGGGCATCCACATCTTTCGTGTCCAGTTCAGTCCCATAAGGCCTTTCTTCTTATCAGCCACGGCTGCTGCCCGAGCCCCATCCTTCTGCTTCTCTAGCAGATCTTCCTGGGCCCAGCGCTGGGAGTAGTGTTTCCCTAGTGGCGGAATCTTGTAATGTTCAGCTTCATCTTCAGGGGGCTTCAGGAGCTCCTCTAGTGTCCGTACCTCCTCACTGGTGATATCAGCACAGTAGGGCTCCACAGAGGCCCAGAACCTGTTGGGAGCATCATTCTTGGGGATCCGAGGCATGTGGATTGGGTCATCAGTGAATTCATATTCCTGGATCTTGGGTTGAACGTTTTTGGATTTGGGTCGCCCTGGGCCAGGACCTGGCCCATGTCCTGCCTTCCCTTCCAGTTTCTGCTTCTTGGGCTTCCCATGTTTTGGGGGAGCACCAAGCTCATGGTCTCGACCCAGCTTCAGGAATCGCCGGTCACCTTTCTTATCCTGCCAGTCAGTAAGGATCTGGGTTTCAGCTTCCAGTACACACAGTCACCGGCTAGCAGAGGACAGCAGGGTCTCAAGCTCCAGCTGCAGGGTGTCCAGCTCCTCAATCCCAATCCCATCGTCCTCAGAGCGGCCCAGCACTGCCATGTACCGGGGACAGACCTTCAGGTGGTCCACAGACTTGAAATCATGGAACTGCAATGGGCAGTCCTTCAGCTCACTCATGGCCCAGGAGATGGGACCTTGTAAAACTCCCTGGAATGTTCTGAGGATTAAGAGGTGATGCTCGTCAAATGCCTGGCAAAGAAGTGGGCCTCTCTTTCTTTTTTATTTTAAAGACTTTAACCTTTTTCTCTCTCCCAAGCCTGCATATATATTTAAACACACAGTAAACAATTTAGAGGTTTTCTTCATCTTTGAATCTATCTTTACTGTATATCTCTCTCTTTTTCTGACCACATGAGTCTTTAATTTACTAAGCAATATGGGTAGGATTAAAGCAGTAGCTTTGCAGGCTGGATCCAGTCCATTCCTTAGCTTTATGAGATCCAGCCTCATGGCTGAGGTACCATCCAGAGCCTTGTTCATGGCCACAATTCTACAGTGTTTCAAGGTCCCTGCCAGCAAGCAAGCAGCAATCTGCTCAAAAACAACACTCAAATGCTCTGTACTCAGACCACCTACCTTAAAGAGTCAGAGTTTGCCCTAACAGGATGGCCCAGAAAGCAGCATTTTAAAACAGTGTGGCTTTTTTCCTACTACGGCTGAAAAACAAAAACCATGTGGTCAGCTTTTCATCAGCACTATGTAAGTGTTTCATGGCAGGACCTCTTAAAAGAGCTGCAAGTGTTTGCAGCTAAAGCTGAGTGAGGAAGCCACTCTTAAATGAGAGCACTTGCTTGCCTCTAGCAAGCAGAGCAGACCCATGAAATTGCTGCTACCAAGAAACCATGCATAATGCTGTTATTTTGTTCTAGAATTACTTCCCAAGCTGTCTCAGGCTTTAAGTGGATGCAGTTGTCCATGTGGGCATAATTCTGTAATAGGAGAGCCTGTGGGCGCCAATTGTCAGGATACATAGAAGGGGTGTACCAACTGCCAGAGTGTTGCATAGAATGGCAGAGACTTCACCTACACAACTTGATGTTATAAATAAATGAAAGCAGTCATTACAATATCTCTATGGGGAGCTTGAACTCTTTGCCACCATTTGGGATATTAAACTCAAACTCTCAACAATCCCTTTTTGTATGATCACTGTCCTTCTTAATTGTTTAGTCAAACTCCCCAAACTAACTCCTAGCAAAGATGAGACTCTAACTCAGTTTCTATGTCCCAGGACTTGGGTAACACTGCTTCAATATCAGGAAGCCTATAAATAGATTTCTCTTGATGATGAGAAGGACTTCACAGAAGAATACACACTTGCACCTGTGTATGTGTTGATACATTTGTCATCATTGTCATTGCACACATATGGCTCTTTTGTGACATTCCACCCAAGCATACACTATACTGTGACTCTAGTAACAGCTCAACTACTCTTTATTGTATCTACTTTCTCTTCCCTTTTCCTCTGCCTAACCACAATTGCCAGCACCCTGATGCCTCTTTTGCTTCCATGAACCTTCCTCTAGCTTGCCCATGAAAAGAAAATCTATATGACTTGCTCTGTGGGGATAACTTCTTTAAAATGATTATTTTCAGTTCTCTTGATCAGCACAAAATATTTAAGAAAATATATAATTACCTAAACATGAAATTAAACAGAGTTTTAACTGTTCTTGACCTTGGTTGTGCAATTGTATTGGTAATTTTAATTAAGCAAAAGATGCCCTCCAAATTGAACCTGTCTTCTTTTTAAGTAACCTCATTATAAGTATTGATGAATGTATTAAGTGTTTCTTATAAAATTTCATGTGAGCTATTCATCCACTGATAGTGGCTAGAATATCCAGTGTAGAATCAATTCATTTATTGTTCATCAGATGTTTACTGATTACTTCTATATTTCATAAATCAATAGATTAAAAAAACTAGTCAATGAATTTGATGAAAGCTACATTATGATGTCGGAGGAGGCTACTTGTTCATTTCCCAGCCACTCAGACCCAAAATAATCACACAGAAACTATAATACTTAAAACACTGCTTGGTCCATTGGCTCTAGCTTCTTATTGGCTAACTCTTACATCTTAATTTAAACAATTTTTAGTAATCTGTGTATTCTCATGAGGCTGTGGTTTACTGGGTAATGTTCTGGCATCTGTCTCTGGCAGGGTTACATGGCTGCTCCCTGACTCTGCCTCCTTTCTCCCAGCATTCAGTTTAGTTTTCTCTACCTACCTCTAATCCCTGCACAGTCAGAAGACAGTTTCTTTATTCACTAATAGTAATCACAGCCACAGAGGGAAATCTCACATCACCTTCCCTTTTCTACTTAAATGAAAAGGAAGGTTTTAACATTAACATAGAAAAATTACATATGACAAAATAGATAACAAGCAAGAATTACAGTTACAATATTTATATTTACTTTATATTTTATCATAACTAATGAAAACTATAACTATAAATTCTTCAACTCTATCAAAGACTTCAGAAGGATACAATATTACCTACATTAACAGGAAGAGCATTGCAAACAACTTCCAAAACTCTAGAATTGACAGAGACATCTCGCTGCCTGAACAGTCACCCAAAATACTTCTGTACCATTGGGGCATCCGTTTTCAGCTTACTGTCCCATAGTATCCAGCAGACACTTCCATGAAGCAGGAAATCTTAAAAGAACATTCTGCCTATATTTGCAGTTTGTCAGTCACTTTCTTCTGTGTCCTGCAGAATGTCTAGCAGACTCTTTCATGAAGCAGGAACCCCAAAGGATCATCTCACCTTTAGGCAAGTTCAGCAGTCATTTCTCTGCATGTCCTGCCTGTCCAGTTCATCAAGCAGTCCAGACAAGAGCAATTTCTTGCCCAAATGGCTAACAAACTCCAAAAGGAGCCTCTTTCATGCCCATCTTCCTCTTGAAGTAATTGGTGCTTCCAGGAACAGATGTGTCTCATTGACATAAAAAGTCCTAAGTTCTCAAAATAATTTATATGCCATATTCTGTAGTCTTTAAAAGGTTTGAAGAACGCCTATCCATCTGAAATGCATCTCTCTACATCTAGAAAATCTAACTAACATGGCTATGAGCCATTCACTATTATAGATGATTATCTATTAACCTACATTTCTTAATTATACATTACATTTTTAAATGAGCTGCACATACACAATACCTTAATCAAGAGTAGAAATATACATATACACAGTATAAGAAAATTGATCTTAATTTTGCATCAATAAACCAAGATCCATACTAATTCAAATCTCTATAGCATATCCCCTTTAAATGTAAAGAAACATTTATAAATGATATTTGGGAATATGGGCATCATTATCTCCAAACTGCTTCTGGCTGTTTATTGGGTGAAGTAATTTTTGAGGGGTGTTGAAAGCTACCTTGCAGGGGATCTTGGTTCATCAAACCACATTAGCCTGGAATGAATCCACAGGTTCTCATTCTCTGTAGAAACAAAAGAAAAACCTCTTTTCCAAAGCAGCATATCCTTAGATCCATATTTTGAAATTGAGATACCTTTAAAATATATATGTTGGTTACTTAACTTCTTCACAGTCAAAAAATTCAAAGAAAACACAATAATATACATAAGCCAGACTCTCTGTGTATATTCCATTTTTATGTAGCTTATTATTTTTTTACTCCCTTAATCTATGATTGTCTGCACTGTCTCCTTTTTTTAAAATACCACTTACTTCTTTTTACAACTTTCTATATTTTTTCCTCTCTCTCTCTCAAGCCTACATACATTTATCCAACACTGTGACCCATTTAGAGGTCTTTTATGTCTGAATCGGTCCTATTGTTTATCTGTAATTCTTAACTGTTTAGGGGTGCTTCTTAAAAAGCTAAGTGCTTCTTTAAAAAAAATCTAAGCTGCACCATAGCTAGGAGAAATACTGTACTATCTGCTTGCCCCACCCAGTCCAACATGGCATGGCATAGGCATACAGTGCCTCTGAGCTGCGCATACCACCGCAGTTCCAAATATACAGGGGGTCTGTGTCAAGCTATTAAGCATTTTGTAACATGCTGTTTACAAATACCATGTAAATGCTTGGCCTCCTGAAAGAGCCAGAGTTTGTGCTGGCAGCATGGCCCAGAAAGCCATTATTTTAAAATGCCATGGCTTTTTTTCTGCTACCACTGAGTTAGGAAAACCTCTGTTAAAGGAGCTGTGGCACACTGTCATCAAATAGCAAGAAACTGTGTTAAATTCTGTATTTTTGTTTCTAGAATTCTTTTTCAAGCTCTCTCAGGTTTTTAAGTGGATTTTAGTTGCCCATGTTGGCGCACCAATTTGTTGGAGGAGGCTGCTTGTTGGTTCCTGGCTGTTCAGCCCTGAAATAATAACACAGAAACTCTATTAATTAAATCACTATTTGGCCCATTAGTTATAGCTTCGTATTGACTAACTCTTACATCTTAATTTAACCCATCTCCATTAATCTGTGCATCACTACAAGGTAGTGGCCTACCAGCAAATTTTCAGCACGTCTGTCTCTGGTAGTGGCTCCATGGCTTCTCTCTGACTCCGCCCTTCTTTCTCCAGTTTAGTTTTCCCCACCTAGCTCTGTTCTACCCTATCAGGTCAAGCCAGTTTTCTTTATTCATTAGTGGTAATCCCAATACAGAGGGGAATCCCACATCATTCTGGAATATGAGTAATACATAACTAAGAAACATTCATGAAGAGTTAATTGAAAACAAGATAAATCAGAACTGCATTTGGAGGTTTGGGTAGTAGTCTCACCTGCAATATATTTCATGAAATAATCATGGCATAGTGACCTGTGGATTGACATGGTTGTTCTATCATTGGGCTTCTGCAGAACACTGTGCTTCCTTTTTCTTTCTCTTGGGCATGCATTGCTTTTCCATTGCTGTTGCTTGATATTTTTTTTAATGATTTCTCCCCTTTAATCATATGCATGACTTAATGCTTCAAATGTTGTTTTGAAACTTTGTTTTGTTTTGGAAACTTTCTCTTTCGTCTATATTCTATTTTTGAACGTTTTTGGTCTTTAGCCTTCTTTATTGAACGTTCCTCTCAAACGATCAATATGACCTATTGTGCTAGTTGTGATCAAGAGGAAAAAACATACATCTTTAGGTTTGTTTCATATCTAGTCAGTTTATATATTTTCATTCTAGAAACATCTTCTGAATTTGTGATAGCATCCAGACACTGGAATGTACTAGGACTCTTTACCAGTGAACAAAATTCTCCCCTGCCCTATTCTAAGGGGCAGTGGATAAGTGGCTTTTCTATTGTTATAACAAAGCACCATGACCAAAAGTGACTTAAGGCAGAGAGCATTTATTTAGGCATATGGGTCATATAACCAAAAGTCCAGTATTTTGAAGAGGCATAGCAGTAGGCAAGCATGGCAACAGAAGAAGGAAGCTGAGAGACCACACCTTTAACAACCATGATGTTTCAATGGAGAAGGGCCCACTTGTTTGTCCCAGCCACCCGGCTAGCTTAGCCCCAAAATAATCATGCATAACTGTATTAACTAAATTACTAATTGGCCCATTAGCTCTAGCTTCTTATTGGCTAACTCTCACATCTTGATTTAACCCATTTCTATTAATCTGTTTATTGCCACATGGCAGTGGCTTACCGGGAAAGACTCAGCATGTCTGACTCTGGAGGCTCCATGGCATTCCTCTGACTCTGCTTTCTTCCTCCCATCATCATTTCTGTCTTCCCTGCCTACCTAAGTTTTTCCATATCAACTAGGCCAAGACAGTTTCTTTATTCATTAACCAATAAAAGAAACACATAAACAGAAGGACCTCCTACACCATTTCCCCTTTTCTGTTTAAACAGAAAGAAAGGCTTTAACTTTAACATAGCAAAACTACATATACCAAAACAGGTATCAAGCAAGAATTACAGTTACAATATTTCTATTTATCTTGTATCATAACTAAGGATAACTATAACCATCTATCTATTCTTCAACCCCATCAAAGACTCCAGAAGGATGTAATATTACCTAAGTAAACAGGAAATACATTATAAACAATTTCCAAAACTCTAGAATTGACAGAGACATATTGCTGCCTGCACATTTACCCAAAGTTCTTCTGTACCATTTGGGCATCCATCTTCAGCCTACTGTCACATAGTATCCAGCAGACTTTTCCACAAAGCAGGAAATTTCAAAGACAGTTCAGTCATTTTCTTCTGTGTCCTACAGAATGTCTTGCAGACTCTTTCATGAAGCAGGAACCCTGAAGAATCAACTCACCTTTAGTCAAGTTTAGCAGTCATTTCTCTGCAGGACATGCATGTCCAGTGAAGCAGTCCTGGCAAGAGCTGTTTCTTGCCCAAATGGATAAGCAACTACATAAGGAGACTCTTCAATGCCCATCTTCCTCAGGAAGTAGCTTGGTACTGCCAGGAGCAGACATGTCTCATTGTCATGAAAAGCCCTAGTTATTAAAATATTTTAAATGCCATATTCTGTAGTCTTTGAAAGATATGAAGAATGCCTATGCATCTGAAATATATCTATGCACATCTAGAAAATCTCTAATTACTATGACTACAAACTTGACTATTATAGATGATTATCTATTAAACTGTATTTCTTAATTATACATTACATTTGTAAATGAGCTGCACATACACAATACCTTAATCAAGAGCAGAAATATACATATAACAAGATTGACCTTAAATTTGTAACAACAAACCAAGATCCATACCAATGTAAATTATTCATATCTATGGTATAGCTCCCTTTAAATATAAAAGAACATTTATAAACAATATTTTGGAATATGAGCATAGTTTTTCTCTCCAAACTGCTTTGTGCTGTATGGGGGTGCTGTTAATCAGGTCTTTTATGGTGTATTCTGTATGCTAGGTTCATCTCAGTTACCAGTTGGGCAAAGTAATTTTTTCATGGTGACCTTTCAGGAGACATGGTCTATCAAACCATATTTGTCTAGAAGCAATCCACAGGTTCTCATCTTTTGTGAAAACAAAAGAAGAACCTCTTTTCCAAAGCACCATATCCTTAGACCCAAATTCTGAAGTCAAGATACCTACATAATATACATGCTGGCGTAGCTTAGCAGCCCATACAATGAAATGTCTTTCTGTACTTAGCTCCTTTACAATCAAAAATTCAAAGAAAACACAATAATATACATAATACAGACTCTCTGTGAATTTTCCATCTTTATGTGGCTTGTTTTTACTCTATTACTTTACTCTGTCTCTTTAAAGAATTTACCCTTTTTTGAAGCATTGACTTTATTTTATGACTCTCTATTCTCTTTTTTTCTTTTCTCTTTCAAGCCTACATACATTTATCCAACACTGTGACCCATTTTTAGGTCTTTTATGTCTGAATCTGTTCTTATTGCATTGTCTGTAATTCTCTACTGTCTTGAAGAGCTTTTAAAATGCTAAGCAGCTTGGTTGCAGCTGCTCTGGATGCTGGCTCTGCCTCTCTCCAATTTTAAAATGGTGGAAGCACCACCAGTGCTAGCTCTGGGGCTGCCAGGCAGAGCCATGCTCAACTGTCCAACCCCAAGAATAAGCATGCAGCACATAAACACTTTTTAATCTGAGTTACAGCCAAATCTGCCAGGCAGAGCACTGCACAGCCTAGAAACATCTCTCTGTATGGTGGTGGGAATCCTCCATGCTCTTCTGCCTGCCCAAGCCTAGTAGACCCGATCCTGCTGCCTGCCCAGGCAGGAAGAACCAAGCCATGGGCATGGTCTCAGCTACTTTCCTCCTGACCCCTAGTGGGCACACAAACACCCTGGCCCACAAATGCTCCATAGCCAGAGTTTGCACCGGCAGCAGGGCCTGGGAAGCCTTGTTTTAAAATGGCATGGCTTTTTTCTGCTACTGCTGCTGCTGAGTCAAAAAAATCTCTCTGGGGCACACCACCATCAAACAGCAAAAAGCTGTGTTAAACTCTATTTTGTATATGTGTCTAGAATTAAGCTCTCTCAGGTTTTTAAGTGGATTTAGCCCATCATGTTGTCACCAATTGTTGCAAGAAGAAGGGCCCACTTGTTCATCCTGGCAAACCAGCTTGCTTAGCCCCTAAATAATCACACAGAAACTGTATTAATTAAATTACTGCTTGGCCCATTAGCTCTAGCCTCTTATTGTCTAACTCCCACATCTTGATTTAGCCAATTTCTATTAATCTGTGTATTTCCACGTGGCAGTGGCTTCCCAGGAAAGATTTAGCATGTCTGACTCTGGCGGCTCCATGGCAGCTCTCCCTGCTTTCTTCCTCCCAGCACTCAGCTCTGTCTTTCCTGCCTACCTAAGTTCTGCCCTATCAACTAGGCCAAGGCAGTTTCTTTATTCATTAACCAATAAAAGCAACACACAAACAGAAAGACCTCCTATACAACCCTGAAGCAGAGACAACAAACTTAAAGTGGAAGAGGTGACAAACTCTTAAATCCAGCCCCTCATGGATGTATTTCCTCCAACAAGGGAACAACTCCTCCAAGTTCTACAGCTATTACAAATGGCTCCACAAACTGGGGATGAAATGTTCAAATACCTGAGCCTATAGAGAATATTTCTCAGTCAAACCACCACAGATACCCAGGGTAAACTTTCCAAATATTCTTTTAAATTACACGCTTTCCCTCCTTACTACACAACACTAAATTTTGCAACCATAACAATAACACTTTTAGTACTGATGGGATTTATGTGTTTCATCAACGACTTAAATACACACATACTTCACACTTAAGACAATATCAGAGTGATAAAAATGTGAGATATATCAACAAATTGTGCTTTATCTACTCTATGTATCTAAAAATATTAAAAGTCCCAAAAACATGCAAACTAAACACAATACAGATGTATTGCTTTACTTTTGGCTTGACCATTAACCCATATTTCTCCCAAAGTTATATCCGGGCCTCACATTGCCATAGTGCTATATAAATCTTGCCCATGTTTTATCTTTTTCATGATTTAAATATGACATTTTGTTTAGTGTGTGTGCAGTGCATGCTCACATTGTTCAAGAGAGAGCCTATGAACTCATCTGTCAGTCTTTTCTTCATTTGCCTAAATTCAAGTTAATTCTGACCTACAAATTCAATAAATAATAGATGATATTTATCTACTTGACTTGGAGATATAGTAGTAAAAATAAAAACCAATTCCCTAAGATTCTAGAACTAACATTTTAGTGCATGAGACAGATAATAAATAAATACAGACTTCATTTATCCTCTCAACCAAATATTCATTGAATGGCTAATAACGTCCAAACATCCTCTGAATATTGGTAAAACTAAGTCAAGGTAGAAAAGAAAGTAAGGAAAAATACCCCAGACTTCCAAAGAGCATATTCTAATGTGAAAAAGTAGATGATGAAACCAACTAAAATATTTTGAATAGTGATAATTTTTAAGATAATAAAGAAATTATAGTTGATTTTTATAAAGATATGCAGTAGTCCATGGAACTTCTTGAGATGGATGATGAACTGTGATAGAAAGTTGTCTTAAAAGTGCAGCTTTGAGTATGGAGTTACATGAACCTATAAATTGATAGCTTTCTCAGATAAGAGAATGCCAGATGGAGGAAAGAGCTAAAGGGCAGTTCTAATCTCATTTACATAACTAACATGAAATTAACCAGGGGGGAGGTAGAGGGAAGACATCAGACATAAAATCATGTATTCTGTGGGGAAATGCTTCACCATCAGCAGCACTGTGCACACAAATTCATGGGATATGGATATACAGCAGCACCACTGCCAAGGTTTGAGTTGACTCTGAATCAGAACGAAAAATTCCTTGGTGACCTTAGGAATATTCACCTCATGTGTTATATAGAAAGTCCCAAGAAATTTTGAGTGATTTTCCCAAGATTCTGACACTTATTAATGAGCACACTTTGCTTTTCCCTGGTACTGTGGAGATGGTAAGATCTTTTTTTATGACTAAGCAATGTCATAAGGCAGAGTGACTTTCATAAAGGAAGAGGTTCCTCCCATTCTGTTTTCCAAGACTGGTGATTCATTCCCAGCCACCCGTAGTCAGAATAACCACACAGAAACTATATTAAGCAAAACATTGCTTGGAGAACAAATAGAAAATTTTAGTGTCCCCATCTTTCCACTCAAAATATTACAAGTAAATCTCCAGTGAGACAACTAAACATCAGACAATTTTTCCACACAATTACAATTTAGAGGGGCTTGGGGGAGCTGAAAACCAGTATTAGTATTAGCGCAGAACTCAGGCTGTGCTTCCATCTCAAAGATAAAACTTAAAAGAAGTTGAAGTGCTAAAGATGGCTTTGTGACTCTAGCATGGACGTGGGTTAATAAAGAATCTGCTTTGAGCCTATTGAAGAGCAGAATAGGGCATGGCGGGAATTCCAAGCAGAGATACAGGAGAAAGTAGGTGGAGCCAGAGAGATGCCATGTAGCTGCCACCAAAGGAGACAGACACCTGGGAACTTTACCTGTAAACCACGAGTCTCGTGGTAAAATATAAAATAATAGAAATGGTTTAATTTAAGGTAGAAGAGCTAGCTAGCAATATGGATAAGTGATTGGCCAAGCAACCATTTCTTAGCTCACACTTGTATAGGTCTGTGGTTCTGGTCAGGGTAAATTAAAAATGACTGTATAAGCCTAAGGCCAGTGTATATATATAGAAATTTTGAAAGTTGTAAGATTATGTGAATTATTTTAATAAATAAAATGTTGTACATTGGAAGAATTTACTAAATAACTGCTGTAATATATTTCCAATTAAAACATAAAATCATCTATGGGTGTCTGCTTTCCTTTTCGGCCTGAAGGCCTTCAGTCCTAGAGGGGAAAGAGTGAAACATCTCAACTTTATTCCAGAGTAAAAGGAATATATAGAACTGGGGAACCCATGGCAAACCCGATTTTGTGTTAAGGAGCGCACTCCTATCACAAGGCGTGGGATGTGGCAGTAGGCTCCCACGGAGGAACTCCTAGCACAAGTCTTCTAACATCAATCTGTGCCAAAGTTCAAGTCAACGATGAATCAGACATCTAGTTTACAGACAGCTAAGGTAAGATAGGTCAGTCCTTCACGCCCAGGGACATCCTCCAGATAAAGTTAGATAGAGCACAGGAAGCCTTGCTGGGGAGGGAGGGATTTCCATATGCGAAGCTTAGAAAAAGCTGCCAGGCTGTGGAAGAGAGTAGCCTATAACCTAGTCAACAAGGTATTCTAACAATCACCAAAAAGTTTATTTCTGTACACAATTATATCTGTAAATTTAATATTTTTCTATTTAGAAGTCACAAATGAGGTCCTGATTTTTCAAGATTCTCTCCCTTTAATGTCATCTCCTCACTTCCAGTCATCCCTTTGTATCAGTTACCATTAGTTTGAGGTTTATTATAACTTAGGATGTTGGAATATGTTTCTCCATTATCCCACTGAACTTTCCAGTCTCCAGGTTCCTAATATATCTCTGAAGATGTAACTACATATCCAGCTGATAAATCTGCATCTGGTTTTAGGTGATGGTGAATGGGATGCCTAGAACACTTGAGCTAACACCACAAAGCAGCCAAGAGGCTTGATCCATATGTTTATTTACTTTCTCTATGCCACCAGGTTTCACTGATCACATTAGGAGTAATTAGATCTCACTCCAGTAGGATAGCCTTGTGCCCGATATATGCACCTTACTTATCAGAGTTCGTATCTTGCTTGTAGGCTCATCAAGATTCCAAGAAACTGAGTTTTGGTTGCTACCTCTGGTACTTATTACAGATTGGACACCATGCATTGATATGCAACTGTTGTGTGGATGAATGAATAAATGTAGGATTGAATGATTTAAGGGATGCAACAGGAAGCACCCTATGGAAAAAAAGCAAAACTGAGCAAATTCAGCCTCTTGTAGACACAGTGAGAACAGCCATCCTAAATCACGGCCCAAGTCAAATTTTTTAGCAATGCTTGCTTTTGTGGATTGTATTTATTTTGTAAGTTTATAAAAACCTTGATATTGATTTCTTGAATTTATACAGTATAATTTCTCTTCATCTCATAACCAATAACTATTATTGGTATTTCCTTTAACATTTTGTTGGTGAGTAATTGTAGGTACACATTACTAATGTTTTCAGTATTGCCGGTAGAAATTTTTCTTCTTTTGTCATGAAAATCCTATTCTCTTGGTGGAAATTAAGCATTCTTTCTTTCAAGGACTCCTATTTGTACAGATTCTGCAGGTTTCTGTACTTCTTGATTTTTCTTACAGAATTCAATATTCAGGATAGCACTGTCATGAATTAATATGTAGTGGGTCAAATGCTAACCTAATTGGATGCGAATCTTAATGGAATTGTCTTTTAAAACTCATCATACATCTTAAGAGGATTATAAGAATACTGCTTCAAACAACCAGAAATTCAAGTCCTCAGAGACTACAATAGAGTTCTATAAACCTTCATGTATGCAGAAATTTATCAATGAAGCAAGCAATTATGAATAAACATCAAGTAAAATGAAAATAATGCAAAGATTATACAAAGAGGTACAAACAGTAGTGAAATGATGAATAACACACTCATTTGGGAGTTTAGAAAAAAAAAATGACAGCCAAACACATATATACCATAGCCAAGGTACTATGCCCTCTAAAGGAATCACAAACTGAGTCAAATAAACATAGTTAGCAGGATCATTGAGATTAAAACTAGTCATAGGAACAGAAAGAATTTTAGGCATTTTAAAAACAGGCATAACCACGAGCAACCACTGTGGGGACATTGGGAGCTAGCTGCTGTCCTAAACGCTGAAGTAGAACTCTGTCGTCTGGAAACGGCAGGTACCTGACAGAGTTTCTGAAGTCAGCTTCTGCTCCTTCAATGACCATTTACGTGAGGTGAAAAGGGCAGTCACGGGGGAAGAAATCCATGAAGAACAAGACTCCCAACCACACAGCAGTGTGGTTTCCTACTTAGAAACTGCAAGGTACAGCAGAGCTCGACTATGCAGTGGGAAATGGTGCAGCACCAGGGTGTACTGATTCCCTTGTGATGATATGGAACCGTTAAGAGTCGCTGCAGCTGCATCAATGCACTCCTAGCTTAGTGTGAAATGAATTGCTCTGCGTCATTCCTCCCCTCATGGTCTCCCAGGTTTGGAGAGAGAAGATCATCCTCAAAAGAGTTGCACAAAGCCCTCAGACATACTGCAGGCAAAGGCATGCATGGACTCACACACAATGCTTGCATATACAAAAGGCCTACGAGAGTGTAAAAGATAATTAAGTCAAGCAAATTAAGTTAAATCCAAAGTGGCGTCACACTTATCACACGAGCAGTTTGAAATATGTATCCCAAAGGAAAATGGCTTCACAAACTATAAATCCTCTCAACTTGAAATTGCAAGAGCAGATGGTTTTTTCTGAAGTCAGCTCTGGCATGTTCAAATCTGAAGATCTATCACAGGAGCCCCAGATTGGTAAAGAGATGAAGAATGAGCAACAGGGAAATTAGTTGAAAGTGGTTTCCATGGTAATAGCTCAAGGTGTCAAGATTAAGGATTTGTTTGAGACCAAAGTGTTTGGTGTGAATGCGAGCTCCTTTGCTTCCATGGGGCTTTCTGCACACCCTCTGTAGTTGTGTGTCAACCTACAAGCCTTCCATTTCATCCACTAATGTGTATGAAAACATCTCATACATACATTGTCCATTTGGAGGACAGCCTCTCTATCTAATAATTTTGACTCCTCTTCATAGGTACCTCTAAAATTCTGTTAGCTATGTCTTATACCTTTAGCAACACTTCAACAATATGTATTGCCGTGTTATATGTTCATAATCAAACTTCATGAGTATGGATAGCACAGAACAACACATTAATTTATTATTAGTTTCATATTACTTAAGCTTTCCTTAAACTAACAGCCCCACATATCTAAATATGTAAAGCACAGAGTTTATAGCTTCTAATAAGCAGTAGTTGAGAGTTTATTTGTAATATTGGCATTGATTTTTCTGTTTCTCTTTTGTGTGTCCAAATGGATACTGGTTTCATTTGTTTTCATGTTATGTTTGACAGGATTGACTTTAAAGTTCTATGGTAAACAATGGCTTTAACTTAATTTTAAAAGTCCATATTCTTATAAGTTTATTTTGTATGGTTTTACAGTGATTGGTTTTACATGCATCTGCATCTTAACTATAGCTAAGATATATTGGTCAGCAAAAAAGACCTATGTACACAATTACTGTTTATATCCAATACTGCACAGTTCTATTTAGTATAATATGATGCATACATTCAATGTATATAAGAAAAACATATACTGATTTATATCAATATACTAACATCTAAAATATACTGATCTTGTATTAGTTAATTGCTCTTCAAGCATTGATTAACTGACTTTCTAGCTAGTTGTTCAAAATAGTTTAAGTTTACGGAACAGCCCTGCAAAGGGAATTCAACTAACTCTGTGGTGAACTTGGAACGTACCAAAAGTACAAGGTGAATAGTCAATGACATTTTAAATTCTAAAGACTTTATGTGTATGCAAATAATAAACATTGTTGCATTGTTATAGAGACTCCATGGGACAAAACAGTCCAGGAAGTGCCTTTTACATTTTCACATTCTGTTTCTCAATGACCAACACAACATCCAATTTCATAGATAATTTCATTAACAAAATATATTTTGTTTCTTTCTAATCACTTCTGATTCTGTTGCATTGGGTAAGAACTCTCATAACCAACAATGGGTTAGAGTATTTATGAAATTCAAATATCAAAAGCAAGAAGCATTAATTTTCTATGGATGGAGATTATAAAACTATCTGCTTTTAATATGTAGATAATTTTTGCACAATTTCATTGATAATAATAATAATAAACTATATAATAGCTTTATACTATTTAATAACTTTACAGCTCTATTGCTGTGGGGAGAGCAAATCATTATTTCTATGTTATCTAAGATAATGAGTTTAACTTAAGAAACCTGTTGAGCATTTATATTATTTCTTTAACAGGTCTTTTCATGAATGTATAAATCATGTGTATGCTTTATCGATGAACATTGAAACAAGGCAAAAGTTTTGACAATTGACTGCAACTGATAATCTTCACTGCACGTAGAAATGACAGAAGATTTGTAGCTTAAATAGTGGGAATTGTAGGCTAAACTTCAGCAGAAAGCCAGTACAACCCCAGCAATAAGGTGGTTGAGCCTTCAGGATTAGGAGTTAAAGGTCTGTCTACACAGTGAGAGTTTGTCAGATAAGAAAGAGGAGAAAAAATAAAAATGTAAAGTTGAAATTGAATTAAACAACAACAGAAATCATAAGAACATAAGTTTCGCTGCCTGAAAGCATAAAAAATGTATATAAATATACAGACAGGTGTGAAGTGAATAGTCCCTGGCTAAATGTATGACTGTTTTTTATAGAGTTTTATTTCTGAATTATATCAGTGTATGGAAGGGGATTGTATATGTATTTGTCTTTTTGTTTCAACTGAAGGTAACTTTAGAAATATGTATTTTTGTAATAGTTGTTCATCCATAAACACAGTGCCAATATGCTGACATATAATAAACCATTGGTGTAGGGGTTACAGCACTTGTATTTGCATGATTCATAAAGTATTACTTTATTTAACTTCCAGGATAATTTAAATTATAATTAGATTATTATATTAATTTGCACAGACAAATTACTTCAGTGGGAAAATGGAAATATTCTGTCTACTTTGTCAGTGTATCATCTCTTTTGATATGGAAAATTAAATAATAATCAGAGACTAGTTTGTCAATTTACCCTGAGAAATCACTTCGCAGAGTGATCAAAAGACTGGAACTCATTGCAATCAACTTACTCTGTTTCTGTATGGAACTAGAGATTCTCAATTATCTGTGTTCAAGGCAAGAACCAAAACACAGGAATTTACATAAACTCGTTGTTTTAGGACAGCAAATCATGACAATTTACTTCCAGCATTAACAGAATATATCAGAGCATCCTGGCTAACCTGTTAAGAAGGGCTTGATGCCTCAGGTTAAGGGCACTTTTGTCCTAAAAAACACTTGTCCATCAATTCAAGGTCAACCTCCCCAGACCTTAAGAAGGATGTGAAATTGACAGTTAGTGAATATTTCATCTTTTAAAGCTAACTGCTTACACTGCACATCCAAGAATCTAGTCAAGACTTTTTTTACTAGTTAAAAATATTGAGTAAACCCCAAGCTTTAATCTCATCAAAATCTAAAGCAAGCAACAAAATGACTTCTAGTAATAGCTATGTTTCCAATGGCTTGTCTGCCATATTTATCTGGAATTAGTTACATAACCCCAAAAGTTGTGTGTTGAAGCATGAATAACTTCATGATCATGTTAAAGCTGAAGAACTATGGAAAGTGGGAAGATTAATAAGTGTTTGTGTTAATCTGTCTCATTATTTAGAGCAGTTCTTCAGACTCTTACTCAAGAAAAGTGTGTTCCATCCTAGAAATTAAGAGACCAACCAATCTATTGCTTCTTCTTTAAAAACTGAAGGTAAGTTCCTAATTGCTGAAGGCAATAGCTACACAACTCAATGGACATGGCGAGGTCTAGCTGGTGCCTGCTTAGAGGCTTCACCCCTACTGACTACTGTTCGTGATACTGGAAGTTACTCTGTACTTTACCAAAGGGGAAACAGATACCAATACAGCTACAAACCCTTCACTCTACGTTAGTAAACTGCCAGTAAGCTGTGCTAGTGAAGCAGTATCAGAAAGTATGTGGGACTAATCAACCAATATCTGATTGGATTTAAGGCCCATTCCACTTGCTAAAACCCATTTCCAACACTTCTTAGGTGACCAAGAACCTAAGACTAGATAGGCCAGGAAACTATGGGAAACCCAAACCCTACTGTACTGCTAAAGGAATGTAAGAATAAAATGACCCCAAAGGACATTCTGCTATACTCAGAGATCAGTATCTTGCCAAGCCATCATCAGAGAAGCCTCCTCTAGCAGTAGATGGGAATACATACAGAGACCAACAACCAAAGAATGCGCAGAGTGAGAGACTTTGAAACACTCAGTCCTGAATGGAATGTCTCCATCAATTTCCCTCTTTCAATTCTCAGAACCTTGCAGAAGATTATAAGAAGGTATAGAGGAAACCAAGAAAACAAGGGTTTTTTAAACAAAGCAGGACTGACATACATATAAAATCACAAAGACTGTGGCAGTGTGTGCATGTGTCTGAGTCAAATGATGTCTAAGCACCAACAGGGGAAGTGGAAACAAACCCATAGCCCTAACACAAAGCTGTCTCCAGTAAATAACCAATAACCAGTCTCACTGAATATACAAATCAGTCAACAGGTCACCATCCATGTCTACCAACAGAATTATACCCAAGACACCCACACAAATAATTTTAATTGGAAACTTCAGACTTAAGAGAATAATACAATTTCACATGAATAATAAAAATATTGAGATATTTTGCTTAATCTTGAGTCTCTACATTGTGTTATAAGATAATTTATAAACTAAAGTGCCCACTTTTGATAATTCATATTGATCATAAAAACAATTAAAACTACTAGAACATTATAGGAAACAACTCTAAAGAGATGAAAGGACCCAGAGCTCATAGGTAGTATCAATAAGACCAATATCAGTGAGAGTTAGGAGGATAGCCACCATAGTAGCAACACTACAGCCAGAGCCACTCAAACTGAGTTCACCAGACAGATCCTCCAATGGCAGGTGCCTTCACTAAGCAATGGTCTCTTCAAGGAGCATGAATGCTTTTCCTTAATTTAAAGATCATCCCTGCATTTGTAGTATGATTGAGCATCATTTGGGTATATGCCTAAGAGTGGTATTGCTGTATCCTGAGGTAGGTTGATTCCCAATTTTCTTAGAAACCACATACCAAAGTGGTTATACAAGTTTGCATTCCCACCAGCAATAGATGAGTGTTCCCCTTACTCCACATTGTCTCCAGCATAAACTATCATTGGTATTTTTGATTTTAGCCATTTGGACAGGTGTAAGATGGTATCTCAGAGTTGTTTTGATTTGCATTTCCCTGATGGCTAAGGAAGTTGAATATTTCCTTAAGTATCTTTTGGCCATTTGAGATTCTTCTGTTGAGAATTCTCTGTTTAGATCTATACCCCAATTTTTAAATTGGGTTATTTAGAATTTTAATGTCTAATTTCTTGAGATCTTTATATATTATGGAGATCAATCCTTTGTCTGATGTGGGGTTGGTGAAGATCTTTTCCCATTCTGTAGGCTACCTTCTTGTCTTATTGATGCTGTCCTTTGCTCTACAGAAGCTTCTCAGTTTCCATTATTTATTGTTGCTTTCAGTGTTTGTGTTACTGGTGTTATATTTAAGAAGTGGTTCCCTGTGCCCATTCATTGAAGACTACTTCCCACTTTCTCTTCTATCAGGTTCAGTGTGGTTGGATTTATATTGAGGTCTTTAATCCATTTGGACTTGAATTTTGTGCATGGCGATAGATATGGATCTATTTGCATTCTTCTACATGCTGACATCTAGTTATGTCAGCATCATTTGTTGAAGATGTTTTCTTTTTCCATTGTGTAATTTTAGCTACTTTGTCAAAAATCAGGTGTTCATAGGTGTGTGGATTAAAATCCAGGTCTTCGATTTGATTCCACTGGTCAACCTCTCTGTTCAACTATGTTCATAGCACCATTATTTATAATAGCCAGAACCTGGAAACAACCTAGATGCCCCTTAAAAGAAAAATGGATAAAGAAAATGTGGCACATTTACACATTTGAGCACTACCCAGCAGTAAAAAACAATGACATCTTGAATTTTGCATGCAAATGGATGAAATTAGAAAACACTATCCTGAGTGAGGTAACCCAGACCCAACAAAATGAATAAGATATGTATCATAAGTGGATACTATCTATAAACAAAGGACACTGAGCCTATAGTTCATGATCCTAGAGAAATTAAGTAATATGGAGAACCCGAAGAAAAACATATATAGATCAACCTGGAAATTGGAAAGACACAAGATCACCTGACAAAATTGGAAGCATGGGGGTAGGAGGGAGAAGGGAGGCTAAAAGGGAAAGAAGAGGTGAGAAGGGGAAGGTTAATGAGAACTTGAGGGAATGGGATAGTTAAGATAGAGGGAGGAGACAGATGAAAGCAAGGAAAGAGATATCTTTATTGAGGGAGCCATTATAGGGCTAGCAGAAACCTGGCTCTAGAGAAATTCCCAGGAATTCACAAGGATGATCCCAGCTAAGACCCTAAGCAATAGAGGAGAGGGGTCCCAATCTTGACTTGCCCTGTAGTCAGACTGATAAATATCTTAAATATCACCATAGACCCTTCATACAACAACTGATGGAAACAGAGGTAGAGACCCACATCAGAGCACTGGACTGAGCTCCCAAAGTCCAGTTGAAGAGTGGGAGGAATGGGAATATGAGCAAAGAGGTCAAGACCATGATGTGTTCACCCTGTGTAACAGTCTACCTGAGCTAATAGGAGCTCACCAACTCCAGCCAGACTGGAAAGGAATAAGCATAGTCCCTCTGAATGTGGTTTACAGTTTAATTGCTGGGGCAGACTGAGGGTTCATTGGCAGTGGCACCAGGATTTATCCCTACTGCACGCACTGGATTTTTAGAATCCTATTCTCTTTGGATAGATACCTTGCTCAGCCTAGATATAGTAGGGAGGGTCTTGGATCTTCCACAAAGCGATGTGCCTTACCCTCTATGAGGATTGGATGGGGGTGGGGTGGGAGGGTCTGTGGAGGGAATGGGAGGAGGGGAGGGAGTGGGAACTTGAATTGGCATTTTTTAAAACTCTACTAATTTTTTTTAAAAAGATCATCCCTGCAACAGATAAAGCATAGACTCGCTTCCCTCAGACTCTTGTATCATGAGTACATCTTATATTAAACTTATTGTTTCATTCTTTTGCAAGATCCAGTGTGTCTACAATGTGACACTGTAAAATGTTTCTCTAGTTAATTCCAGGATTATATTATTTCCTCACCTAAGAAACTATGAGCTTCAGGGCGTGGATCTTTTCCCACTCACCATGTTGCATTAACATGCAAAGAGTTGGGAACAAATAAGCACTTAAATATTTGTTGGCTAAATTAATGAATATATAGATAACTGGAGGATGATTTAGTGAAATTTTTCATGAAATTAATTTTCCACAAAATTTTAGACAAAGGAGTACTTATACTGGATACATCGTTGTTATCTAATTACTACAGCAAAATCCTGCAGTAAATTCATCTACCTAACATGATTGTTTACACAGAATTGTTTTGTGCAAAAGTAGTGGCCATTTTGATTTCAAAGTCATTACTCTTGTAAACCTATTTTAAGTGGGCTGTTAAGATAAAAACTGAGACCATAGAAGTATTTTACAATGAAAAACATGTAAGTCTGGGCATACAACATAGTCTGATAAAAATTAAATGCATTAGGACCAGGAATTTTCCTCAACCAACCAGTTATTCTCCAGTCTCACCTGTTAACAAGTATTGATTACTTGTCCTGGATTCCAACAATGTGACCTAAATCTGGATAGGCAGTTAAGGATTGGTTAAAGTCATAGGCAGCAAAATTTTGTATGACATAGTCATTGGCACATATAATTTACATTTAGGTTTCCAGTAATGATGACAATGCTTTGTCGCTCAAAGACATCCAAAAGGTTATGAATGTGTTGTGGTCATTTTTATTTGAATAATTGCACCTTTAGATAAGAGCATTACCTCATGCTACTGGGCCTCAACATCAAGAAGAAAGAACAACGCAGGTGCTTGGATAGCTATGATTAAACAGCTTGTATTCTATTTGCACAAAGCAGCTTGAAGAAAGGTTGTTGGAAGGCTTTTAGAGGGAGGAGCCTTAGTTTTCAGTGAAAATATTGTGTGTGTTTGTTTTAAATTTATTTTAAATTATGTTGTTTAAAAAAAAAAGGTTGCAAAAGAATAAAACTTGACACACTGTAATGAGCCAGACCTGAACGGAAGACTACATAACTCATTGGACTCTATAGATTGAGAGCTGTCATTCAGAAGCTCTGGAGTCATATTAGCTTTACACTTTCATGATGAAGTACATTTTATGTATTATCCACCACCAAAACTGAAAAATCTCATGATAGTTGATAATTGTAGTCACCTCAGAAGCTATTGATGTTCTCTTCCAAAAGCCCTTTCCTATTCTAATACCTTGAAGGGTATCCCTATGTTTTTCTAGAAGTGGTATTGTTTTGCCATTTTCAATTGACTTTTGTACAAGATGATACTTAAGAATCTAATTTCATCCTCCTACAGTACAAATCCAGTTTTGCCAGCACCCTTTGTTGAATAGGTTCTTTTTTTCCAATGTATGTTTTTGCTTCCTTTTGGAAAAGTTAAGTTTTTAAATAGAACATCAATATCTTGGGAGTTCACTAAAGTGTCAACAAACAGGACTACATGAAAATGAAATTTTTCTTCATAGTAAAGGAAGAAACCATCATAGAAAACTGACATCTTTTTCTTTTAATGCTACATAAATAACACAAAAGGGAAGTTTTTAGGGAAAAATAAATTCAAGTATTAAATAACTAGTCCACAATTTTATTGTAATATAATTTCTACTGATTTATTTAAAATATTCCTTAATATTCTTACACTCTGATACGAAAAAGCATTGTTTCTTTCTAACCTAGTTACTATTTTTACAACCCTAAATTTTACTGAAAATAGTTCTTTCTGGCAAATGACTATCCTTCTAGAGGTCCCCTCACAATAGACCAGGATGGAATTTATTCATAGCATTCTTTCAGTCAGTCATCATTTTCTTTGTGGCCTTATTCTAGGCCAAAAACTGAAACTGTTCGTTGATCTAAAAAGTGGGACACTTGAAACCCCATTACTTATGTGTACAATATTGTTTAATAATATTGGTGTAAAACTTGAAGTGTGACAACTCATGTGTCTCACTTTCCCCTTGAACACATCACTATATCCATATTTATCTGTCATTCAGCATGGAGGTTATAGCAGAGCTGATGTGTCAAGTGTAATATAAGCCTCATTGTCCCCCCGTGGCCCTGAATTCATTAAAATTAGTTGTCAGTGTTCAAGAATACAGGACAAATAACATGCTAGGAATACTGTTTTCATCTTTATCACATTAAATATTCTAAACTGTATAAGATTGGCATAGCTCCAATTTTGCAGATTGGACAATTCAGATAAAGATTATTTAAATAATGGGCCTCATCACACCAAATAGAGCAATCAAGTCTGACCCAGCTGTAAGATATTGGATTTAGGTTCCATTATTTTTCATTGTATGTGTAGATTCATTTGACTCTGGAAATATCACTACCACAATTGTTCTACTTCTCTGGGTAAATGAAGAGTTCAAATGCTTAGTTTTTCTCAACATATTTTAATTGACTAGGCATATGCATAATGGGCCCAGTAAATCACTTCACTAACTGATTCCAAAGGTTGAAATTGATTCAGCGACAGACTTTTCAGAGGATGGCCTATAAAAACAAAATCACCTTATAAAAAGGAATAAAAGTGTAGGCACATGTAAGAAGTGCAGACAACTAAAGGCACGATGGATGCATTTGCCCCCTTGGAGATCTTCTGGCGATGAGTAGAAGAACATCAGCTGGGAGTGGAGGACAAGATGTCAAATATGGCCACAGAGAAGGTCGACAGGAAGAGATACAGCAGAGGTAGGGTTGGAGCACAAGGGTTCAGACACAAGATGTTCCAGAGGTGCTAGGCTTCCAGATTGTAGCAGGAGCGTCAACCGTGCCATGACTGAATGAGTATACAAACTGATGCAAGACTGGAAGCAACTTGCAATTATTGTGACAATTATTAGTGGTACCACCACATATGACACTGATTTTAGCAAAACAAAATCTGTAGAAATAAATGATTATCTTTGTGTTGGCATTTATTTTATGAATTTTCTAATAGTTTGGTTAGAAGTCAGACTTCTTCTGTAGAAGCTATGCTAAGTGCTAAAGCCATAACTAATATTTGTATTAGGCATGTAATGTATCTCCACCTTTATATGCCTCCTTGTATCTTACAATGGTAAATGTTCACATGTTCAACTTAAAAATATATAAATCAAATGAGTTATCAGTAATATAAGTATATACATATATATGGTTATACATACATACACACACACACGATGAATAGTTAGTCAATGTTCTACTACTGAAGAGGGAAGCCATCACCCATCACCAAGGCAACTCTTATAAAAGAAAACATTTAAACAGATTTTGCTTAGAGTTCCAGAGGTTTAGTACATCTCATTATGGAGGGAATCATGGTGCAATGCAGGTGGACAAGATGCTGAGAAGTAGTTGCAAGTCCTACATCTGGATCAGCAAGCAACAAGAAGAGAGGGACTCTGGGCCTAATATGAGCTTGTGAAACCTCAAAGCCCACCCTCAGTGACACTCCTACTCCAACAAGGCCACGCCTCTTAATGCCTCTCAAGTAGTACCCCTTCCTAATGACTAAACATTCAAATATATGGGCCTATATGAGCTATTCTTTTTAACAATCTTATTTTAATACCAATACCAGTTGTATCTCTCTCCCACCTTTTCTCCCCATTCCACCCCCACAGAAAGAGCTGGCTTGAGCCAGTGGGAGCTCACTGACACTGACCCCCCCAGACTGACAGCTGGGTAACCAGTATAAGACCAAACTAGGCCCTCTGAATGTGGGTGACAGTTGTGTAGCATGGGTCATTTGTGGGTCTACTAGTAGTGGAACCAGTATTTATCCCTATTTCATGAGCTGGCTTTTTGGAGCCTATTCCCTATGGAGGAATACCTTGCTCAGCCTAGACACAGAGGGGAGGGCCTTGGTCCTGCCTCAAGTGATGTGACAGACTTTGTTGACTCCCCATGGGAGACCTCATCCTCTCTAGAGAGCCATTCTTATTCAACTACCATGTTGAATAAATATATAAATTCAACTTGCAAAGTTCCATTTAGTATTCTGCGTATATGTGTGTGTATTTTTATAAACATATATAATTTTACAACTGACCACCTGATATTGGATAACCATTTAGGAGACTCATTATTGAGGAAGACTAATTCTTCACCTCTCAGTAGTTATTAATTGCATATAGCCCTTCATCTAGGGATTGGTCCCCATAAGATTTCCCCCATCCACACAAGGATGTCAACTGGTATTGGCATTGTTCAGGTATTGTTTTAGAAAGCCATATTGTTCAAATTTCATGGTTTTCACCTCATGTCGTGTCTATCTAAGAGACAATCTCACAACAGACTTCTTCGTTCTTTGTCTCTTAAATCCTTTTATCCTTTCTGCTGTGGTGTTCTCTAAGCCTTATGGGTAGATACATAAGCTAGGTCTGGACATTGCCCAATTAGTTACTCTCGGCATTTTGACCCATGTGGCTTTCTGTAATGTTCTCTATTTACCATGAAAAGAAGTTATTGTTTATGAGGAGTAAGAGCTACACTTACCTGTGGGTATAAGGGTATTTAGAACCCAGTTAGGAATTATGTTAGTTTAGAAAAGTAACAATAATAGTAGGCTCTACTCTAAGATCCATGATCTCACTATTCATGGGTAGTTGGCTGGGTTTATAGGCATGATTTTCCTCCTATTAAGGATTTCACTCTAATTAGAGAGTCGTTGGTTATAGGAAAGTTATAGGTGTCCTGTTGGCCCTTTAGGGATATTTTATCAGGTTGCTTATATTTGTGCTTCATAGGAATCACAGCTGATCATAGAATCAGTGACTCTAAATTAGAGAAAATATAATAAAATAGCTCTTATTAGATGAGACAATGTTGACAGAGGTTTCTGAACTACCCAGTCCCACAGCCATTCAGTCCCAAAGAAACACACAGAGGTCTACATTAATTATAAACTGATTTGCCTATTAGCTCAGGCTTATTAGTTATCTCTTACATTATACATTAACCCATAATTCTTGTTTGTGCTAGCAACATGGCTTGGTACCTTTTATCAGTGAGGAATTTTCATCTTGCATCCTCTGTATCTGAGTGAAGAGTGCAGACTGAGCCTTTCCTCTTCCCAGAATTCTCCTAGTCTAGTTGCCCTGCCTATACTTCCTACCTGGCTACTGGCCAATCAGTGTTTTATTAAAGCAATACAAGTGACAAATCTTTACAGGGTACAAGACCATTGTTCCATAGGACTTCCTCCACCTTTTTCCTTTTCAAAACAAGATTTCTGAATCTAATCTCCTTTACTTAGCTTTTTTCAAGACCATCATACATAACAACTTGCAACCAACACTCTAAACAGAGACAAATATTCATAAGACAATAGCAGAAATAGTCACTAACTCTGGGAATAAATCATGAAGAAATTCTAGTTCCTACCTATGAGACCAGATTTTTCCCATTAAATGATGGACATGAAAACCAAAGGCAGACCTCTGACTGAGGAACCACGAATAAATACACAATGGTACTCAACTAGGTGGTTTTTGTCAACTTGCCATAAACCTAGACATATCATGGGAGAGGAAATCTCAGTGGAGAAATTGTCTCTATCAGAACGGCCTGGGGGCAGTTTGGGCGGGCATTTTCTTAATTAGCAATAGAGGTGGGAGGGTACAGCTCACTGTGGGAGGCATTCTTTCTTGGCTGGCAAGTGATCCTGGGCATAATATGAAAGCAAACTGAGCTAGTCTTAGGGAGCAAGCCAATAATAATTCCATTGCCTCTGTTTCAGTACCTGTCCCAGATATCTGCCTTGAATCCCTTATGTGGCTTCCCTCTATGGACTGTGACCTAGAATATGTAGACCAATTAAACATTTTTCCTTAAGTGGATTTTGGTCATGGTATTTATCTCACTAATAGAAACAAGATTAAGAGAAAAACTAACTGGAAACATAATAAAAGCCAAGAAACAGTATTGAAGACAGTGGTCATCAGTACCAAAGGCCATACAAAGGACCATTAAGACATTTCAAGAGCATTTTTCAGTCTTTGGAGAACTGAGGATATTCATTAATTTTCAATTAATTGTATTTAATTTAAAGTTGGAGGAAGCTAACTACAAGAGAACTTGTGTTGAGAAGGATTTTTAATATTGAAAAATCTTGAACATATTTACATACTAAAGGAAAAGTGTCAGCAGAGGAAAAAACAGATATGGAAATATTGTATGCAGAGAGTATAATTTATCAAGCAAGGTGTTGAAGGAGTTGGCATTGAAAGAACAGTGGAGGAATGAATTTTTTGGATAGGAAAGGGTATGTGGTTTCCACTGAGACTGAAGTAAATTGCCAAAAGACAGGTGCAAACACAGATAAGTGTGAGGGAAGAAAGTTGATAAGATTTTCCCCTGGTAGATTTAATACTCTTCACAAAATAAGAGGCAAGTGTTGTGAACAGGGAAGGATGGAAGTTTCAGACAAGCAGCTTGAGGGGTAATGGTGAGAGGGGAGAAAAGCCACAGTGAAAGTTATAAAGTGGCCACACATAAATAAAAGGTGCACCAGGCAGCCCTGAAGACTCAGTTCAGAGAAGAATACTGCAAGTGTGTAGAGGCGTAACTCCATAGTCCTCAAACTCTGGCAGCAGCTAAGAGGAGCCTGCGGGTCTAGTCCAATTAATGTACAAATTATCACTGATAGTATTAAATGATAGAAGGGGAGGGCTTGATGAATAAATGTGATAAGCAAACAGTATATTTAGAAAGGAATGCAGATTTCTTACCAAATGGGCACACTTGACTGCCAACAATGACACTGCTAATATTAACGCTAGAACAATTAGACGTAAACTACTGTGCGTGTAGGAGAGGACTTTCTTAAGGAGGACGGAAGCAGGCAAGGAGCAATAAATCTTGATTATGTAGGCGAAATGACTGCTGCCATAGATGTACGAGGAACTAGAAGATTGGAGGTTTAGGGGTCTGAGCATTAGCTTCAGGGAATTGCAGTATTTCGTGGTGAGCCTGGATTAGAATGACATGTTAAAGTAGAGCAGAGGGATGAGGTGATAGAAGAGTTTTGAAGCTCTCGTGTTTAAATCGGTTGTCTACATGATGAATGTAAAGATATGAAACCCGGTACCACAGCTTTCAAAGACTTCGAGTTAGGGATCAAGTTGATGGCAAGTGACAGGTATCAGAAAACATGACAAGTTGCTAGATGATGGAAATAAATATGAGGCCCAGACGTATGTGAGTGTCCACTGGAGGCCAAGTTGTCTGGACAAAATCTCAGAAGATGAAAGCATAGATGTAGCTTTGCCTACCAGCAAAGGACTGCAATCCTGACCAATATGATTACTGGGTCGTGGTTGATTAAACTTGTTCCTAAATTTTCTTGTCTGTGTAATAAAAATGATATTGAAAGTTGTTCCTGTGCTGTGTAAAAAGAACTAAAAAAGTTTATGTTAGTCAAGACCAATAGAAGAGAAATTTTCACATGACAAGTACTCTGGGGTAGGTGTCAGTATTGTTCTTCTTATTTCATCATTTCTCATTAAGCACAGAGGAAAATACATTTGTCTTTCCTTCTCAGTATCCTGAAGGTTTAATGTAATACTCCTCTAGGGAACTGTGCTTCAACAAGCCATGAATACTCAAGTAATAATAAAGAATGGGCAGAGAAGGTAGAAGAAGGAAAATAGAGTTTATGGCAAGCCAAGAGCAGGATGGAGTGCACAAGAGGCTCAGATGACAAGGTAGACTACTTAAGTGAACATCAATGAAGTTCTGTGCTGTGGACAGAGCACTTCCCATATCAACAGTGTATCGAGAGAAAAACAATCACAAGATCAGCATCTACCATTGCACAGGAAGCGATGGCATAACTTACTTATTGTTCCCAAGTGGTTTTTTTCATTCTTCCCTTCAGGCATTGCACATTGTGAGCTCCACTGATACTATGTTTGCTTGAAGGAGATGAGCAGCTGTGATGTAGAGAGATGCCTGTAAGGTATCTCAGATATTTCCCAGCAATCCAACTTATCCAGCTTGCTCATGACATGTCCTCAAGAGTGGTCCTTTTACCAAGGTCCCAGAATGATAAACAAGAACAAATGCTTAGTAGACCACTCATAGTCACATAAATGGTAAATAATCATTTGGATGTTGAAATCATCTGTGCTTTGGAAATTCTGCCTGAGCAAAACTGGCCATACTGAAATTATTACAAAAGCTATATACTAATACACAAGTATTATATTAGTTATATTTTGTCAAATATTTGGTGAAATTATTGTTAACAATAGTTTAGAAAAAAGGGATAAACTTCTGGCTTCAGAGGAACAGATTGTGGAAAAAAATTCTTTATTGTATCATTATTATCATTTTTCTTAATTAGTCAACATTTTAATTTTTCAATAGTTAAGGTTAGGATATAGCAGGTCAATATGGAAGAAGAGGGAGAGAGAGGATAAAATGATAATATGTTTGAACAAGTCATAGGAATCCTGTAATTATTTATTCATCTAAATTTGCATGTAGTCCATGGAAGGTTATGTGCATATATACACATATTTAGTTTAAATGCTGTTACCCACTTGGCTAGATAATAATGCCCCCAACAGTCATAGATTATCTAACAAAATCCTAAATATCAGGCAAGAGAAAATCCCTATCAAGTTGTTGATAAGAGGAATCCAAGATATTCCTCAAACAATATAGATTATTGCTCTTGTTTTTGGTTACCACTTAGAAATTGAAAGTAAGTTCCCCATGACTAATGACACCATGCACTTAGGACACAGGACTCAGACAATTCAAGCTAGATCTGAATTGAAAAACTCTTCCCTGAAGACTTTCATAGTACATGAATCTGCTATAGAAGCTGCCAAGGAAAGGAACAACCAATAGTCCTACCCAGAAGTGACAGCTGTGAACCACAACAATTATCAGCACGGCATAAAAGCCTTAAGAGTTCAAGAGTAGCACTCATATCTTGGCATAATCAACAACATTCTAACTGGACTTAAGACCACTAGACAGGAGTACTTGAAACCTAACTGACTAATGAGGTCATGACTCTTAAAAAGAGGACTTACTACTGCCACTTTATAAACCACCGTAATTCCTAACTGCATTCAAAACATCCTTATGCTCACTGAGAAGTGTAGTTCTTATTTCTCACCAAAGAAACTTCTCTTTGCAACAGATGAAGACCATTACAGAAAACTACAACTGGTCCAAATTGTACCAACAATTTCCCATACACACACACACACACACACACACACACACACACACACACACATATAATACCTATGCCAAAGGCTCAGGGAACACTTCAGAACAGAGGCAAAAAAATTGTATAGCCAAAGGACCTAGAAATATGTGTGAGAATTTGTCTCCTAGAAACAATTTGGAAGCTTCACCCATGATACCTTAACAATATGGCTTCCGGTCAAAAGCAACATCAATAGAAATGCTACCACGGAAGGGAGAGATTTCATAGGTTCCTAACTCTAGACAAAGAGCTATAGGTAATAAAGGAATACTAAGAACAGAATAAACAGTCTTCCTGGGATAAGACCCCTAATTGGTCACCTACACCAAGTCGTCGGACCTGAAATCATATGCATGCAAATAACACCAAACAAATTAAGCATTCTATGTTTATATATATAATTTAATATCAAATAATATTTAATTTAATTTATATATTAAATTACAAAAGCCATGCAGTTGAGAGGGATAGAGTTGGGGGTACATGTAAGGAATTGGAGGGAAAAAACAGGGCAAAAACACCTAGTGCCCATGTTGAGCAATGCTTCCTTTTCTTTTTATTAATGAAATTTTTTACAACTGTGAAATTCTCCTCTGCTCCTGATTACAAGGCTGATTCAAGGCCTTAATGCCATTCCTTGGAAGACAGGAAGTTTCCACGAGGAGATGGTGAAACACCTGCAGATCCTCTTTGTTTTCTCCAGAGAATTTTTTAAACGCTCCTCAGAATACCAATGACGGAAGAGAGTTAAAATTGAATGTCAACAAGGGCACACAACATCTGTTCTGAGAGAAGTAATGAGCAGAAAAATGTCTTCTCTTTAGAGTACTAACTCACTTAACTTGCAGGGCCTCAGCCGTACAATGAGGGGATCTTTCCAGGTTGCCTCTAACCTGCAGAGAATAAATCTTTCTTCTGCTCTCAGCTTCGAAAGACCCTGTCTCTATACTAGGAGTTCAGGGCTCAAAGAAAAGTGAGTATGAGAAAGAAATGTGTGTCTGCAAAAGAAAAAAAGTATTACTAACTTCATGTTACACGCTTGTTCAGGAAATTACATCTCAATGTGAATAAAGGTAACAATTCACCACACTGATTTCTTTATAAATACTAAATATTACTAAATTTTATAAATAACTGAGAATTTTACACATTGTTCTTTCCTTTATTTATTTATTTATTTTGGTTTTTTCGAGGCAGGGTTTCTCTGTAGCTTGGAGCCTGTCCTGGAACTAGCTCTTCTACACCAGGCTGTCCTCAAACTCAGAGATCCTGCTGCCTCTATCTCCCAAGTGCTGGGATTAAAGTTACTCCGTTTTGGAGCTGGACAGATGGCTTAGCAGTTAAGTGCAATAACTACTTGCTTGTCTAGAAGACCTGAGCTCAATTCCCAGCACCACAGTGGTTGATTCATGACCACTTTTAGCTCCAGTTCCAGGGCATTTAGCACTCTTTCTGACCTCCATTCGTGGTACCCATACACAGACACATGCAGGCTAAAAAAAAAAAATTAAAACATACCACATCTCCTTTCCAAAAAAAAAGCCCTACACATCATTCTTTTTACAAAGGGAACAAATATCATGCATTCACTTTCAGCCATGTGGGATTATGTGGTCTATACTAAACTGGACATATTATGTAAATTAATCCAAGTCAGAAGTTTCATGAAGGTTCAGAACCACATTTGAAGAGGGGAAATAAACCATGCAAGCCTTACAAATTCAATTTTACGTTCCTGCATTTAACTCTCTAAGGCCTCTTGTTTAAAGGAGGGTCAACTCAAGCAAAGCCCTATGGTGGATTAAAGATCAGAGATTGGCTCCATTTCTAAGCGTCTTTTCTGCCACAGCACTTACTAAAGTACCACAAGGATAACTCTCTCTCTCTCTTTCTGTGTGTGTGTGTGTGTGTGTGTGTGTGTGTGCTTGTCTCTCTCTCTCTGTCTCTGCCTCTCTGTGTGTGTATCTGTCTGTCTCTTTCTTTCTGTCACTGTGTGTGTATCTGTCTCTTTCTCTGTCTCTGTGTGTGTGTACATCTGTCTGTCAGTCTCTCTCTCTCTCTCTCTCTCTCTCTCTCTCTCACACACACACACACACACAATTACACACAAACGACAGAGAGGAATGAAAATATATGACAAACAGTAAATAATGTTAAAGAAATTTAGGCTTTATTGAAAAGTAAAATTATAAATTTTCCTACATGTTAGTGCCCTGGGGTTTTATAAGAAGATGACCCAAAATGAGCCAGCTAGCCTAAATTCTTAATAGAAACCGGAAAATCTTCCATAGCAGCATGGACGATAGGTGCTGTATGCATATCGAGAGCCACAGCCACAGCCATAGCCACCATAACCTAGTCCACCTAGTCCACCATAGCCATAGCCCAGGCCACCATAGCCATAGCCCAGGCCACCATAGCCATAACCCAGGCCACCAAAGCCATAGCCCAGGCCGCCAGAGCCGTAGCCCAGGCCACCAAAGTAGTTTCCGTAGCACATGCTGTCAAGAATGGGAGTTTCCTCGAGGTTGACCAGGAGCTTCTGGAGTGTGAGTCTGCTAAGCAGGTGTGATCCTTTTATACGGCCTGAATGGCACGCGAGGCCAACCACAGAGTCCTCCAAACTCATTACCATTAAAGGAAAGAACAAGTCCACCCTCCACAAACATCCTGACCATGTGTCCAAGACAGTATTTGGTCAGGATTTCTAAAAGCTGAGGTCATGAGCCTTTTGGCCACAGGCTCCTCTGCTGTTCACAGATGGCTTGTTCAAAATCCCAAACAGAAAACTGTTGCGAGTCCACACACAGTGCCATAAAAGAAATCAAAAGATTTCTTTTCCAATAAGATTCTGTTACTCCTTAAAGTTAGCCTGTTTATACCTCTAATTAGTACTGTTCCTTCTGTATCTGAGAAGTGTTTCCTTTGATAATTTCCTTCGGTACACATTACAATGAGCAAGCAGGGTGTATCAAAATGAACAGAATCTGAATCCTCCTTGATGCCTATTTCCTCAGAAGGAAATGGCTGAGCTCTTCTTCCCTTTGTCTACTTTAGGCTTAAGTTTCATCCATACTTTTCTTGCTTTTTCTTTATTTTATATGATACTGAAATCCTCATTTCCTATCAAAATAGGAGATTGTTCACAGTTTTAGTTAAGGGTTTCCTGAAGCCTTGCATCTTCACTTCCATTGACTTCTAGGTCATCAATGTGTTTTCCTCTACTCTTTTCCTTTATTTTGAAGATCTTATATGTGTACTGTATTTACATCCTTTACCCTGTTCAGCTCCTCCTGCTTCCCGACTCCCTCTCATGAGTTCTTTTTTTTTTAATTTTTTTATTTTATGTGTATATGTATATGCATAGATATACATACAATCTTCTGGGTGTATTTAGTGTTGGCTGTGTATGTAAGTGTTTAGGCTGATCCCTGGCACTGGATGACTGCACAGCGGGGTGGTCCCTGGGGAAGACTGAATCTCCCTCTCTCAGCACTCATTGTCTGTAGCTTTTCACCTGCGGGTGGCAGCAGGGGAGATTTCCCCTCTCCATATTGATGTATCCATTGGTGTTGTCATTGCACTGTCTCATAGGGAAACCATGTTTTTGATATTTCATAAGTATAGCTTCCTTGTTAGATATTTAAGACATTATCAGAAAGTAGGCATTCTCTTTCCAGCCCCCCATAGAGAGCTAAAGCAGAAGAAAATCATTTATTTGTTGTTACTTCATTCACCTACTCATCAAGTTTTCATCAAAAGTTGCCAAAAATGTTACATGAAATCAAGGCAAAACATATTAAAAACAGTCTCTGTTTTCTAAAGGTGACAATTGAGACAAAAGAGACAAGGAGAAAGACTGTAAGAACCATTTAGGCCAATTCTATTCTTTATGGACACTACAAAGATAATAAAACTCAGTGAATTTCATTAAGTTTACAAAGTTCCTAGAGGTCAACTCAGATAAGATGAACATAAAACTTGTCTCTGAATGTTAAATTTTATATTAATTAGAAATTAGAGTCAAGTATGAAAATTGCAATATTAATATTGTTATATTTGTGGAGGGGAATATGTTCAAAGTAAATTATATACTCATATGAAAATGTCTTTTTAAAATCCACCACTATTCACAATGAATACAAATCAATATAAATGGTATATTAAGAGAAGCTAATATGATTTCAGTATTACAAATAATTAGGAAAGCAGTATAAAAAGATAAGGTCAGATCCAGAAGGGTCAGCTTGTGAAGGAGCAGCCATGTCTGGGGTTAAATAGTCATACAGACCATAAATTCAAAAGCTGATATCAAGATTAAAAACTGTGGCTGATGGGAGAGTATGAGAAGCCTAGATCCCTAGTATTGAAAATGGCTACTGCAAAGAACTCATATATACTATAAAAGATATCATCTCATTTTGAGGTCAAACTCTAAACAGTTGAAAGAAGATAAGAAGAAGCTGCTGTTGATATAGGCAGTGAACAAAGCAAGTGTGTTTGCCATGAAAGAAGAGCATGTGCTAAGGAGGAAAGGCAGGGAGGAGTGGAGTGTTTGATTATGGATCCCTTACATAAGCACCAGGTGAGCAATCTGTTCAGTTCCTTGACTTTCCAAGTTGTATGCACTTGATAGTTACTCAAAGACTATTCTAATTCTTTTAGACTTTTAAGTGTGTGTTTGTCTGTTGTTTTTCCATAAGTCTGTCCAGATCATGTATCTTTTCATATTATTATGTACAACTGTAATCTTATCAGTTTGCAATATCACAAAACAAGTGAGATTAGGTTCCCTTGTACTGATGACATTAATCTTTATAGTTATGTTTTCATTGAGTATATTATATAGTCACCAGTTTCCACATTCCTGTACAGATTGTGGAGGCTCTTTGAGAGTATCTGTTGAATCATCAAATATTTTTGGTATATTAGATTCTGCAACTAAATATTCCACTCAAAAGTTTCTGTCATAATTACTGATTTTAATTTTAGTAGAAAAAGAGCTTTTCATTTTCTCCATTGATTTTTTTCACTCCCTTTCTTCCTTGTTCAAGATATAGTATTTATACTATTTCCACAAACCAACTCTCTAGGAATTCGCAAGCGAGAACTTTCTGGGGTCTTTATGATACATTTTCCTGGGTCTTTGTTCATATGTTTATTTTCTGCAATGTTCAAATAGCATAGTACACTCTATAGTATACTTTCTCAGAAAAACTTGGTACAAGAAATACATTACTTTCATCGTTTAAATTTTAATAAAATTACTCATAGATAATGTTTTTTCTTTAACTGTATACTGTAGATTCCAATGTTATTAGCATTGCTAATTATTAGCATTAGCTAATATTGTAAACTTAGGAATTCCAGGAGAATAAATGATTTTTTATATTATTTGTAGTAATTGTAATTACAAAAGTTTATTTGTAATTGATACTTATGTACACAGAGAAATTTTCTGACTCTTCAAAGTACATTGTAAATAAAAAATTATTTACTGGAAAATTTACAGTAAAAATTTTAAGATCAAGTAGATGGAATTTATTTATTTATAACTACTAATCAAAAGTCAATAGGATGGCTTTGGTTGTAAAGACCCTTGCTGCCAAAATTAACTACATGAATTTGATGACCAGGAGAAAACTGAATTCTACAACTTGTCCTCTGACCTTCCCATGTGCACTGTGTGCAAAAGCATATAACACCCCCCCACACACACATATACAAACTGGAGTTTTGCTCATTGGTTAAGAAGACTAGCTGCTCTTCCAGAGGATGTGGGTTCAATTCCAAACACACCCAAGGTGACTCACAACCATATAACTACCATTCCAGGAGATATGACATCCTCTTCTGGCCTTCATAGGCACCATGCACACAAGTGGTGCACAGACATGCATCCATGCAAAAAAATAATAAATACACACAAAATAAAATAAGTAAACTTTTTTTAAAAAAAATGAAACAACAAAAACAGAAATAATGATTTCTCCTAAAACCGTGTTTGACATTGTATTTAGCAAGCAGTAGAGATAAAAACACAGGTATAGAAACTCCAGTGAATAGAAGTTATTTGACTTTTTCATTGTGTTTGAATCTCATCTCTTCATTTGAATTCTTAGAAAAGTTGATGAAAACAGTAAATTAGACTTCTTCACATATCTGCTGAGTAAACATAGGGAAACTTTCCTACCACCCTGTATATTCATTCTTTCAGTAGCCACCAAGTTATCCACAATTTACCTTGGACTATACAAGTGTTGAAAAGTATCCCAGGGCCCATTGTGGAGAGCTAGGGCTAAAATAATACTTGCTAGTTAAAATCAAGCCAATTAAACTATTAAAAACGCTCCCTATTCACATACAGCTTGTTTTAAGATTATAACCAAATACCTGGTGTGAACTGCAGCTCTCTGTACATTGCTGGAGAATCAGATTAAAGCAACCATGGGTTGTAAAGAATGCTTCTCTAACACCTCAAGCATCTAAACAGCACATTAAAATATTAGTCACAAAATTAACCAATAGCATGAATCCATGGTGGGTCACACCCCTACTGAGAGCATATAAAAGGCCCTCTCTGCAGGCATATCCATACAGATTCAACTCTCTTACACTCCTTCTCTACCCAAGAACAACCCCAACAACCAGCACCATGTGTGGCTACTACGGAAACTACTATGGCAGCAGAGGTTATGGCTGCTGTGGCTATGGAGGCCTGGGTTACGGCTATGGAGGCCTGGGCTATGGCTATGGAGGTCTGGGCTGTGGCTATGGCTCCTACAGTGGCTGTGGCTACCGTGGACTGGGCTGTGGCTATGGCTGTGGCTATGGCTATGGCTCACGCTCTCTCTGTGGCTGTGGCTATGGATATGGCTCTGGCTTTGGATCTGGATTTGGCGGCTTCTATTGAAGACACCATGGGAGACTCTAACCTGCTCCAGTTGTAGCTTTAAGACTCCCAATTCTGAACTCCACATGCACTGAGCCTCTTCTCTGAAGATGACACTTCCAAGAAGTCTATCATGATATGCTGTGACTTACACAGAGGATGCATCCTCCCTGGATGTAGCTCATAAAGGGAGAGAATGAAATTTACCTGACCTCTGTCACTCTATGGTTCTCAGAATGATGTCATCAGACCAAAGGCCTTGGTGACTTTCATTCTTGTCCTCATTTATCTCTTCTCTAATAAATATCATTAATATAAAATTAATCCTAGTTCTTATTTCATTTGTTAATGTCAAAAATGTCTTATTGAAGTGTTTGGTCTCAGCATCCATGAAAGACAATGATTATTTTCTTAGACATTATTTTCACTTACTATTTCTAGGCCAATTTCTTTACTATGTCCAGGTTAGTTCCAAACTTTACTTTCTACTATTGAGGAATTATTTGTCCTTCTATGTAACTCTCAAATGTAAGCACTTTATGTATAAATTATTTTAAATAATAATTTCCTAAATACTCACATACCTCTTGTCTCAAAGTCAACTATTGCTTTCTCATCTTCATTTCTAACTTACAAAAAGGTTTGTAGTCTAAGAATACTTTATAATTAATCACACACATATACGATCAAATATACCATGTCACCTTTGGTTTGCTGTTAAAAGGAAGCCACAGGACATGCCCACAATGCAAAATGGGAGTTCACACTCTGCCCATCAATACAATGGCTATGCCTCTTCCACAAAAGAAATTAAAATATATCCATTCATTCAACATGCGCTATAGATGATGTTTTTTATGTCAGGGGGCTTTGGTAAAATTTTCTGCAATTAGGCATCCAGAAATGAAATTTATTTTTAGCCCAGCCTTCTCAATTTCTTTTGCTTCTTCTAAAGAACATGACTCCTTTAAATTTTATGGTGTCAGTTTTGTTCCGCTGTTCTTCATTAGGGAAATATCTATTCTAACTAGAGATTTAAAATTATAATCATTCATATCTGCAAACCATCATCACATGTCATTTGAAATATACTTTGTCAACTGATTTGCTATCATTAAGTTTGTCAAATATAGCATTTAGCATTTTTATTTTGACAAGACCATTGTAAGCCTTTCCTTGAGACCTAATAATCGAAGGTACTCAGAAGGCTAAGGAAGGAGGACTGCAAGTTCAAAGACACCCAGGATAGCTTGTCTTTAAGGTAAAAAAAAATCAAAGGATTAAGAATGTATTTTCATAATACAGACTTTTCACCAGATGAGAGAATCCTTGTCTACCATAACTTGTATCACTAAACCTAATCTAAAATAAGTTTATGTCTTTTTCTTTATTCCTTGTAACTAAACTGTCTTCAGTTTTGTTTCCTTCCTGGGTCCTACTTTGGTTTTCTGAGCTGCGCTTCCTGAAGTTCATTAACTTGTGAATATAAATTTAGTTTCATTACCTCTTCATTTTTACTGCTGAACGTTTTCAGTGCCATAGATTTTCTCTAATTATTGCTTTACTTCAGTAGATTTTTCAGGTATTACTATTTTTTAAAACTGTAATTTTATACTTTTTAGACCACCATTTGTCAGTTACCTGAAAGCTGTCTAATCAGGGATTTCCTCTCCATATCCAGGGCTTGTTTATTGTTGTGAGCAGGTTTAGCTTCATTCCATGACAAGGAGAGAGAACTCTCAAAAGCTTTTTCTTTGTTCCCCAACCAGTGTATATGTACACTCTCTGAAAGCATAAGGAAAGACTCATTCTTTCTTAGTTTTGTAAAGGTTAAATATGGGCATATGTATATGCCAAGTGTGTATCAAAACAGCTGCTTAAATTATATTACTTAAGTGTATTGGTTCTTTCTTTTTATTGTACTAGATATATTGCTACATAGTAGTCAATTGAATCCTTCTGTCATTGTTCCTTTCCAAAGACCCCATTGTTTCTCCTGTGTGCATTTGTGAAGATCCTGAAGTCACTTTTAAAATGCAAAAGACAACAATAATAGAAGTAAAGACTGAACCAAAAAAAGGGAGGGGTAAGACAGAGCAGGAAGGAAGTAGGAAAGAAAAAAGGAAGGAAGCTCTGGGCTCAGAGATGCATGATTTTTCTTTTTCCACACAAATAAAATGTTTCTTTAGAAGCTCCATCTCTGTTAACTGCAGTGGTAAGGATGTAAAGTTCCCTGTGTGACTTGAATGCACAGACACAGGGGACCACTTCCTAAATATAACCCTATTAGTATAGACACTGAGAGAAACAGTTAATAAATGGAACCTCCTGAAACTGAAAAGCTTCTGTAAAGCAAAGGACATGGTCAACAAGACAAAATGACAGCCTACAGAATGGGAAAAGATCTTCACTAACCCCACATCAGACAGAGGTCTGATCTCCGAAATATACAAAGAACTCAAGAAATTGGACACCAAAAGAACACATAATCCAATAAAAAGAATTGGAGTACAGACCTAAACAGAGAACTCTCAACAGAGGAATCTAAAAAGGTTGAAATACAATTAAGAAAATGTTCAACATCCTTAGTCATCAGAGAAATGCAAATCAAAACAACTCTGAGATTCCATCTTAAACCTGTAATAATGGCCAAGATCAAAAACACTGATGACAACTTATGCTGGAGAGGTTGTGGGGAAAAGGGAACACTCCTTCATTGCTGGTGGGAATGCAAGTTGGTACAACCCCTTTGGATGTCAGTGTGGCAATTTCTCAGAAAATTAGAAAACAACCTTCCTCAAGACCCAGTAATATCACTTTTGGGTATATACCCAAAGGATGCTCAATCATGCCACAAGGACATGTGCTCAACTATGTTCATAGCAGCATTGTTTGTCATAGTCAGAACCTGGAAACAACCTAAATGACCCTCGATCGAAGAATGGATAAGGAAAATGTGATACATTTTCACAATGGAGTAATACACAGCAGAAAAAAATAATGACAGCTTAAATTTTGCAGGCAAATGGATGGAGCTAGAAAACATCATTTTGAATGAGGTAACTCAAACCCAGAAAGACAATTATCACATGTATTCACTCATAAGTGGTTTTTAAACATAAAGCAAAGAAAACCAGCCCACAAACCACAATCCCAGAGAACCTAGACAACAATGAGGATCTTAAGAGAGACATACATAGATCTAATCTACATGGGTAGTAGAAAAAGACAAGATCTCCTGAATAAATTTGGAGCATGAGGACCTTGTGAGAGGGTTGATGGGGAGGGAAGAGGCGGGAAGGGGGGCAGAGAAAAACATAGAGATCAATAAAAATCAATAAAAAAAGTTCCCTGTGTGAACCTCACTTTTTCTAACTTGAATTCTATGTTGTCATTAGGGTTGCTTATGGTTTTTAACGGGCTTTCAGAATATCTTTTTCCTGTGTTTGTAACATAAAAAGCATAGGGGACTGCTCATGAGCTCAACTAGAATCTTTTTGTGTTGTTTAAGGCATTAGGATACAGGATCAGATTGATATATTTGCTGCTCTATTTTTATGACTGTTGCTCCGATAAACTACCCTTGCAAGAAGCAGCTTAAAGGAAAAAGTATCTATTTTAACTTTCAGTTCCAGGCTACAGTGCACACAGTGGGGAAATCGTGGAAGCAGGATTGTGAAGCAGCTGCTCACATCACATCCACAGCCAAAAGTAAAGAGAAATGAATGCATGCTTGCCTCCTGTATTCTCTACTCTTACACAGACCAGCACCCAAACCCAGAGAAGGCTGCAGACCACAACTGATGGACCAACCCATCATAATAACTGCACTCAATTAATTGATTATCTTTTACATTGTCACACAGAATTTACACATACCTATGCAATGTGTAATTTTTTGATAGATGATTGAGCTACATAATCTTCAAACAGCCATTCCAAAACAATTTATTATGAAATATGCGAAATTCTTCTTTGTCAGATTTTGGAAAGATATAGCTCATTTCTTATTATTTTGTGTTTCACTTTTACTCCCTTGAATTCTATATTTTTTAATATCAGTATTGAAATTTCATTTGAATTTTTGAATTTATTCTTCCTTGGGCAGAATTTGTTCATCACACATACAATAATTTCTTTACCCAGTGAAGCCAATTGTGTTTTCACCAATGATTTTAATTTTCTTTTATGTTTCTAAATTTTACATTTCTAAACCAAGGTGGCTTTCATGCTCAGCTATGTTTATTTCTGTAAAACTAATGACAACAGAAGAGCTTTCCTGCTGGTGCTTCCCAAGAGTCACTAAAGGGAACACGAGCATCTACATTTCTACTTTCTCTACAGCAATGTGGAAAGAGCCAGCAAGAGATCATGTGTCACGTGTGACAACATTCATAAGTTCAAAGATGCTTACTCTCTCAGAGTGACAGGCACCAGTAAAAATATAAAATGTAAGAAAAAAAACATTTGTACAGATTCCAGTAATTGAAAGTAACAAAAATAATAATTCATGACAGTATCTACATGGAAGGAAAGAATAACTCTTTTGGATACAAGGTTCATATCTAAATATAATAAAAGCAATATACAGCAAGCCGACAGCTACCATCCAATTAAATGGAGAGAAACTCAAAGCGATTCCACTAAAATCAGGAACAAGACAGGGCTGTACAGTATCCCCATATCTCTTTAATAGAGTGCTTGACGTTCTAGCAATAGCTATAAGACAGAATAAGGAGATCTTGGGGATTCAAATTGGAAAGGAAGAAGTCAAACTTTCGTTATTTGCAGATGATATGATAGTGTACATAAATGACTCCAAAAACTCTACCAAAGAACTTCTACAGCTGATAAATACCTTCAGTGATTTGGCAGGATACAAGATCAACTCAAAAAAATGAGTAGCCCTCCTATACACAAAGGATAAAGAAACAGAGAGGGAAATCAGAGAAACATCACCTTTCACAATAGCCACAAATAGCATAAAGTATCTTGGGGTAACACTAACTAAGGAAGTGAAAGATCTATTTGACAATAACTTTAAGACCTTTAAGAAAGACATCAAAGAGGATACCAGAAAATGGAAGGATCTCCCATGCTCCTGGATTGGTAGGATCAATATAGTAAAAATGGCAATTCTATCAAAGGCAATCTATAGGTTCAATGCAATCCCCATCAAAATCCCAACAAAATTCTTCACAGACCTTGAGAGAACAATAACTAAGTTTATATGGAAAAACAAAAAGCCCAGGATAGCCAAAACAATCCTATACAATAAAGGAACTTCAGGAGGCATTACCATCCCTGACTTCAAACTCTACTACAGAGCTACAGTAATGAAAACAGTTTGGTATTGGCATAAAAACAGAGACATTGGCCAATGGAATCGAATAGAAGACCCGGATATTAATCCACAAACCTATGAACACCTCATATTTGACAAAGAAGCTAAAAGTATACAATGGAAGAATGAAAGCATCTTTAACAAATGGTGCTGGCATAACTGGATGTCAACCTGTAGGAGAATGAAAATAGATCCTTATCTATCTCCATGCATAAAATTCAAATCCAAATGGATTAAAGACCTCAATATAAATGTGACCACACTTAACCTGATGGAAGAGAAAGTGGGAAGTAGCCTGCAATACATGGGCACAGGAGACCACTTCCTATGTAAAATCCCAGTGGCACAGATAATAAGAGGAACAATGAAAAAATGGGACCTCCTGAAACTGAGAAGCTTCTGTAAAGCAAAGGACACTGTCATTAAGACAAAAAGGCATCCTACGGAATGGGAGAAGATCTTCACTAACCCCACATCAGACAAAGGTCTGAACTCCAAAATATACAAAGAACTCAAGAAACTAGATGTTAAAATTCTAAATTACCCAATTAAAAAATGGGGTAATGATCTGAACCGAGAATTCTCAACAGAAGAAGTTCGAATGGCCAAAAGATACTTAAGGTCATGTTCAACATTCTTAGTGATCAGGGAAATGCAAATCAAAACAACTTTGAGATACCATCTTACACCTGTCAGAATGGATAAAATCAAAAACACCAATGATAGGCTATGCTGGAGAGGATGTGGAGTAAGGGGAACACTCATGCATTGCTGGTGGGAATGCAAACTTGTGCAACCACTTTGGAAATCAGTGTGGTGGTTTCTCAGGAAATTGGGAATCAACCTACCTCAGGATCCAGCAATACCACTCTTGGGAATATACCCAAGAGATGTCCAATCATACTACAAAAGCATTTGTGCAACTATGTTCATAGAAGCATTATTTGTAATAGCCAGAACCTAGAAACAACCTAGGTGCCTCTCAATGAAAGATTGGATCAAGAAAGTGTTGAATATATACACATTAGAATACTACTCAGTGGTAAAAAAACAATGACATCCTTAAATTTGCATGAAAATGGATGGAAATAGAAAACAATATACTTAGTGAGATATCCCAAACCCAGAAAGATGATTATGGTATGTACTCACTCATTAGTGGACCCTAGCCATAAACAAAGAACATTAAGCTTATAGCTCACAAGCCTAGAGAAGCAAAATAGCAAGGTGAACCCAAAGAAAAACATATATAGATCCTCCTGGAAATTGGAAGCAAACAAGATCGCCGGGCAAAAGGTGGAGGCACGGGAATGGGAATAGGGGTGTAGGTAGGGGTGTGGGGGGTGAAAGGGAGAGAGGGAGGGAGAAGGGATGGACTGGGGAGAGCTTGGGGGAGTAGGAGGGTGGAGATGGATGAAGGGTGGATATTGGAGAAGGGAATAAGATATCTACATTAA